>CM023448.1:80154593-80537093 GCA_013339765.2 Haemaphysalis longicornis | reverse complement strand
AGATTACATGCTGCTGTCAAAGTAAAGTATATCGGTTTGCCAGCTGTTAATAGTCGCAAGCTTACAATGAATTGGTTGGTTTCTCTGCATCGTGCATGCGTCTTCCGCGGCGTTTATAATGAAAATTCATGCGGCACGTAACACTCAGCCGTATTTTAATTGTAAGAGAACTAATTGATGGCTGCAACATCTCACCCCTTTTTTGGAAAAAATATGATTGTTTTTAAACAAAGTAGCGCCATTTGTTTGAAAATAAGCTGTCAAAAAGTCGAAATACCTACGTCAGTACAAGATATAAAAGCAATGCATGTGGGATTTTTGCACTGCAAATAAATGCTGTTCAAAAAAACAAAGTCGTTTTAATGGGGCTCACAACAGCAACATCAGAGAACAATAAAAAATAAACGGAGTTTATGATTATTCTAATATTTGGAGGCCCTGCGTACCCCGTAAAAAAGAAGAGGTAGTCTTAAATTGTTCACGGGCATTTCCTGGCGGGCTTACAGCGAAACCCGTGTACGTTGTGAATGTATTCACGGAAAAGGAGACGGAAGGCACAGAGGTTGAGTCTTCCTTTCGCTCATGAGGCGATACTGCTTGACCTCGTACGCGGAGCAAGAAAACGTGCTCGCTCCGTGATATCGGGGTGGGACGAACTGGCGCCAGCGGAAACGAAGTCAGGGGCGAGGAGCAGGACGCATTCTGGGAATGTTTGGCGATAATTCAAGCCATGAAATTGAAAATCGTCGTCAGGTTCGTTTCCCTGCCACAGCGGCCGCTTTTCCGATAAAGGCGAAAAGCGAAAACGCCCGTGTGTTCGAGATTCCGGAAACGTGAAAGATCCCAGGTAGTCAAAATTAATCCCGATCCCTCCACTACGGCGCGCCTCATAGCCTGTCTGGCGTCGGCGGGTTGAACCGCACAATAAATCAATCGAAAATCACCGCCAGTTCGTTCGCAGTTCTCGATGCTTCGCACCCACCTGATACACGTTGGAGCCCGCATATTTAAGGTAATTATACTTGCTTTTAAGTCAATGCTCTAGCACGTAGCGCAGCGTACAGACCGCACTACACCCAAACAATCGATCCTGTGAGACGGAGCACCGTACTCGCAAAACCACGGTGGTCCGATTTCAAGAATACAAACAAAACGGCTTCTCTCCAATGCTGTGAACAGCTAATTAATTTGTGTTTTCTAGCTGAAACACAAATTCACTGGAAAAAAACAAAACGTGCGCACGAAAAGCTCCACCTGGTTCTGGCTATGCTGGGAAGTCAATATCGCTTGACCCCTTCTTCCGTACGCGTAGTCAACAGTTCAGTCCTTCAGTCTATTCCTAGCCCGGTGCGGTAGAATTACTGTCGTATGTTTTAGTTAATAGAAAAGTTAAAAATTGCGTATTCTACATTTCATCCGGTGCCGCCAATCAGGAGCGCATCCGAAACACGAGCACGCTGACGAGCGGCGGCCGACTCAGTATTTTTTTTCCCCCCGATGGCGGCGCTGGCTGTCGCGGCTGAGTGTCGCCCTCTGTTCACTGCACGGCGCCTATAAAATAAACTTGTATTTTGTCTTTATGGCTCCTTTAATAGCCGTTTCACGTGGCTCCTGGAGAACCGTGCTGCGCATGCGCGAGGAGCAGTGACTGGACTGGACTGGACTGGATTTGATTAGATTGGATTGGATTGGATTGGATTGAATTGAATTGGATTGGATTGGATTGGATTGGATTGGATTGGATTGGTTGGACTGGACTGGCCTGGATTAGATTAGATTGGATTGGATTGCTGAACCATAGCTCACGCTACGTATATCGTGGCATAGCCGAGCTAAGTCACTGCTAATGTTTTGCTCCTTTTTAACGTTGCATTAAATTTTTTGTCAAGAACGAAACAGGGGAGCAGTGGCGACACCAAAACATGGCGGGCAAATGCGGAAACTTTCAACTGCCCTTGAGAATTGTCGTGTAGGTAGGCGAAACTCCTTACAGTTCGAATGGAATTTGAAATTTGGAAGGTCATTCGACTCAAATGTCCTTTTAAACGCTCGTGTAGCACAGGTATAAGACTAGGTTGGGTGCGACGTAGGTGAGTCGGTATATAACGAACGCTTCAGCTAAGCGCATTGTATCCTTCTCTTTCATGTCTGGATGCCTGTTAGTAATAAGGCGAATAATTTGTGTTACTCGATCGGTAATTTTAGAGAGGTTTCAGATTGTATCGCCAGTCTTGATATTAGCTTGGATGGTGAGTCCGAGAATTTTGAGTGGAGAGCTGGGGTCAAAAACGTAGCCATCCAGAGTTATCGAAGTATTTTCCTTTCCTTCATTTGAGCTTCCTTTTCTATGACGATCAGTTCGTACTTCTGATGTGGGGACTGAAGGCCACTTGCGTGGGAATATTCGCTGACTGTTTCTGCCGCGAGTTGTAGTGTCTCATGAAGTCCCCCACTGAGTTCCGTGCCAGTCCAAAGGCATGCCGTAGGTTGGGTATCTCCTTAGAGATTCTCTGGCAGACCCAGGAAGGCGATGTTCAAGAGGAGAGGGGGATAACAGCGACTCTTGAGGCGTGCCCCTGCTGCCAAGTTTGATTGGCTTTGATTTAATGTCGCCGAGTTTGAGGATTGCATGTCGGCCCGTGGGAAAATCGGCGATGCAGTCGTATGCCCGTCGTCTACAGCCAGTGTGGTTGAGGTTGCCTAGAATCGCTGCATGCGTCACGTTATCAAACGCCGCTTTGACATCTAACGCGAAGATGGCTGAGCAGGGTGCGACAATGGACAGGAAGCAACTTGGCGCTGCATTGCAAGACTCAATGCTCCACCGAATCCTGCGAACTTGAATTGGACCAGAGAAGAGTATTTAAAACGCACGAAAAACAGTGATAAAGGGAAATTTTGGTGGCCTACGTGACAAACAAGATGGGGAATAGATGCGTAGGCAAGCCATCGGTGGATCTATATTTTTGACAGATATACTATCACGACTATATAGAGTGCGCAGCTGCCGTCATGCTTTTACTCGTGTCTTTGGAGCAGTATCACATGGTGTATTTTTATAACTTTATTATTGCCGTCAATGCGGAATAAAGTGCAGTTTAGTGTCACTGGGTAAGGTTGCAGAGTATCGGCACACTTTTCTCCTATTGTTCCGTGCTGCCCCCATGATCATTGGTCAGTCCCCATCACGTGACATTTGTTTACATTGCGACGGTTCATGGGCGCTGCCATTTTGTTGTTTATGCGTTTTAGTCGGTCAACTTTGGTACACTTAGGTTGTCATCTCTGCTCTGTGACTGCGCGTGACTGACGTCGTCCGAATTCGAATCAAAGATAACGCGTGTAGCAGCATTTCAACAGCAGACGTGTGTTCCAGGCTGCCGTTTCACTGCACCTTCTTCAGTGTTGTTAACAAACGACCCGGTCGAACCTAGCCGATAAGGCGGAGAAGCAGCAATCTTGCAACACTGATAAAAACCAAAATGGCCGCCATTGCTGACTTGCGTGCCTCATTGGCGGTGCTATGATATTTTATCTAGCGACTCTAGCGTAGTTGTTAGTGCGCTTCTGCCCTATTCATGTCTTTTTCCTTAAGTCGTGCTTGGCGCTTAAACCTAATTCCTATAATGACATAACGACGAGCCTGTATCAACACAATAATCCAATTAAGCATGGTCGTTTGCCAAAACGTATGAAATATACAATTCACCCGCTCAGTCAATTTTTAAAATAAAAAATCAGAATTGTTCTGACTGCGAGTACTTGTACTATCGAACCGTCGCAGTTGGCTTTTCTGGCGGCAAAATTACCATAACGTATTGTTGATTTTCGTGCCATTTGCTATGCGCTTTTAGCCTCGGTATAAGATACCTGGTAAAGCACAGACCCTATCCCGCTATTGCAGCGACAGTAGAGAGTTTTACCCGCCGCGGTGGCTCAGTGGCCAAGGCGTTGCGCTGCTGAGTACAAGGTCACGGGTTCGATTCCCGGCCGCGACGGCCGCGTTTCTGATGGAGGCGAAACGCAAAAACGGCCGTGTGTGCCAGATTTCGGCGCACGTTAAAGATCCCCAGGTGGTCAAAATTAATCCGGAGCCCTCCACTGCGGCGCGCCTCTTCGCCTGCGCTGCGCCGTTTAAATCCCTACAATCAATCAGCCGACCGTTACTGACGATCCGCTCCGCTCCTATTCGCCCCGAGCGCGAACACAGTCGGCCCCTGGCGGCGGCGGGACGAACCGCTCCTAGTGTGGATGGCGCTCTCGCGTCGTCTGCTTTTTCACGTTGCGTGCGGCGCAAGACGCGTGCTGCACACGACAAAACAACCATATGTGTGCTCGTTTGGCAGTAAGCAATGACATAGTTACTCTGCTTGCGCATTTCCTCTAGAAACGCAATAGTCAGCGGCCGTTGCGGGTTAATGCGCTGGTTTAATTCCACGAAACATCTTCGCCCTGGTCACCGCTTGAGTGTGAAACGTGTTATAAACATTGCTTCCACACATTGCACTTTTCTTATTGTTGAGTGCAGTCGTCTGCCGTTTCGGGAACGTCGAAGGTTGCTTTTTGAAGGTGGCGTGGTGATTATTTAAAGGATAAAAGTTTAGTACGCGAAACGGGTAAGAAGCGACAAGACCTGTGCATACGCGTGCAAATTCCACACCCTTGTAAAATTGCGCTGTGTCCTTATAGAAAGAAGAAACAAACAAAAACATTTACACTGCACACGACCCGTGCGCTATCGCCCATACATTACCGGACACGTATTTTACACCCGCAAGCGCCTGTGTGATCGTGTCCTTCCCGTGCCTTTTCTAAAATAAATACCATTTTTGGACAGTCGTTGTTTAACTGAGGAGGAGGAATAAACATTTATTCAACTGTAGCGAGTTGCTACTTTTACGTATTATTTAAAATACGTTTCTATGGATGCGCAAGAGTATTTAGGGGGGATTTTTCGGTAAAATTAAGCAGTTGTGAGTTTGCGTCTGTCATGTGGCATTTCGTGTGTCATTTTTATATATATAATTTTCAAATCCGACATGAATCACCTTGCCAAGAAATGTGTCTCACTCAGCATAACCAAATGCCTAATATGATTACGTCTTAACCTCTTAAGGTGGACCTAAGTTTAAAGAAAGAAGAGAAAACGCGTAATATAATGCACGTTGTTGCCCACCTGTGTGAGGGGTATGTGCCATGACTCGCTGTTTTTTTTTAATTTTTTCCCACAATGCTTGCTTTCAATACAATTTTGAAAAAGGTGAGCCACAATTCCTGGACAATCCCGGACCAAAGGGGGGTTAATCAGTTTTGAAAATACGTACTGCTTTTTCACCGCTACAGAACACGACGCCTAGTGTAGTTTCGATTGTAAGTAATACTGGTAACCATAGTTTGGCTTTTCGCGTTACATGCGTTCTCTTCTCGCTGCTCTTGCAACGTTGGCAGGACCCCCCCCCCCCCTTTCCCGAAAAAAAACTAAATGCCCAGAATTTCATTTTTTAACCAATCCTCAAGAATTAAATGCCAAGACAAAGGCGATATTCAGTTTACAAAACAAAGTAGTTACCGGGAACCCGTTGCGCTGATTCGCAACGAGAAATAAAAAGGAAATGTTTTGCTACATCTGCAATAGCGCAACCTCATTTATTGCCATCTTTAGGGTTCGTAAGCGACCTTATACGCAAGAATGCAAACACATCTCGCTATTGCAGGCACCTGTTAGATTTTAAAAGGAACGCAAATGGTCAACAGAGCAGCCGTAACAGAAAATTTGTGCTCACTGTGAGGTCCCAGAAGCTTGGTTTGCACACTGTAAACCTGCTTGTCACTTTGCGAAAATCTAGCTAAACATGAGTTGTTGATTGTAGTGCGTGCGTTGACAATTCAATTCGCAAGTTCACTTGCGACGAAAGCCGTAAATTAGGGATCCGAAACCGTTATTCATCAAACCTTCCTTCAGAGTCGTTAAAATTTCATTTGAAAGGACCCGTTAGAGCGGTTACATTTATATCTCTGCGCTGATCAAAATTCAGTAATTTTATGTTGCCTTCTGAACACACAAGAAATATCGTAAGCTCTTAGAAAGAATTTCGGGGCAGTTAAGTAGTGTTACCATTTCAGGGCATCCCACAAATGCAAGAATGCGTCATGCTACCAGTGAAAGCGATTGAGATTACCGTTGTAAACTGAATTTCAGAGATCGAGGCTTCCTGATTTGTTTCTATTTATGCTTTTATTAAAGGCTCAAAGCCATAGTCTGGAAAGATCGAGCTTGCTACGAGCCACAGCGTACCAAGTTCATTGTCACAATTACGGCCATTCTGAGATTCCCGATGAGTCGTCGCTTTTTTTTTTTTTTGGCGTAGTAATGAAAACTGACTGCCGCTTCCATGCTATACATTGAACGTTGAGGAACCGAGCTACAGCATACCACTCTTGTTTGCACCTTTCGTGCGCACATACGGCGGGAAAAAGGCCCGAAGCGCGCCCACAGTGTGCATTCTTACGGGCCGCTCAGCGGAGCATCCACACTAGCAGCGCGACGCTGTCGCCACCTACATGTCGAGCTCGCGGCGAATAGCAAGCGGGAGCGCCATTGCGCATGCATGGCGAGCTAGTGCGGTAGTGGCGATACCGGAGCGGGGTCCTGCTCCGCTAGCCATAGCGGACCATAGCGGTAGATTACGCTACCGCGCGGAATTTCAACATTGGCTTGCCCCCGCGAGGCGAGCGCGCTACGGCGAACTCCGTTTCTTCAGTTAAAACACGAGCGACGAAACCGCGAAAGCGCTTCCCAATAGGCAAAGGCGCCATACATCTCAACGAGCTTTAGAACGGAAGCAAAAAACGTCTACCGAAGCGTGAGCCTATTTCTATGCGGCGCCGAGACAGCAGCCTTGTATTGGCTATTACAACGTTGAACGGCTTCTTTTAAATTGTTTAGGACCATTATACCGTGTCAGTGACTAGATTACATGAAAAAGGTGAAATAAGACTCTAAACACGGTATTTTACTTTATTTGAAGGACCGAATTCCGATTCGGGTCTTTACTCTGGGATTACGTTTTCGTGTACACACGCACAGGGCACGACCAGTGATGCGAATGATTCCCCGTGGAGCGAGATAACGGTTATTTTTTAGCTAAAATCCCTTCTTCTCCTGACGCTCCGGTTGTGCTGAGCGGGCCGTCGGGAGCATAGCGGACCGTCAAAAACGGTCAGCTAAAACTCTCTATTAACGGGCTGTACCTGTGCTTTATGGTCCGCTCCGCTGGAGCGCCATTGCGCATGGGTAGCGCGCTTGGCTGCGAACGACATTGAGCGGGCCGCCGGCACCGGAGCTGTCCGTGGAAAACGGTCAGCTACAACTCTCTATTGTTAAAGCTCCGAACACTGACTTTCATGCTCTATTGGTCGGGCACGGCCAGGAAGTTCCAAGAGAATGAAAAGCTTTTTGGTTGGGAGGGCAGTCGCGTTTGCAGTTGCGATAAAAATGGCACAGTTAAGGCATAAAGTTGGGCTAGTTGGTTATCTGACTGCATTTTACTAGCGAAAAAGAGACACGGACGAAGAAGAAGTACACAGGACACTCGCTAGTGTCACGGGACACTAGCGAGTGTCCTGTGTACTTCTTCGTCCGTGTCTATTTTTCGCTAGTAAAATGCAGTCAGATAAAAATGAGCTCGTTGAGTCAGACGTCTTCACCAAGACAGCTGGCCTGTCGAGTTCGGCTCGCGATCGAACACTCAGCATGCGTTCCGCTGAATCGTGACGACCGCATGACGGCGCTCTCGTTTTCAGCGCAGGGCGTGAGCGTCAGACGGCGGGCCGCTCAAGGGAGAAACGGCGACTGATGCAAAGCGAGATACCGCGGCGGACGCCCGGAGGGTTAGCGCGCTGAGGAGGAGGAATGTGGGTTAGCGAAAGACGCCAACAACCAGGTGAACCGGTCACGTGGCTTACGGCCTTGCGCCCCTCCTTCGCCTTTCGGGTGCGTGGCAAAGGAACGGATCAGAGCACGCTTGGCAGCAAGGCAGTGCAGACGTCCGTTTCAAGAACTAGGGCAGAGGACAGAACGACGATGATCGCAAGCGTGGCCATCCTCTCCTTGTTGGCGGCCCTCGTCCCACTGTCGGGTGAGCGCACTGTTCCTGCTGCGGCACCACCGTGCCAATGCGACGCATGAGGCGACACTTCACGGATAGTAGTGCAGTGTCGCCCCACGCCTACAGACGTATCGAACAAGGCACAGCGGCCAAGGAATGACCACCTCCGTGGTGGTCAGGAGAAAGGCCGCCTCCCGTACTAGTTCATCCAGCTGTCGTAACAATTCATGATCCAAGAGGCAGAAGGTAAGATGAACCATCCTACGGCGTTGAGCGTGGTTTATCGACAGAAGGGATAACGAACAATTGCAGCTGAAATTTCTTATGATGTTCTCTCGACGAACGCAATGCACATGCACTTAAAATTTCTGGACGGCCGAGAACTTTACCCCGAGCACAGTTTCAAGAGTACCGTTTGTTAATCGCTTTGATCGCAAAAAACAGGATCACAGCGTTTTCCAAGGACGTTCAAGGATAACAGGTGCTGTAACCATATACTTAGTTTCATTTAATGGGGTAATGTAGCGGTGACATGTGAAAGTCCATTTGTAGATTTGTTCCATCCGCATCAAATCATCTGCCTTTGATACTGCGTCAACACGTACCATCCCGTGCAGAAGTCATAGCACTTCATGTGTTCATAGCATTGGTGGAGTCCCAGTATTAGTGTGGTACATTTTCAATTTACGCAGACAAGTACCAGAAGCACTGAACCCTTTACAGATTAAATTCATTCAGAATTTTCAATGCCGAAATCACACATGTTTCATTTTGATCAACCTAGGAATCCTTAACTTACGCAGCGTCATTTCTTGTTGACACCCTTCCTCAGAAAGACCACTGTCTTACCCATGGGTCACTATCACGCAAACATGGCCCATAACTTTTTTTTTTTTTTTGAAGGGGGGGGGGGGGGTTATATTGTGCCGGCAGCCGGTATTTTAGCGATCGCTGATAATGTGCCAGCTACCGGCATTTTACCTTTCTCAGGTATTGTGCCGGCAGCCGGAAATTTATCTGTCCGGATGTTGGGCCGGCTGCATTACAGTTAGAGATTAATGTGTCGAAAAATGAACAAACGCTGTATTTTGCTGGTCGCGTGCGTGCGAATGTCCTGCCGGCATTTTTTGCCGGCAGTCGGTATTTTTTCGACCTCCCGCGCAGATGCATGTTTTTTTCTCGTGCATGCTTTATTGGCATATGTATTTGAAGCAAACATCTGACCTAACCAATCCTACCTAACCTAACCCAACCTAACCCAACCTGTGAAGGCAGGCCCTACACCAACCTAACCTAACCAAACCTGTAAAGGCAGGTCCTACCGCAACCCAACCTAACCCAACACATGAAGACAAGTCTCGAATAAACAATTAAAAATGAATGCCGAAAAACAAACGAGTTTCTGAATGTAAAAACAATGAATATCAGACAAAAAATCACACGGAAGAATGTTATAAAATGAAAAAAGAAACATATGGAGAAGATGAGATCGAACGTGCGACTTCACAATCAGCAGCCAGAGGCGTAGCCACTGCTACACGCTCTTTTTTTTCTTTATTACATGGAAGAATATGCTCACACGTGACAGTACGAGGACTACATATTCAAGCAAACAAAAGAATACACCGAAGTTAGCAGAAGCACAAATATATCAAAATTCAGGCAAACACACACAAGCCCTCAAAAGAGGGAACCAGTCAGGTGGTTGGTCATGCGAATTATACACACTATGTACAAATGCCACAGTTGCACGGAAATATGGTCCAACGCCTGGCAGAGGCAGACATACCAATCGCAATGAAGTAAGCCTGAACAGCCTATCACAAGACAGTGCCGGCAAAATATCCCTACCGGCTAATGTGCCGGCTGCCAGTAATATGTGCACTTCCTAACTTGTTCCGCGTTGTACGTGCCCTCCCGAAATCGATCCTCAAATTTTAAACTTCATTGCGCGCACAGAAACGAACATTGGATACGTTTGTGTTTGACCCATTTCACGCGCACTATCACGCCCTAATGAAACCTACAAAGGCGTTTATTTCATGCAGAGCTGTCCCAAATGTGCTCAATCAATACTATTTGTTATGTGGCGCCCGGGTTAAGATTTCGCAGCCTACCATCCAGCAATACTTAATGAATAAAATAGTGACTTCAGCCGTTCGTTTGCGTAATCTATCGTTCGAGAGAGGAAACCAAGCGGCAGCGAAGCAGGCGTTTAACCTTCGCCTACGCCGAAGCGTACGCGCACACAGCCCAGCCGGCGCTGAGCGGACCGATGAGAAAGGTGCAGTTTCGGCGTTGGCGTCTCAAGGTCACTTGCGGCGCGAGGAATGAACGTTGAACAATGTATTTCCTTCTCGGAACAGCGCAAAGGGACGAGGACGAGGTGTAGACGGGACACAGCGCAGAATAACAACAGATGCCTATTGCTGATTTATTGTAGGGTTTTAACGCGCCGACGCAGCGCAGGCGATGAGGCGCGCCGTAGTGGAGGGCTCCGGATTAATTTTGACCACCTGGGGACCTTTAACGTGCGCCGAAATCTCGTACACACGGGCGTTTTTGCTTTTCGCCTCCATCAGAAAAGCAGCCGCCACGGCTGGGAATCGAACCAGCGACCTTGTGCTCAGCAGCGCAACGCCTTAGTCACTGAGCCACCCCGGCAGGCGGATGCCTAATGCACAAAATTACTTAAATACAGAATTCCTGTCGCAACAAATGCGGGAAAGAGGGAAGATGAAAGAAACAGATAGAATTTCAAGCCGTCACTGCAGCTCACGTGCTGTCACCAGATGAAAAGGCAATTTCTTTGTCGGTTAACAACACCGAAGGGTAGCTGAGACACGTGTCTTTGTTAGAATATATCTAGTACGCTTCAACAATCTCCCGTGTCAGTTGATCGTTACCATTATAAATTATGGACCACTTTTCTGAGGTCGGGATAAAAAACACAATCTTTACAATGTGCGCCTAGATGTTCCGTTATCTCCCTTTTCTACGTTATTGCGATGATCGCGCAATCTGTCATTCACACATCTTACTGTCTGTCCGATAGTACTTTCTCTTGCACTTGTTCAGCGGTAGTGAATAAACCAGCGCCATCCGAGCAGGCCACGAACGGCGTGCGATGTTTGGTGCTACACGTATCAGACTTGACGTGGCCCCCAATAACTTTGTTGCAAAGCTTGGATAGCTTCTTCAGGAGCAGAAAATATGACGTTGACGTTAGCGCGTTTTCCAATCTTCTTCAGGATTATGCGAAAGCGTGTGAATGTATGGGATAGTAGCGATTTTTCTTTAATCTCTCATCTTTTGGAGCATCTTGCCTGTGTCGTTCATCCTTCACCTATTTTAGAAACATTCTCAGCTACCTGAAGTCTGTAATTCGTAGCGGATAGCCGGCGAAAGTCAGCCGATCATGAAGGCTCGCTTGCATTAGGGGAATACAAGATTGGTTAAGTGTATTCGAGACACACAGCTTCACGATCCCATGCTTTGCCAATTTAGAATGGGCAGAATGATACGGGAGTATGGGCTTCCCTCTTTCTCTCATTTGTTGCAACAGAATTCTGTATTTGAGTAGTTTTGTACAATAAACATCTGTTTTTAGTCGGCGCTGTGTCCTGTTACACCTCGTCCACGTCCCTTTGCGCTGTTCCGAGAATGCTATACCAACACGCCCAAGCTTATAACTTAGTTAATGTATTGCCGTAAAACTTCCGCTCTAAAAAGCGCTGGTATGCCCCGCTTAACGAAGCTGCACCCGTGATATGTCAGAAGTGGTTCGCAAACAACTAAAATCACCCGTCCTTCTAAATGCACGGGATGGCCACGTTAGACAAAAAATAGACATTTAAGCAACTTCTGACAAAAAAGCGCATTCAAGAATTGTGGATGTATAGTAGTTAAGACAGAGAAGCCACAGTTTTCTTTTCCGCACCGGGAGAACACGGACAAATGTTGCGTTCTAATGGATTATGTTGTGCTCCCAACACCACAAGGTGCTAAAGGTGAGGGTCATTTTTGCATTCTTTTTTTGTTAATGCATGCTAGCCCTCTCTGAAATATCCGTTCAGCAGATATTACCTAAGTTCAAGAAAAAAGACTTCAAAGGTGAGTTGAAGAGAATGTTTACTGCTTCGCACCCAATTTTATATCATAATGTATTATAATATATTATAATCTTAATTATGTTTGATACCATCCTGCTTGCCCAGAAAAGAAATCTGTATCCCAAATGAGAAGCAAGCACGCATAAAAATGCAAATAAACGCGTAGCCACTTTATTTTTGACAGGCACATCGTACTTTTTATTCAAAATGACGCCAATAAGGCGGGAGGTTTTCTGCGTGTTTCGAGTCAACATAGACGTCCCGTGATAAAGTAGGAGTAAAGAATATTACAAGGCCCGTGAAAGCTTCCACATATCCAATCACTGTGACAGTAATAATCAGTGGTGGGATATTTGCAAGATTTTGTGGAGGGGAGAAAAATAGCTTTTGCTTTCTTTGTTTTTCCTTTAGGCATCTGCGAAAGACCATCGGGTCAGACAACATAAAACGTCATTTGTCGGTCGGTGAAGGCAGGAAAATGCTGCTGCTGGCACCGTATACTGCGCACTTTGCCTAATTTGTAGGGATACCAGTGATAACATTTATGTACGTAAGAAAGTGCTCCCAAAATACAGCCCCGCTGAAAACCGTTAGAATGTTTAGAATGTTTGCGATCATTTAATATTTTGGAGATACTGGCGCGAGCTTCTCAAGGAAGATTTCCATGTTGCAAAGTCATAGCCACGGGCACCATAGTGTTCAAGTTCGGCGGAAAGAACGTTGTGGTTGATGCCGTTGAAAGCGTTGTTTAAATCAACAAGAATTGCAAGTGTTCGACGCTCACGATCGAAATTAAGCAATTTGAATATGTAGCGTTGGTTCTATAGACCTATCTGATGTGAAATCATACTGACACTCGGTTAACAGTGTTTCTGTAAAAATTTAGACGGAGCGGTGAATGATCAGTTCGAGTGCCTTAGGAAAAAAAAATGTATAGATTCTGATATATCTCTACTAACACGTCAGCATTCTTTCGCTGTTTTTCCATTTCACAAGCAGTTTTTTAATGACGCTGTCCTTGTATTTTTATTTTTTAATTGATTGAGGTTGTGCGATTACGTAAACGTCTTGATTTGGCTACTTCACTTGCAGTTTTTTAACCTCCAGATTTGGCTATAAGAAGCCAAATTGGGCAGCATATCGTCGTTGTTACCACGAGGGGGCCTACACTGAATAATGCCGCGATATTCTGCGAATTCTAGTATCATGTTGTGTGGTTATTCAAAGATGTTGACAAATAAAACTCTCAGGCCCCACTTGTCTAGGACGCTCGGCAGCAGCGAAAGGTCGCCGTCAACGCTGGCTCGTCGCTGATTTAGTACTGCAGCGAAAGAACTCAGCTGAATAAGTGGACAGGCAGCGCCAGCCCCAAAAGTGGCCAGCTTTCCCAATACATGGCGGAAGCGACCGGAAGAGACGCAACGCCCGAAAAACAGTCATTTGAAAGATTAAAACGCCAACCAACCTCCATACAGAAAAGTGTGACGCCGCATTTCTTGCGCCGGTTGCCGCGTCGAATCCAAGCTGCATTGAACAGAAGCGGCGGACACCGCCGCGGTAAAGATGCCTGCGCATGCGAAGCGAGATCCTGAAAAGCGAGCCCTGATGGGTCGCTGCCTCTGGACGTATATTCAATCGGCGCCGCAGGCCTAAGGGACCTTACGCAGGCCACCGCACGGCTGAGATCTGGTGGGCCGCCGTCGAGCAGCTGTTTCCTGGACGCCGATAGACGCGCGGCCGCCGCTGGGCGTTTTTGGCCACTTCATTTCATTTCTATATGCTGCCGCCTGGAGTTGCTCTTCACGGCGGAAGACAAGAGCTTCCAATTCCCCAATAATGCTTTCGCATTCCGAACAAGTGCTTACTGACGCGAATTTTCATGTTAGGTTTTTTTTTTTTTGGCTGCTATGAGTGCCTGCCAGCCCACTAATCATACAAAGGCACATCATAATACCTATCGCAGCGTAAATAATTGTTTACAAAGTCGTTTATTAGCGTCAGTTTCGGTTTCGATGAAACAAGCACCGAGGCGGCCGCCATGACAGGAGGGCGCGCTTGACGCCACTGTTTCCCGCCAACGTTGGTTCCCGCCGCACCACGGGCGGTCTGGACTCTGGACTCGCGCGAGCACGCTTCCAGACGCCCGTGGTGCGGCGGGAACAGTGGCGTCAAGTGCGCCGTGGTTGCATGCGCCCGGGCCGCATCACCTCAGTTATAAAACTGTGACGTGATGCACAAAGGGAAGCAGTGCACACAAACTGCAGCCAGCGCTTTGGTTATGTCACGGAAGCGGTCACGTGGGCAGTTGGAGCTTGGAGCCGATGGCGTCATGCTGATGCCGATGTCAATAGGGTATCCGTTCTTAGCTAGATTGAAATTGATTTAAAGTATGTTATACTGAACGGCTGCGGTTGAAACTTCGTGGGCGTTATCTCCATATGCAAAGGAAGCTTTTCACATCGTTATCTCAGCTTGGAAATTTCGTGTCTGTACTTTTTTAAGTGTCCTTTCGATGACTACGTGTCTGGACCGAGAAGGAGGGGTTTACACGTTTCGTGTTGGGCGCATTTAGCTGGTGATTTCTTATTTCTGTCAACCCTCTTAAAATTTGCCTGATTTGTTTCCATGACCCACCGCGAAAGTTATTCTCGGTCACCCTTTGTTTCTGCACGGCGCTCATTGCTCGCCTTGCACTTGTTATCCCCTGGCATATACGCCTTCTATTAAATATATTTGTATGCTTTTGATAGTGACTTATCTTGCAACACTGACTTAGCCTACGTTGGTAGAAAATCTCTGTCGGTGACTTGTATTTTGTACATCATTAGATACTTTATGCTCTTGGTCTACTGGCTTACTTGTATACGGGATCATAGTGTATGGATTTTGAGCCATGCGCTGAGTAAATAGGGTCGATTCAATTGCCCGTTTTCTTTTGCCGAACATAAGTTACGATGTAATTGTTGAGTTAAAAGTGATGGGTTTAGAACAAATACATTTACCAAACTTTCATTTTTGTTGAGCGAAACAATCGTTTTCAAACATTTATGAACTGATAATTTTAAACCGTTGAAAATCCCTACGCGTGATCTTCCACCACAAGATTCCCCGTTGCAATAGGTGACCGCTAAAAAGCACAAAGGCTCATGGGTACATTGTCTCCTCCCGCGGAGTCCCGCCACTTCCGGTTCTAGAGCTCTCCTGGGGCCGAATTCTCTGAAAAACGGGCGTCGTTTTGAAACGACGGGGTAGCGTCATGCAAATGCATGTGTTCTGGGGTTGGGGCCATCGCTTTGGGGTTCTCTGAGGTAGGATGAGCCGCAGAAAAGCGCCGTGGCAAGGGCGCGAAGCGACAAGTGAAACGGCGGGGGGGGCAGTGGGTGTCGCTTTGCGCCCTTGCCACAGCGCTTTTCTGCGGCTCATCCCCAAAGCGACGGCCGCAACCCCCAGAACACATGCATTTGCATGGCGCTACCCGTCGTTTCAAAACGACGCCCCGTCGTTTTAGAGAATTCGGCCCCTGGCATTCCGTACGCCGGCGGCTTTCACGTGCGTGTGTCCGTGTTTTTTGTTTCCACAAAAAAAAAAAAAGACGCTCATGCATCGCGCATTCAATGAATAACAATGATTGATCCTACTAGGGTCTCCTCTGAAAGGTAAGCACTTTGTGACAAATCAACAGCACACACACACGCGCGTGAAAGCTGCTGGCATACGGGAGGGCAGTGGAGATCTCGAACCGGAAGTGGTGGTAGCAGACGACGTACTCATGAGCCTTTGCGCTTTTTACTGGTCACCTATACAAGGTATTGACCTAGGATGAGACTGTAAGATGTCCCGGCTGCGTTCAGCCAACTCCTTTGTAAGGGATCGGCGGGATACCAGGAATCGCGGCGGACGTTTTCCGAGGGGTTCGGCCAAGGGGGTCGGGTTGCGGCGCCCGGGAACTTAGGAGGGACGTGCATGTCACCTGCTTACGCGTACCCTCTCGGAGCGTTGCCGTCGTGGCCGCTGGCCAATGCAACCCATTCGGGGAGGAAAAGGCATGGTTTCCCCATTTTCAAAGAAGGAGCAAAAACGAAGGCGATCGCAGGGGCAATGACGAGCTTCCGGGAGACGCGAGGGCGTATACACGTGTCGGTGAAAGTGCTAGGATGTTTGAGTATTTGTGTATATTTGTCGTTTTTGTGACGTAGAGGGTGCTGGTTGACGAGTTGTAGCCAGTCACGTCGGTTAAGCGTTGTTATTGGATGTTTGGCGGAGGTGCGCCGGACTCCGAGGGCTTAAAACAGCATAGACAAGTCCGGTTACAGCGTTCTGTACTGCAGTATGGCGGGCTGCACTATCGGCTTTGCAGTTCCACACACAGTTCCGATGCTGTCTTCCTTGTTTGTGCCTAGGCATATATAAACTTACATGCGTTAGTTCCAAATGCGTCAAGTCCATCATTCTTTGACAACGAGAAGCCCTGCACCCGGAACTTGCAAAGCCGCCCCAACCAACGGTAGGCGTGCCAGGCGAAGAACAACAAACATTCACTTCCGCGGTGATATCTCTAGCATCAATTCAAGATGCAAACTAGGGAAGCCTTTGAGAAATAGATCATAAATGTACTGCCAGCTTTTCCCCCTGTGTGTATTTGCCACGGACGTGTATATACACTTCGATTTCCCGAATTTGCTGTTCTCTTCTTCGATTTTGTTTTGCCATGTATTTTCTTAGTGTATTTGGTTTCTATGACTGGCAGGCTCTCCACTCAAGCCATACGTGGATTTGGCAGGCTACCGTTTTGTCTTGTTTCAATAACAAAATCAACAATTACATCATGATTATCATCATGCCACACCGATCCGGCCCAACCAACAATGTAGCCGCATACGTGCATCGATTTCACATTATCCAGGAGCGTGTATGCAGTCGCAAGCATGTCGATCAGTGTATATCATAGCGATCACGAAGCGATTGTGACCATGGTTACTGTACGACGATGAGGGATTAAAACAAAAGTCTTAAAACAAAGTTTCTTACCACGACGTGCACACAACCGCTTCTCATTTGCACTGGCAGGGCTGAACGGCCTAGAATTTTATTCTTGTTTTTTATGATTGACTATATCAAGACTAACATAAAGATTATATGTCTCAAGTTCTCCGATCATTCATTTTTGGACTGGTATACGGCATTC
The DNA here is from genome assembly GCA_013339765.2 of Haemaphysalis longicornis. Classification (NCBI taxonomy): domain Eukaryota; kingdom Metazoa; phylum Arthropoda; class Arachnida; order Ixodida; family Ixodidae; genus Haemaphysalis; species Haemaphysalis longicornis. Next base: position 80,519,688 of record CM023448.1, on the reverse strand, counting down.
AACAGTGTATTTTCCCAATTTTTCTGCTTTTGTTTTTCCACATGCATATATCACGTGAGGCGGTTGATTCGATGACTTTTGTTCTTTCGCTCGTTCAAGTTTTCATTTTGTAGAGTTTGGTTCTTCGTGTTTATTATCTCCAAATAAGGATATGCATTACAATAACACAAATATGGAAAATTTGTCTTTGCAATTATTCATTTTCGTGCAGGCGCAAGTGTGATGCCATTGATGCATTTAAAAATATTATTTGTTTCTGTTCGTTCCTTCGATTTGTTAAATTTTTTGCCTACGCATTTGTGGTTTCGTTAGTTCATTTTATTTTCTGAAGTGTTTGTATCAATTTGGGGCTTTTTTGCTTGCGAATTTTCTTTGACAACAAAAGTACGCGACACTATTCGGAGAACTGTGTTTTTATATCCCCAACTACGCGGTTTTTTGTGGAAATGCATGGAATTGCACTTTCCGCGGATACCGCAAAGAATGTTTGCGCATTAAAAGCGGAAGTGCAGGAATAGAAAATTTCGGTCTCCCTTTTGATGTAATGAAGACATTATCGCTAGCTGCGGGGCCATATAGGGAACTGTCCCAATGACATTGGTACGGAAACTACCCGAATAATTCAGCCTTAACGCGCTCAACGACCGAACGTAATATTTGCAATGGCCTACACAACGTCAGCGTGATGCGTCTAATGCATTGGAAAAAGCGCTGTCAGCCGCATTCGAGCCACCACGCTTGTCCGAAGTTGGTACCAGACAGCATTGTAATTCGAACGAACAATTAGGCTTACCGATTAGCAGTCGATCGCTTGATTTGACGGCTCAGTTCAACGGATTTTGCTTTTGTTCGTTCTGAGTAGAAGCAAAGTTTGTTCTATCGTGCTGACCGGGATCCTGGCTTTGCAACACAGTTCGCTCAACTTGAAAGCGAGCGGCCCATGGAGAGACCAATTTCTTGTAATTGTTTTTCGGTTAAATAAGTGAATAAACAGAATGTCACTATTGCCTAGTGAATCGAGGCGACAATTTTCAAGTGCAAAGATTTAGAGCGTCAGAAAATAAAACACGAAAGAAGCAGGTGCAGCAAACATTGCCTCATTGTGTAATATGTTTTAAAGCTTAAAAAAGCGTGTCACGTTGAAGACATCTGGTGGATAGAATCTTTAAAGCTTCGCGAGGCTCACCCGCGGCTGTTCCCGCCTGAGAATACGCTGTTGACAGCACCGGACGCATGTACGTGTCCTCCGCGCCTGCCTACTTCGGTCGCTCTTCCCAGCGCCATAAATGCTCGGCTTTTCGGAGTATTTGACACGTAACTTTAGTAGCACCGTAACGGTACGAATGAAAATTTTTGTGGGGAATAATCTGTGCGAAATATTATATATTCACTAATTGCTGAAATTGATTCAGGTGATTCACATTTCGTGGATTATAATTATTAACGTTTTTTTTTCAAGTTTCCTCAGGTCAATTTCATTCTTCACTTACACAAAACGACCCGCTGCGGTGGCTCAGTGGCCAAGGTGCAGGGCTGCTAAGCCTAAGGTTGCGGGTTCGATCCCAGCCGTAGTGGCTGCTTTTCTGATGGAGGTGAAATGAGAAAACGGCCGTGTGCTGAGGTTTCGGCGCACGTTAAAGATTTTCAGGAGGTCACAATTAATCCGGAGCCGTCAACAACGGCACGCCTCATAGTCCGGGTGTAGCTTCGGCGCGTTGAGCACTCCGAACCCTTACTCGGCGGCTGTCATTACAGGGGTCGTGCACCGCGAGATTTCCCCGGAGCGTTCAATGACACAGCTTCAGATGTTCAATCTTTCAGCCTGAGTGCCCAGTAGAAGCAAAAAAAAATGCTTCAAGTTGGATCGTATTGAGAGCCGTCTATAATATTTTTAAAGGGGCCCCGAAAGGTTTTACCGATACATGGGTGTTCATATTTTCAGGTAAATCAACGTCCTAGTAATCACCTCCTTCAAGAATTTTGTTAAAGCGACGAGTATTAGTGGAGTTATTGCAAATCAAAACGGCATTTTCGCCCGCGCCGCGATTCTTTCTCGTTTCGTCCCCCCTCCTTGCACCGAGTGAGCGTGAAGTCCCCTGATCCCTCGCTTCTTGGTGACGTCAGCAAGAACAAGCGGTGGCGCGCATCGTCTGCTGGGATATTCTGCGCCACAGGATCACTTTTGGATGGGGCCGTCTGACTGTCGGCGTTCCGTTTAGGCCATTTTTATCATTTTATGAATCCTGCACTCCGCTTACGACCTGAAAAGCTGATGGAACGAATGGGGCGGGCCTTTTATGCCTCCACACGACGCAGAACTATCACGCTAACAGAGAACGACCCTGTCACCAGCGCGTTCGCGGCGACGACATGTCTTGGTACATATTAGAGTAAAATATGTGAGCGAATGACTAATGAATCGCCTCAAAATTTGTTAGAGTGAGTACGTACATGCGTTCCGAACCGACGTCGGTTTATATACTGCCTAATTGGCCGCTCGTTCGCGCCGATGTCGAGGTTGGTCGTGTTGTGGGGACGCCATGCACGCGCGTGCACAGGCAGTTGTAGTAATCCATTCCGTTATTCTATCGGTTATAATTTACTACATAACAAAAAAAAAAAAAAAAACAGCCGTAGTGTTGCACGCGGTACGGCACAGGGACTTTTTTAAAGTGCGTTGTGCATTCCAGTTCCCCCTCCCCCCCCCCCCCCCCCCCGCCCGCTTACTTTCCGGGAAACCCCTACGTGACCCTGTGTTTATCAATACTGGACAAGTATACCGTAACAGACATTACGAGCGGTCTCGGAAGAGTAGTGTGAGTTCTGGGGCCGTTCGCGCCTGCCTCTTTGTTCGACTATGCAGATGAAGACGGGAAACAAGCATTCCACCCTCGCTTTTCCCCCTGATGGCCTGGAGCCCCTTTTCTCTCTATAAAGGCTGTTCGTTTCAAGTATTCGCAGTCTCCTCTCGTTTGGCCCGGCAAGCACGTGGCTGCTCATTCGAGGCTGCGGCCCTTCGGCGCAAAAGGCTTTGCATTGAGCTGCGCAAGCAGTTGTGGGTAATGAAGTCCGCCAAGATATGAAAAAGCACCTTCGCCAGTACGAAACGCCTGTTCATTTTTACAGAGCCCCAGTAGCACTTCAGCCACAGTCCGCTTTAACGAGACAAGCCCCTTGGCAGTGGTCGGCGAGTACCACCTGCTCGGCAATCACGAATCACACCCGCCACACCACCGGAAAATCGGGGACCATGTTATTGTGAAGGACGAAAGATCGGCACTTTGGTGACAAGAAGGAAGCTTTTGACTCGACAGCACCGGTGTCACCGCGCTCCGCCTCACTTCAGGGCAGTAAATAGGCGCACTATGCAAAGACTGTGCTTTCTAGAGGCCGGCCCTTAGACCTTTGCGTGCCGCGGGCGGTAAGGGCGGCGGCGGTTTTCGGTCGTATTTGCACCCATTCGCGATTCTGTTGATCCTCTATAATCATCTGATATCGGTGCTACCGCCGTTTTCATCCGATTGTGCAAGTTGCGAAAGAGGCATCTGTGGTGGCAAGGCGAACAGCATTTGTGAAAGGTCGGTCGGCAGTCACGAGGGGCGGCCCCGGAGTGGCGCCGAGTACAGCGGCTTCACCGGGACGAAAACTGGGGAGGGAGGGTTAGACATATACTCCTTCGCAGTAAAAATATCATTCCGAAATTTTCCGCTAGTACGCCTCTGACAGTACGCAGATTTCGTTTACTTGTAGCGATTAGTTCGGAGTGAAATTTTAAAACATCACAGGATTCCGGTCTGCTATCAATGCGTGGCCCTCTACGGAGTATGCATGGTTACAGGAAAGTGCAGTAAGCCTGATTTGATCGAAAATATAGCAAGACAAAGTATATCACAATTAGCCTCTAAGACGACTGGAACATTACGACAAAGTTAATCTAGGTTTTCATATTTCCTTAGGTCGCAGTCACAATTCGCCGGTAACACGTCTCTAACTTGAGGACGAGTTTCATATACGTTTTATAAATACGTAGTTCAGAATGGAGTTGTAAATACTGTAGAACTTCCGTCTGCTCTCAATACGGAGGCTTCCACGGGAGGGAAACCAACAGCCCCATGCTTGTGTTTAATCTACACAAGAACGACATATTATTTGTGGGTACGCGCCCATAAAGGTCGACGAAAAAAAACGTCTTTTCCGAAGACTTGTGGCCGTGGGTCGGAACAGAACACGTTATTATTTTGTTAGGAGATTTTAATTGTGTATGCTTGGCTCGAGGTAAATCTAGTCAGACTCCGTACCGCGATGGGAGCACAATTGCATTGAGGAAAACAATCGCAGATTTTGGTCTAGAAATAAGCCCCGGTCGAAACCCCTTTGGTTTATACAGACCCCCAGAATTCAGCCACCCCGCTTTTCACGAGACGGAGCCCCGGCCCAGTGGCGGAGTACCATGTAATCACTACACCCGCCACACCACCGGAAAATCGGGGACCATGTTATTGTGAAGGAAGAAAGATCGGCACTTTGGTGACAGAAGGAAGCTTTTGACTCGACAGCGCCGGTGTCACCGCGGTCCACCTCACTTCAGGGCAGTAAATAGGCGCGCTATGCAAAGACTGTGCTTTCTAGAGGCCGGCCCTTAGACCTTTGCGTGCCGCGGGCGGTAAGGGCGGCGGCGGTTTTAATTATGACGAAAGTAGGCTGTGGTTCATAATGGGATGAGTTCAAGGAAGACATTAAAATATATTCTAGGTCGGTGAAGTGCGATACAACACAATAAGAAGAAAAAAGAAGCTTTGCTTGGAGCCAACCTACAGACGCTCTCAGCACTTCGGTGTCAGTCGTTTGAACTGTTCAAGGATAATTTTTAAACCTTGAAACGCCAGTGAGAGACCTTTGATAAAGAAGGATGCCGTGAAACGCTAGAGCTAGCGCGAGCGGAAAAGATTTAGTTAGATGAAGCACCTACTAAGCGGGCTCCTTGCTCGGCGAACACATACGCGACTCGGAAGAGGAAGAGAAAAAGGATGCATAATTTCTCTCCATGGAAAAACCAGAAGGCTAACCTGGCGTTTTGCTACCGAAACGCAATTCGAATGATAGAGTATAATTAGGGTTGCTCGTTTACCCGATTCTTGCAACCCGAACATGTTGCAGGAAATGCGGGTTAAACCCGATTTCTCCCCGAATGTGCCTTTTCAAAGGAGCGATCTGCACAATTGTGTTCTGACGTTCCGTCGTTCTCAACCAGTAAGTACTTGCTGGAAGCAAGCGCACAAACATACCTTCCGAACTCACTGAGTATTGGAATGACTCTACCACCCGCAACCTCAGGGTGGCAGTTATGCTATACTGACATTGTCTTGCCTAGCTAATGGAAGCGGTATTGTCGAGAGAACCTTTTCCCAGTTGAGATACGTTCAACGATCAGACAGGCCTCGAATGAGGACGACAAGTTGAGCAAGCAGATTGCAATAATGTGTGTAAACAAGGATGAGGGAACAATCGATGACCATATTTTCGTGAATAAAATGTTTCCTTTGCTAGAAGTTATCAACGGCAGTTACTGTCGTTATGTGTTCATTCTCAAACAAATGCCACATTTCGGAGAGCATTTTAAAGAGAACACTGAAGTCCCCCCGATTACCAGCTTGAAATAAACACAAATTTTAACGCGTTAAAGTTAAACAGCTCGTGATTTTCTTTAATACAAATGAGTGTATTAAAATAAACTGGTTACACCTGTCGATGTAACCCGAAAAAAACAGTGTTTCGGAATGGTTTCACAAAAGCACCCGATTTCTCCTCAATTACCAGTTCGAAAAATAGCACCCCAGCTTTAATCCCGATTTTGGAAAAATATAAAACCCGAAAACGAACAACCCTAAGTATAACGGGCGCTTGTAAAATTACCAGCAAACAATTCACAATGCCTTTTGTGAGTTTTATGACAGTGTTCACGTGTCTACCGGTTAACCTAAAGCAGTTACTGGCATATTTTCCGAGTTCTTCGGCGGGCGTCAATGACGAGACGATATAGACAGTCTCGAAATGTCCACTACCGCCGAGGAAGTTTCGAAAACAATCGACGAGCTCAATCGTGGCAAGTCCCCAGGCGCTGACGGGTTTTGTGCGGCGTTTTAGAATAATTTCAGGAATGATCTCAGTCCAATACTGTGTGAGTTACACACGGAAGCATACGACCAGGAAACGTTGCCACCATTATTCGCATGCTCCCACACAGTCCTTATTCCAAAATCAACTGAAACATACGACCTGAAAAGTGTCACAGCGTATAGGTTAATCACGTTAAGGAGCGTTGGCTATAAAATATCAAGGAAATTGTTATAAAGGCGCTTACAGTCTTTTATCAAAGACATAGTAGGTGAGCGGCAAACATGAGGTATAAAGGAAAGGTGCATAACGAATTACATGCACGTTGCAGCAAGCATCCTTTCAATTCCCCATTGCCACCTCAATTGAAGCCCATGTGTTTGCGACCTCTATGTAACGAAACGTTGCGGCGGTTAACCTTGATCTAACGAAGTCGGCATGCTGATCGTTCTTTTTTTTTCACTTTTACTGAAAAACTGGACGGAGAAATGCGCAGCAACTAAAACGTCTAGAATCGCCTAAAAACCAAATTATTCATGATGATGATAGTAAACGGAGTGGCTAGCGCCATCTCTTGGCTAACGTAGCACCCGCTTTTGCTTTTGCTTGTGTAGCGTGACACTCCACCAGGTAGCAAGAGTACCTACACATCACTTTTTTTCGCCCGCACAGCAAACTACCGTTCGTTTGAACGTGTGCGTGCGGCTTTGGTTCGAGACTAAGTTTTGAGGATCTATAGCGTCCTTTCGCCGCATAGTCGCGCGTCTCCACGGCTATCTGGGGTATCGGTTCGTCAATGATGAGTTCTGCTGCCAGAAAACGGAAAGTTGTCTTTTCAAGACAAGCTCACTACTTTAAATTCCCTCTTCGCCGGCGAAAAAGAAGAATGTTGCCATCTGGTACAGTATCCCAGCTAGCATCTTCTCAACAATTCTGAGTGCGGTAAAGATAATCAAGTTTGCAAAAGAAGCTCTTTCAGCTCACCTTTGGTTTTTAAAACGCGTCAAAACACCGAAAAGTGTCAAAACGTCAAAGTGATACTTACGTTGCGTTTGTGAATGCGGGGCCTTGCTTCTCTGAAGCGCCGTGTACGTGTCAAAGCCGCTAGCGGGAGTGACGCATTTTTTTCACTGTAAAATGAATCCGTGAAGGATGAGTTCACCTTCACTGCTGTCTAGCATTATGACTTCGTTTCTGCTTCATTCCCGCGAGCCTTAACTCGAAACGTGCATGTAACCAAAACCTGCATGTAACGAAAAATGGCAAACTTCTGTCAACTTCGTTACATCCAGATGTACATGTACATGTACATGTATCCATTGTAAGGTTAGGCTGGCCAAATATTTACGAGTTCCGATGGAAAATTACTGAGACAACGACCCGTACTGGCGGCGCCAGACGTCGGTATTGCGAGACAGAGCAGAAGAGTTGGGGGGGAAGAGTAGAGCGTTGTCTGTGATTGAGCGGCCGACCGTTTGTATTATAGTTCTACCAGCAGTAGTAACCGCGATGCCGGCTGGGCCCCTATAATAATTATACGAATTGGTATACCAGTATTACTTGTCATAATTAGGTAGTTCACCATGGAGATAAGTAAAATTAGGAACTCCAACCTGCTGTCAGTCAATACATGTGCTGCTCCCGAAGGCGTGCGGTCAAGGGAAGCTCAATTTATTCGAGCTATCCCGAAACAAATTCTGCAAAGATGGTGTGTTCAGAATGACTTGTTACCAATGGGAAGTATTATGTGGTAGGTATGGAGGATACCCAGTAGTCACAGTGTTATAATAAATGACATGGGGTCCTGCGCGAGGCGTGTGGTTGCATAAATTCCTAACAGATGGCGAGCGCTACATGCTACGCAGGAAAATTGAAAATTGAACAACTTGTAATTTTAAAAATCCCGCCCGCCTCTTTATACGTGGTTGTTGGGAGAAAATCCTGAAATTGGTTTCTGGACAATTTTATTGACATCATTTATAAGGAAAAATGAATTGCATGTATAAACGGCCTGAATAGTTATTCAGCAATCTGCAAAAACAGGTAGTTTACCAGAAATGTTGATTCTCCCAGATTGTTTGGGGCTGTTAAGAAAAAATCTTGAGAAACAGTTTTTACACATTTTTATTGGTTACCTATGTCAACAAGAACATGGTCAATACCTCAATAGACCTACCATAAAAACAAACATTTGTGGCACAATTTTATAGCGTTTTTAAATGCCTCACGGCTGTATTTAAGAAAAACAGCTATGTTGAACGCCTTCATCTTAATAGGAATGTGCTCCTCAAATTTGAAGTTGCGATTACTAGCTGTTTGGCGTGGCGTTTACATAAAATATTGGGCCTTTTTGGTCCGATATGGCTGTAATGTAAAGCAATCCTTTTGGATCTTTTAGAGGGGCCGCAGGGCGAGATCCTTAAAATCGGTTTGATGCATTTGTGGGAGTAAAATTAATTAGCAAAAACAGTTTGATGTACCAAGCTGCAAAACATATATTGGGGGACCTTTTAAACACTCAGTGTGCCTCGAAATGCCGATTCACGCCTTGAGTGATAATTAGGGAAAACCATAAAACTACTTTTTAGAGACTCCTACGGGCTACATAATCAGCAAAAAGCACTAAGACATCTCAACGGGAAACTAGGTAATCAGAAATGTGTGAAAACACAATTTCCGCTTTTACTGTGTTAGGGGAATTTTTTCCTAAAATCCCGCCACAGTGAGCCCCTACGCCACGAAACAGATATACTCCGAAAGTTTCAGATCTTTAGATCTAGCAGTTTCGGCTGGGCGTTAATGAATCAGTCAGCCGCGTACTTCACTTTATGGGTATAGATTTGCATAACTGGGGTACGTTTCGCAGATATTCATTTTTTGCGTGCAAGTGTACAGAAGTCGCAAATGTACATAACTGCACAGGCTTTTTGAAAAACTTATACGATATCTGTAAATTGCTGTCAGAACACCAACAATGTATTATGTGTCTCCAGAAAACCTACCTGAGAGCAAACCAAGCAAACTATTTAACTAACTATTCTGTTTTTAGAGAAGACAAGGACGGTTGCATGCATCCCTCTGGGGGAGTTGCGGTTGTAGTGAATAAATCAGCCCCGTACCAGTGTCCACCTCCACAGACCAGTTTAGAGGCTGCAGCCGAACGAGCCATTATCTTTAATAAACTGGGAACAGTATCCTCATTGCACATACCTACAAAACACAGCATTTCCAGTATGGAGTTTGAAATCATTAACTGATCAGCTTCCAGAGCCCTATCTGCTAGTTGGAGACTTTAATGCTCCCCAGCCACTCTGGGGGCCTGCAGGCACTGAAGTTCGAGGGCGCCTTCTTGAAATGTTTCGGCGACCATCAGGAGCCTGTATACTGAACAAGACCCACCATAATAACACAACACACGCCAAGTAATCCTGTATAAATCTGGCCGTAGCTTCTCCAGTCTCCAGTCCTGCTTCAAGTAATTGGGTGGAAGGTCATTAACAGCCTGTGCGGAAGTGATCACTTTCCAACCAGCCTTAAACGTTTAGACAGTAAACAAGGCTAACACTCCGCGCATATAAAAATTGAAGGATGAGGCCACAGACTGAAAAAAATTCAAAGCTTCACTGAGCTTCACTATAGACTAATAGACCACCTTGATATTGATGAAGCTGAGGAGACTCTGATCACCCATATAATCAAAGCTGCACTTAACTCAATTCCGCTTACTTATAGTAAGGATACTAAGCCAGTATCTTGGTGAAATGATGATCGCAGGGTGGTACGTGAGCCTAGAATAAGGCGTGCGATGCCTTGCGTAAATGCCCCAATACCGAAGACCTCTTACTTTCTAAGCGGGTGAAGGCCAATGGCAGAACGATCCGGCGTATTGCAAAAAGAGAAAGCTATATTCGGTTTGTGTCATCAATCCCATCATATACTGACGCGCGGAAAGTATGGAGAATAATTGAAGCACTCAGAGGAAGCAACATTGTTACGCACTCTCTGGCCAGCCCAGGTAGAGATACTTTGCAAGACCAAGCGAATTCTCTAAGCGAGCATTTTAAGCATGTAGAGAGCTCTGTTCACTGTTCAATGAATTTCCTGAGACAAAAGAAGCCAGTGGAAGAAAAGATCATACCCGACAGAAGGCACTCTGATGTGGGGTATAATTGCCCCTTCACTATACAAGAGCTCAAAGCTGCCCTTGCTACTTGCCCGATATCATCGCCAAGTGCAGACCGAAAAACATATAGCATGATTAAGCACCTGCAGGATGACAGGCTTGAAGCACTTTTACTGTTGTTTACCAAGATCTGGCGCTCAGGGGAGTTTCCAAAAGCGTGGAAAGAAGCTATTGTTCTTTTTTTGTTATTTTTTTATTAGCATTCTCACTTTCTTACATACAGCAAACTAAAGGAACAGGAACAAAAGGTGCCAAACTGCACCTGTCTGGGTTCCTGACTCCATGCATTCTGCATAACAAGGAAACAGAAACAAGCTCAACTACAATAGAAACACAGAAAAAGTACACACAGTATGAATAGGTCTAAATTCTAAATTCTAAATAGGTCTAATTCTAAAGGAGCGTAAAGGCTTGCAACAAGATTTAGGCATGCAACTTTGACCAGTTGCTTATGGAAAGTCTTGGGAACAGGATTCGCCGTCGGCTTGTGTATTTTCATGAGTGCCATGGTATTATAGACATTTGCAAGACAGGTTTTCGCTGTAGTAGATACACAGAACACCACCTAGTGGCTATCGAGTCCTACATCAGGGATGCACTTGTGCACAAGCAGCATTGTTTAACAGTTTTCTTCGACCTCGTCAAAACTAACGACACATCGTGGCGTTATAGTATTCTTTGTTATCGGCAGCGCCTTGGCATTTGTGAAAACATGCTGAACAGTTTGAGAGAGTACCTTTCGGAGAGCTTTCGGAGGGATGAAATGTCCTCTCCGAGAAGTTCGTCCAAAAAAATGGAGTGCCACAGTTTGGTGTGCTGAGCTGCTCTCGTTTTATTGTCAAGATGAATTCCTTGGGAACTACACTGCGTGGCTCCGTCTCTTACTCACAATATGTTGATGATTCACACATTGCCTTTAAATCACGCATAATGTCCGCTTGACAGAGGCAGGTCCAGCTAGCTTTAACCAAACATACGACATAGGCATATCAGAATGGCTTCTGTTTTAACACAGAAAAAAAAGCACGTGTGTGGTTTTACCTAGGAAGCGTGTTATTAGCCAAGATCCCATTATTAAGCTCAATGTAGCATTCATAGCAGTAAAAAACGGCTTAAGTTCATAGGGGTTGTGCTTGATGACAAATTTTCGTCAATCGGGAACCACTGACGCCTTAGGGTGAAATGTTTAGATAAAGTCAGGATCCTGAAAGCCCATTCACAGCAGTCATGGGGTACTTACACTAAGTGCCTATTGGCCTTATTCAATAGCCTTTTGAGGTCACGCATCCACTACTGGTGCCTTGTTTATCATTCTGCCGCTAGAACAGCACTAACGATGTTTGACCCTGTCTACATCTGGATACCGGCGCTTTCCGGACGAGCCCTGCTTTAAGCCTGCATTTGGAAACCAATCACTGCTCTCTTGAGACACAGCAGAAGTACACTGGGCTGACTTATGCTCTCAAAGTAACCTGCCTGACTGCGCACCCAACAGCAGTCTAGGCAACTGCTGTCAAGCTTTTTGAAAAGCGACATGCAATGGATAGGTCATATATTTTGTCTGTGAGGGCCCAGCCACGGGACACAGAATATCCTCCGCTGGCGCTCAGGAAACCAGCTTTGCGGACTGTGTTCCTGTGTGCAAGCTCTTCTTTATCTCTTTTAATTTGTATTTTGTGGAAATCGAGAAAAGAACAGCTCCAATGTAATTTATTACGCAGCATTTTTTGCTTTTACAAAACAAGTGCGGAGCGTTTGAATTAGATCTACACAGATGTCTCCAAGTCTACAGGTGCAGCATCATGTGCTGAACATGGTCCAAACTTTTCTACGTCTAAGACTGGGCCTAAAGCAACATACATACTCACTGCTGAAACACACAGTCTTGTCATGGCTATAGAACATATAATTAAGGGTAAGGTACGAAAGTCACTGAAATTCACTGATTCTCAAAGTGCAGGGCAGGATTTAGCTTCATGATATTACGAAAAATCCAGTCTTTAATCAACCGCTGAAACTGATCTGCTCAGCACACAAGCACAAACTTTAAATCACAATCTGTTGGGTCCAGGCCACTGCGGCATATCGGAAATGTGCAAGCAGGCAGAAATGCTGTAGCTGCTGCTTTTCGGGGTGACATAGGTATTCGATACGTCCCCTACGAGGATAATAACCGTATGTATGGAAGAAACTGCGGGACCATTGGCCGGAAGTCTGCAATGGGCAGACAGCAAACAGACAGAGCAACTAATTACATTGCCCACTTATCGTTCTTTGCGCGTGGACCATCATAACAAAGTTGGATATACATTTTGTCAGTCGAATGCATCTTACCATTTATTCATACCTAATACTTCAACGGATTGGAATCACCTTACATCAGAGATCGTATTCATTTCCAATCATTCTCTTTTTCGCCAGACCTTGTCTGCATCTATGCAATGCGATAATCCTGTGTGATTATGTGAAACGCGGTTACCATTTTCTTCTTTTTTTTAACATGTCCAATTGGCTGTTTGTTGGACAGTTCCTTTATGATTACTGTGTACTTTGTCAGAGTTTTGTGTATATATGCGTACAGTACGTTGTTATTTTGATGGTTTGCTTTGTTTTGTATTCTACAGCGAAAAAATGCTGTTTTACTTTGCCGTGATATTTCAACTAACTATGTATTGTTTTGCCCACTCCCCTCTACAATGCCTTGGCTCTTGAGGGTATCTGAAATAAATAAATAAATAAATGAATAAATGGCGCACTATAAAGCAGATAGATAGATAGATAGATAGATAGATAGATAGATAGATAGATAGATAGATAGATAGATAGATAGATAGATAGATAGATAGACAGACAGACAGACAGCCATAATAGACAGATAGATAGATAGATAGATAGATAGATAGATAGATAGATAGATAGATAGATGATAGATAGATAGATAGATAGAATAGATAGATAGATAGATAGATAGATAGATAGATAGATAGATAGATAGATAGATAGATAGATAGATAGATAGATAGATAGATAGATAGATAGATAGATAGATAGATAGATAGATAGATAGATAGATAGATAGATAGATAGATAGATAGATAGATAGATAGATAGATAGATAGATAGATAGATAGATAGATAGATAGATTTGAATGACAGGATAAATAGCTATAGAGGGCTACCATGTTTATTCTTGCATGAAGTGAACATCCTGAACCGGGAAAAAAGCTGAACAGGTTGACTGGTCCCAGTTCCTTTGCGCGACAGCGACAAGTGGCAATGGCTTGCTTTATGCTTCATTTAAAGACAAAAAAGCATTGTTTGGGCTGTTTTAGTCGATACAATGATCTATACAAAATAGTGCAAGCTAAGCCATTCGTAGGATTCCCAGGGTCCGCGGGTTGCGTCGTCGTATGTTGAGGCCTCGGGTGTGACGTAGCCAGTGCTATATTTGCTGATATTTGAAGGTGTAAAAATGGAATAAGTTTGTTATTTCCGCACGAATCCTCATAATTCTTTTTGCGTTGGTATCTCAACGACACGAATAACAGGTGTCGGACACGAAAAGTACCTGCAAGAAAAGCGTTGCAGGAGTCCTCTAAGCTGGCTCTTCGCCTGGTTCCTGTGAAAGTGTTCCGTGTGGAAGTCTACAAACGTCGTCTCGACGGTTGGACGCTATTTGCAACAGAAGCACACGGCCGAAAGACATCAGGATTGACCCATGCTTTGTGAATCTCTCTCTCAGCTGGCTGCATAAGCAGTCAGTCAAAGAAAGGCACGCAAACCTGAATGCGGTGGCAGGATGTCTCACGGTCGATCACGGTGCTTATGTTACCCCAGCGCCTTGGCAACCACATTTCGGCATGAAAGATATCCGCAGCTTTCGTGCCTTCTCCAGATACAATGTTGAGGTCATGTTTCACATTCTGAGGCATTTCCTTGATAATGCGTCCACATCTTTCACAAAAGAGAGCCAATGAAAATCAATTGGAACAGCATGCAGTGCCCTCGATAAAATTGATGTCAATGCCAGAGCTTTTGCCACTGTTTGCAGGCTGATCAGAACCCTGTCGTATGATACTGACAGCAAAGAATATGTGCCTGCGAGGCGCTTTCCGAAGTTGCAGTCTCGTTCAACTGCTGGAGAGCGGCAACAGTCGGCTGCAGCAGCTCGACGGTGGTCATGATAAAACCATGCCTCTCCACCCATCTGGTCTAACAAAGGGACACAAGTCGCTTCTTCCGGTACTCTAGACAAATGAGTCCAATCTTAATCACAAGCATCGTGCTTCTGACCGGAAACCTGCGAAAGAATAAGCAAATCTGATTGTGCCCTTGCAGTTCCTTATATTGGCAACTCTGGATGCATCGCACAGGCAGTGACTTGCGCAATGTACAAATAGTGCCTATGGTTGCTAAGCCAGCATCGAAGCTCGGGCTCTCTTCAGTTGTCTTGACATAGCTGCGCGCCAGGCCACGCACTGATCATGATAATGGTATGATGCCGTTTATGGTTATGATGTGGCGCTGACAGTAGGGGAGGTTGCGGCCACAACAAGCTACTAAAATTTAAAAATAGCTTCGGCGTGCTGTGGAGTAGTCCCCTTGGCGTTCGGACTGTTTCGTTTCTTTTTGTTTTATTCAGGGCCCGAACGGCTCGTGGTTACGGTCCAGCCTTCAAAATCACCCACCCCTGTCTCCCGTCTGCAATATTTCGTTCCCTGCGGACGCCATATGGAACGAACAAAGCGCTGCTTGGGGTGTATGTTTACTCGGAGTTATTCGGCGTACGTAGAAGAATCTGCCACCGGATGAGATGTTCATTTTCGTAGCGCAGACCGGCCACAGGAGCAACAAGACGGACGTACCTCATAAAAATATTTACCGAGATTTAATAGACTTGTTATAGAGATTGCTCAAAAGATTACTATAAGGAGATTGTTAACATGGATGAATATTTGTTTTGAGTTTCTATTACACATTGGCCACATAATTTTAATTAAATCTATAGAGACAAGTCAATAGACCTTACCGGTTTTTAATGTATTTTTAACGATTTTCTTGTAAGGGTTTCTCAAACACTTCAATGAGCTTTCTATGCAATTTTTACTGAGTATAGTCGCAGCAGCCTGTTGCGTGTGAGTAAGGTTGAATAGAATTTCTGACGGCTTTTATTCCAGTTATCTCAATTAGGTTTCTATAAAATTCTGATATATCGTAACAGCCTGTTGCCTGAGAGTCATGTTTTCTGGCGAGTTTTAACGGCGGAGTTATTTAGGGGCTCGCAAAGTCTGGCGGTGATGTCCGTCACCACAGGTGCCACCGTTCCCAAGTGCTCCCAAGACGAAGTGACGGCCGTTTATCGGGCGATCTCGGCACGCGGGGCAATAGCGCCCCACATATCATAACTGAATAAACTACCAGACTTCAGTGGGTCAGCTATAGAAATGTAATGCAGAGTCTATTTAAACTTAACGCTTTCTGCGTGTTCGCACTAAAAAGTTTATTGCCTCTATAATGACCGCATTTTACAAATGTGTAGCTTGATTGAACATTGCAGAGTCTGTTAAAACTGAATATATTGATGACGATAAAATTCTTGTTGCATCTTCGCGATGAACAATATAATATTGAATTTCTATATGAACTTCGATAAGATGGGAGTTTTGATTCCCTCGATACAAACGCATTATGAAGTGTATTAAAACTCAAAGTCTTGAAGGCAATAAAATATTGGTTAAGTTTTTGCAATAAAAAGATTATTGACTTCCTCATGACTTCCGTCCATAAAGTATGAGTTTTAATTGACTTTTCATTAACTTTATAAAACCTCACTCCTAGTTTATTAAAACTCAATCTCCATTTTTATGAGGGTAGAGCTAGAGTTTTTGTTGAAGCTCATACACGGGGCTATCTTCCTTACATTCTAGAAAAAACAAAAATCAACACCAAGTAAGAACTTCGCCGGCGCACATCTGCTGAAAGGAATTTCCGTGATGTCGGCTAGTCTGCGAAGCGGTCTCGCCAACTTCCAGTTAGGCATTGTGGGCACTTTGACAACATTTGCTTTAGGGCAAGGTCTTACTGCAGCTGGAGACCGCACTGACAAATCCGGTATTATTCAAAACAAGACGAAATCATATTCTGAATATACTAATAAATTAATTTTGCACTTGTGTCCCGAATTTCACATGATCGCAGATCTATAATTGGCGCTATATAATAGCAATAACTCATTACAAATCGCTCACAGATGGCCATTGTCGCGTACCCCGCCCATTGCCGGCGGTCGAGTCGGCGGCAGCCTAATTTGCAGCGCCGACGCCCTGCCCGCGAGTGTCTCTAAGCAATGCCGCTGAATGTCGCCTTGAGGGTGGTCTGTGCAGCCGTGGGAATAACGGGGCCACCCCGCCATCAACAGCGAAGCCAGCAAATATTACTGCACGGTTTCATAATCACTCTACTGTGACGCGTGGCGCTGCAGGTCACAGGCGTTTGGCGCAGTGTGAGGAAGGCGAGGTGAGTCAAAGCGGCCTTGAGGCTCACACTTGTCGCTTTTCGTCTGTGCGATTGGTTAGACACAATTCGCTCAGGCCTCCTCATCAGAGGTCGGCGAACTCACTCATGAGTCCACTCACTCAGACTCATTTGGACTCAAACTCACGCGTGAGTTTGAGTTTGAGTGAGCACGAGGCTAGTGTGGCATGGTGAGTTTGAGCTTGAGTGAGTTTGTGCCGAGTGATCCCGACTGAGTTTGAGTCCGATTGAGTTTGAGTACGCCTCAGACCTAGTGAATTCTGAGTCCATTTTGAGTTCTGAGTACATTTTGAGTTTGAGTCCATTTTGAGTTCTGAGTACACTTTGAGTTTGAGTCCATTTTGAGTTTGAGTACATTGATTGAGTCATTGAGTTCTGAGTACAATTTGAGTTTGAGTCCATTTTGAGTTCTGAGTACATTTTGAGTTTGAGTCCATTTTGAGTTCTGAGTACATTTTGAGTTTGAGTACATTTTGAGTTTGATTACATATTGAGTTTTGAGTACATTTTGAGTTCTGAGTACATAGGAGTTTTGAGTCCATTTTGAGTTTGAGTACATATGAGCAGCCTGGCAGGCAGCTATGGTTGGCTGTTAAGTTTCATGCGTCACTGTGGGCTCGGAATTCAGGTTACCTGCGGGTACGGCACCAATCGCGATCTGCATGATCGGTTGGGAGGGAGGGGGTGTCTGATTTTTTTTAGTTTCTTGTTGAATTTTCATGGCCATAAGCACTTGCTGTATACCTAACTTTCGCGGCTTGGCGCGTGAGTGATAATTGACTGGTGAGGTCATAAAAAAGGGTTGTCTTAACTTTTCCTCCTGACGGATCCACTAAGAGCGTGGGAAAGGGTGGTGGGAAAGCACACGGCGGCGCTGGCGTGCTGGTTGTTCGCCTGCTACTGTTAACGGCTTGATATACTAGGGGTCACAAAGGAAGAGGTGAGAGCCGGGGGGAAATGGGGCGGGGGCTGTCCTTTCTGCTGTTTCAAATGAATTAGCTGAATTGACTAGGCAGCGCCCCTTAAGACAGAATAATGACCACATTAGTTGGGTGAAAAGTAAAACTGATGAGGCTAAGGCGTGTAAGGTATCAAATGAAAGGTTCGGATTAACGGAATCACGCCGGGTAAATAAAAAAATGCTTCCTGATTGTAGTCATCAGGCAGTCATAATGAGTCATAGATTGGGTTAGAATTTAAAATGACGCTGCAAGGGCATGTGGGGAATCAAATTCAAGGTCTCGATGTGGGGAATCATTCGGGACGAAAATGAGTTATGGATATATCATGACATAGTCATGGTAAGTCATAGATTCGGTTAAAATTCAAGTTCACGACGCTAAGGCGTGTGGCGTATCAAATTAAAGGTCTCGATGAGGGTAATCACGGGCTTCCTGATTATTATCATGACATAGTCAAAATGGGTCATAAATTAGGTTAAAATTCACAATGATGCCACTGTGTGTCCGGGGCACCAAATCACGTGGGACAAAAATGTGGTAGGGCTATATCATGAGATAGTCATGGTTAGTCATTGATTGGTTTAACATTCAAATTGATTCCGCTAGGATGTGATGGGTATCAAATTAATGGTCTTGATGAGCGGAATCACGTGGGCGAAATACAAAAATGCTTCCTGGTTATAACCATGAGATTGTCATAGCGAGTCTTATATTGGGGTAAAATTCGAAGTGACCCCGCTAGGGCGTGTAGGGTATCAAATTTACGGTCTTGACGAGGGGAATCACGTGGTACAAATAAAAAAATGCTTCGTAGTTCGAATGATGAGATAGTCATTATGAGTCATAGATTGGGTTAAATTCAAGGTGAGGCCGCTAAAGCATGTGGGGCGTCAAATTGAAGGTTCCAGTTAGGGGAATCACGTCGGACACTTAAATAATGCGTCCTGGTTACAGTCATGAGAGTCATGGTTAGTTTGACTGGTATTAATTCCATATGACCCTGCTAGGGTGTGTGGGGTATCAAATTAAAGGTCTCGTCTAGGGGGATCACCTGGGACAAATATAAAAATGCTTTCTGGTTATAATTATGAGGATATAGCAAAAGGTATATAGCAAAAGGTACACACTCACACTCACACTCACCCACTCACACTCAACTCACACTCACACTCACACTCAACTCTCACTCACTCCACTCACACCACACCCACCACACTCACACCCCCACACTCACACTCACACTCCACACTCACACTCACACTCCACACTCCACCACACCACCACTCCACCTCACCTCCACTCACTCCACTCCATCCACTCACTCTACACTCCACCTCACCCACCTCACTCCACCCACCCCACACTCCACCACCACCCACTCACACTCGCACTCCACTCCACTCAGCCACTCACCTCACCACCTCACACTACACTCCACGCACTCCCCGCCACCTCACACTCACCCACTCACACTCCACTCGCACCCACTCACTCTCACTCCACTCCACCACACTCCACTCTCACTCTCACTCCACTCCACTCACTCCACTCTCACTCACACTCACTCACACTCCACTCTCACTCTCACTCCACTCCACCTCACTCCCCTCACACTCTCACTCCACTCCACTCTCACTCACACTCCATCACTCCACTCCACTCTCACTCTCACCTCACTCTCACTCACTCACTCATCACTCTCACACTCACACTCTCACTCCACTACTCACTCACTCCACTCTCACTCTCACTCTCACTTCACTCACACTCTACACTCTCACTCTCACTCTCTCACTGTCTCAATCTCTGTGAGGCCATTTGAGTTCTGAATTCATTTTGAGTTCTGAGTTCATTTTGAGTTTTGAGTACATTTTGAGTTTTGAGTCCATTTTGAGTTTTGAGTACATTTGAGTTTTGAGTACATTTGAGTTTGAGTACATTTTGAGTTTTGAGTACATTTTGAGTTTGAGTTCACTTTGAGTTTGAGTACATTTTGAGTTTTGAGTCCATTTTGAGTTTGAGTCCATTTGAGTTTGAGTACATTTTGAGTTTTGAGTCCATTTTGAGTTTGAGTACACTTTGAGTTGAGTACATTTTGAGTTTTGAGTACATTTTGAGTTTTGAGTCCATATTGAGTTGAGTACATTTGAGTTTGAGTACATTTTGAGTTTTGATTACATTTTGAGTTTGAGTACATTTTGAGTTCTGAGTACATTTTGAGTTTTGAGTCCGAGTGAGTTCTGAGTTTTGCGCTCAATGTGAGTTTGAGTTTGAGTGAGCGCAGATGTGCTGTTCAGCATTGAGTCTGAGTTTGAGTGAGTGGTGATTCGAAAAAAAAATTGTGAGTGAGTTTGAGTGAGCCGCGCCAACTTTGCCGAGGTATGCTCCTCATGCGGTCGTTTGGTATCGTTATCGCACTTGATTAGACTGCCATGGGAGACTGGGTACCGAGCCCCAGTCCTGTGTGATGTAGGGTTTCGGTAAATATGTGTTTAACTTGAAAGGTTGACCACATGTGGTTGACCACAAAGGTCGACCACATGTCGGGAAGGTTGACCCGTTAATGCACTGAGAGAATATGGCATTTTCCCTCTACTATACATACACTTGACGAATAGCTTGACGAACGTCCATTGAAGAAGTTGGTTGCGCTCAAACATGTGTTTCTTTTCCTTGCCCCTCAATACAATACGAATATCTCGAACAAAGAAGCTGCAACGGAATCTTTAGAGCCTTTAAGAAGCACACAGAAACCTCGGGCTTAGCAGCACAACACCAACAGAGCCAACCACAGAGCTTTCCTAACTTCGATATTATGCCTTTGATGAAGACTATACATACATAACAAGTTATTTGGGCCAGATACTTCGGCGGGGCAGTGCAGAAGGGGCCGTTGTCCGTGAATGGAGCATGGTAGCGTGGAAACCACGCATGAGGCACCGCAGGGGAGAAGGCCACTCCAGCACAAAGGCTACTCAGCATGACCGCCTTCCAGCAAGTAAGTGTGCTGGAGAAGTCTCTCCGACGCGCTGCGATGAGGGCGCAGGCGGCGCGCCGCATATCTTCCTTCTGTTGGAGAATATTTTCTTGCGGAGCTATTTTAAACAGCGGTAGTGGCCGGGGAATGTTGACGGTGAGCATATTGCGGGGAATCCATGAACATCGCGAGAAAGAAAGGGTCCAATATAGTGTAGAGGTGTGTCAAAACAGCCGAGTTGTGGGCTACGCGGCGTAAACCTGGCATTGCTGCACGAAAGTACGTATATATTCCTAGAGTGGAACCTCCAAGGGCTTAAACAAGGGCCGGCGTTAGCGCGTGTAGGCCGTTCCCGATGGCTGTAATCTTCGCCAGCATAAAAGGCAGGCAGCAAAATGCTCGAAAGATGCCCGCTTGAGTGACATCTCGGTAGGCGAGACAACGCATCGCTGTAGTCGGGGCAAAATCGTGGGCCCCAGCATTCACAAAGGCACGTCTTACCTGGGTGTGGATGTCAGCCGCCAGCACTGGTGGGCCCGTGAAATTTGCATCTGTATTTCCTGTCGTTCGAGTATGGAGTCGAGAGACTGAGCAACTGTTGGTCGCCTCATGGTGCAGCCAGGGTGCCCTGGTTGGAGGGCGGGCTGGTGAGGCTTGTAGAAAACGACCAACGTAGGCAGCTAAGTCCGCCGCCTCCGCAACAAAGGTGCGGAGCGACGTCGATGGATCGGCTCATTCACCGTGATAAAAGAAGTTTTAGTTTAAAGAGATGGTATTGGTGTTATTGTATAGAGTTCTGTGACGGTGTGCATTTTAGCTCTGTGGGATTGCTTCAAGTCGGGATCCCTTGGTCTCGATAATATACTGGAATTGAGCCTGGTAGAAAAGTCGCGGCGTAAGTACCGATCGCCCTCAGGGGCCGGCCATTTTGCCACAGAGGCCACCTGACTTCTGCGACGTGCATCGGATCGGATGGAGCATCTTTCTTGCCTTTTGGCGGGAAGATTGAAGCTACGTGACAGCTGACCCAGACCCTGAAATCTCCAGCCCAAGCACGCGGAGATAGGTAGCAATGCGTACAGGTTTGTCGGAGAGTTGCACTATGATCGGTGTCATACCCGGTAAACAACGGCCCCAAACACTAGATACAGTAAGAAGAGCTGTGTTTTCGGCTGGAAGTGCAAGACCAGTGTATTCACACCATTTCTACGTGTCATTCAAAGCTTGTTGGAGGCACATGGCTTCTTGAGTCAAGTATGGAAGGACGGTCCATACATATTCTAACATCGTCCGCGTACACGAGAAAGGGCAAGTCAGGTATGGAGTGAAGATGCCAGCAGTGACGACATAACATTAAAGAGAAGGGGTGAAATAATCGACCCCTAAAGCACTCTACGGACTAGCGTGAAGTAAGCATTGCTGACCGCACCAATGTACACTAAAAAGATCTCTTAGTGAGGAATATTTCTATAAAAGAGCGGACCCTGTTTGGGACTAGATTCGTAAAACGCTGCCGGCAATCTGCACACAATTGTTAGACAAAATACGTCTTTTCACCCATGTTGTTTTGTGCTGTAAACATTCGTCATGTGTAAACAAACCCAACTTGCTTTTAGTTTCTACATTCGTTTCGCCACTGTTAAAGATGCTGTGGCACTAGACGCCGCGTCTAGCTGCAACCATGCAAATGCCAAAGACAACAAAATACCATTGCGCGAAAGAAAAACTGAGCCACACACCTGGGCTTGTCACGCCCATGGCAAATACTGGCCCGCTGCCCTCGTGATAGTATTAATATTGTCACATAGCCAAGGAAGGCGCTGTTTACTTTGTCGAAACAAAGTTTATTGGAGCGAACTTATGTTCCACTAGGAACTAAAAGAAAACACAAGCGGCGAGTGAACAGCCAACACTGTGACGTGCACAGGTGAGAGTCGGTGAATGGAATGTTGCGGCATTTGCCCGGCGAGCATTTATCTCTCCGCATGATTCCTTGAACAGTCTAATTAGGTCCAGAACACTGGTAATCAAAGTTGAACATTCTACCCAATTCTACCCTAGTGACGATAGGGCAGTACACTCTCCATATGACGTAAGATGTAGCCTGCTCGGCATAGAAAAAAAACGAAAGGAAACGCGCGTCTCGCTTCGAGCACAGATTACAAGGCCGGGCGCAGACAGAGGCTGATAACAAAGCATACATTTGCAAAACAGAAGGCATGACTGATAGATTGTAGTGTTTAACGCGCCAACGCAACGCAGGTGATGAGGCGCACCGTAGTGGAGGGCTCCGGATTAATTTTGACCACCTGGGGATCCTTAACGTGCGCCGAAATCGCGTGCACACGGGTGTTTTTGCTTTTCGTTTCCATCAGAAAAGCGGCCGCCGCGGCCGGGAATCGAAACCGCGACCTCGTGCTCAGCAGCGCAGCGCAACGCCAAAACAGAAGGCATGCTTCGCAGCAATATGTTCATTAATTAAATTTATAGGCCCCAAAAAGAAATACTGGTGGGTAGTATAACTGCTTTATACTCGTATATTAGACGCTAGCATCAAGTTACTTATGTGTTCAGTTCCGTTCACTTCTGGTTGCTCTGTGCTCGAGCACAAAGCGTCATCTTGCTGCTGTCGGGCACTCTCAGTGAACGATGAACTGATGGTTTCTTCACTACAGCAAAGCATGGCCGTCTCGGCACACCCATGCACGTGTCAGTAAAGCAGAAGTGTCATAAGCCAGAATAAAATCTGGAAAAAGGAAAGGGCCGCGCGGACAGGTATTGTTTTTAATGCGAAAGAGAAAAGCCAACCAAATGAAATACCATACGCGCGGAGTCGGTAGTACAGAAATGGCCCCGAAAATGGGAGACGGCACCAAAAAAGGAGAATGGACGTCATTCCGTTCTGCGAAAGTGGATGTCCAGCGAGCTGTTGTAAACCACTACAGATGCTGGTGGGGCAAGGTATGAAATGTTTCTCCTTGTCTCGGCGGGCCTGTCGTTTGCACTCGGCTTCTCTGGCGGCAAATTTTGGGTCTTGACGCATGCGTTCCGCGCCTCTGGCAAGAACTGGTGGGTCCTGCATAGCCTGACGCATGCGATAGCCCTCGAATGACGTCACCCCCTCCTATTCGGAAAGCAGCTGCAAACCTAATCTTTACCAGAACATAGGGGGGGGGGGGGGGGGAGGGAGTTCCCATTGTTTACCGGGCGCCTTATCATGCGGTTTAGATGCTTGTTTTGTTGTTTTTTCTCTACACGAATGCTGAGCTCTATTCTGCACGCCTGATTAGCTTGAAGCATGCGCTCGGCGTCCCAGGGAGAACTGCTGGTTCCTGCCTGCGTTTTTTGTTTACGATACGAAATGTTCCGACCAACGAAAGGCTAACGGCTTCAATGTAATAAATGCATGCAGATGAGGTGGGAAAACAAAATTATGTAAATTTAGGTCTGCACGCTAATAGAATGCATGTGCGGATGTGTGCGTCTCTTTCATAAAACAGTTGTTATTAGAAGATGCTGTAACCGTACCACGCGGAGGCTAATTGAGGTAGAAATGATAAATAGGCTGCGTGTGTGAGCTCACCATCCATAGCTCTGTCAAAGAAAGAATTGAGCTTCCTACACCGCCGCCGCTGATTAACAAGCAGAGTACACTGTGACTACTGCACATATATAGGTGTGTGTATTTCGTATAAATAAACCTTTTGTTCAGCGCTCGTGTCGTCTTTTTGTCCGCGTGCCAGCTGCGCTGTCTTTCCCCTGATCACGTTCAGCCATTACGCCCAGATGGCCATCTCAGGAAATACAACAACCTCCTTAAACAAGAAATTAACTCTCTACGAACCGAGCACGTAAATTTCCGCCAAGAGGTGATGTCTCTTCCTGCCCTGTCCGGTCATTTAGAGACCCGACCTGATGCCTTGTCCGGCCAGCTAGAGACCCGACCTGATGCCGGCCCCATCCGTCAAGATTGACCTGAAAGCACGGGCTCTTGTTCCCACCTCCGACCCACCCCTTATGCCAGATCCGTCGAACCCAAACCCTCCTACTCATCCTTTGATGACCACAACAGAGCTTAACAAGCACGCCACTGAACTCGAACTGTCGGGGCTTCAGGAACAAATCAGGCTCTTTACAACAACATATAAACACTCTTCATCCCCCCCTGATATCATCGCTGTCCAAGAAACGAACGGCCTCACCAAGCTTCCTGGCTATGTCACCTATGAAGACCCGTCTAAACGAGCCACAGTCACGCTCATCCGAAATTCAATAGCTTCTGTACAGCATACCACGCCACAACAAGGGTGCGAATACACACTCTTAGAAATTTTATCACTATCGACCAAACTTAAATCGAATCTCTTTATTCTCAACATCTACTGCCGGCCCTCCACTAAGAAACCTGACGTTCAATCTACGATACAGGATGCTGTTGCCCTAGCTGGCTCCCGTCCGGTACTTATTCTAGGAGACTTCAACGCTCACCGTCAACTTTGGGGCTACAAGTACAGCACGAAAAAAGGTCGGCAAGTTGCCTCGACCATTGAGCAGCTTAATCTCACCATCCTGAACGACCCAAGCACACCGACCTGAACTGGCACCAGTACTTGCAGGGACACCACCCCAGACTTGTCTTTGTTGGCGGGCCAGCTCGATGGCACGTGGTCATCCACCCACACTAACTTAGGCACAGACCACAAAATCATCTACCTCCTGTTGCGTAACCGGGACTATAAGGCACGATTGGGGAAAACTCGGATTACGAACTGGGATAATTTTTGGAAGGCGCTGTGCAGCCACTCGCCAAATCCCGATCTGTCTTACACTGCATGAATAGACGACCTTATTCAGACAGTTCATGCTCATACGCGAGCTGTAACCACGACTTACCAGACCCCTCGTGTGGATGCTAGGTTGCTGCACCTTTGGGAAGCACGCCATAACCTTACCTGTAGATGGAAACGCCAGCGCCACAATCGGAAGCTCCGTAGGAGGATATCTCTTCTCACTCAACAGGTGGCGGAGTATGCACAGTCGTTAAGCAAAGAAAATTGGCTGCAGCTTTGCGACAGCCTCCAGGGCACTCTGACCTCCCCCAAAACTTAGAACCTACTTGACCCCCTAAACAGCAAGGGGGAATCAAATCGAAACATGGCCCCCACTCTTCACGCTTACCCCGGCACTCCAGAATAGCTCATTCAAGACTTAATAGCTAAATACTTCCAAACAAAGATCCTATCCCCTCCGCCACCGTACTCTGGTACTCCCAACGCAGACTTGGACCGAGATATCCAACTTTTTGAACTGGAAGCAGCCCTGGCTGAATGCAAGAAAAGGAGTGCCTCGGGTCCTGACCAACTAACCTATAAGCTCCTGGCAAATTTAGGTGACGACGAACTTGCCGTCCTTCTTAAACACCTCTATGAATTTCGGACATCTGACCGCCTACCTATTCAATGGAAAACCGCCGAAGTCCGCTTCATTCCTAAAGCGGGCAAATATCAACATAGACAATCTCCGGCCTATTTCCCTTACCTCTTGCGTAGGGAAGCTACTGGAACGCATTATACTCAAAAGGCTGCAGCCATACCTTGAAGACACCAACCAAATACCCAAAACAATGTTCGGCTTTCGACAACATATAAGCACCCAGGTTATTATGTTGCGACTCAAAGAAGAGGTAATGGCACCTGCCACTCGCCACTCCCCTCGAGCCATTGTGGCCCTCGACCTAAAAGGGGCCTTCGATAACGTTGCGCGTGCAGCGACTCTCTCCCGCCTTAATAATACTGGTTGTGGCAACCGAATTTATTCCTACATTTCGGGCTTCCTCACAGGCCGCCAGGCTGTGCTCAAAATTGGAGATATAAAATCCAAAGCAATCTCTCTTGGCAGTCGCGGTACACCGCAAGGCTCGGTACTGTCTCCACTCCTCTTCAATATCGCTTTTCTGGGTCTACCAGGACAGCTAGAGCAGATGCCGAATCTTCACCACGCACTGTAGGCAGACATCACCCTCTCGACTGACACAGACTCCCTCGGTGGGCTGCAGGATACATTGCAGCGTGCAGCCAAAGAAGTCAATAATTACGCCCAGGCTTGTGGCTTACATTGTTCACCGCAAAAATCAGAACTTGTCATCATCCGGAAACACCCCCCACGACACCACGTCGAGGCCATCGAAATATCTCTTGACGGCCGTTCGATCAAACCTAGCCACTCACTCAAGATATTAGGCCTTACCATACAAGCCAATACCCGAAACGACTTTGCCTTGTCAAAACTACGTAATATGTCAGATGAAGTCGTGCATATGATTAGGCGGGTCACTATCCGGCATCGAGGAAAGAAAGAAAAGGACACAATGAGACTAATTTAAGCTTTCGTCATTTCTCGCCTCACCTATGTCGTCCCATACATGGCCCTAACCAAATACGACATTGAAACACTAAACAGGATCATTAGGAAGTCATTTAAACAGGCACTCGGGCTCCCCATGAGTACATCGACAACCACCTTCAAATGGGTCTTCACAACACCATTGAGGAACTCATTGAAGGTCATCTCGCAAGCCAGCGCCTCCGTCTGACACACTCCAGCAGGCCGCTTTGTCCTGCAATATATCAACTGGCCGTGTGCAGAACAATCCCACCTGGCCCCTTTGTCAGGCAAGCGGCTTAAACATATCTCTGTACGACCCTACCAAAGAATATGAACCCCGACCTCCATCCCTAGCGCAGGACCGCCCTCAGCCAAGCCCACGAACGCTTATATGGCAATCGCTCTGACGTGTCCTACACCTATGCGGCGAGCAGTGACAACAACCAAAAACCATTTAATTTCATGCGCATCCATCCGTACGACATCCCCTTGAGACGCCGAAGAACTCGCCATTGCCTTAGCCCTCATCCAATGCTCCAGCAGAGTCATCATCACCGACTCTCAAGCAGCCTGCCGCAGTTTCCTTTCAGGGAGCGTGGCACCAACAACCCTATACTTCAGCGATACCGTCCATTTCACCGAGTGGCGATCGTTTGGACACCTGCCCATGCCTCTGTAACGGGTAACAACTTCGCCCACCAACAGGCTCGCGAACTGGCCCACCGAGCCCCAGAGGTCACCGCAGCTCTGACGCCACTTCTCACCTATCAGGAAATTACTCAATTTTACCGGACCACCAGACAGAAATTCCCGTGCCCTCACCCATCCCTCAGCAAAACTCAGGAAATAACACTCCGACAATTACAAGCAGGGACGTACGTTCACCCGGTTCGAATGAATTTATTGTTTCCCCCACATTATGCCAGCTCTATGCAAATTTTGTCCACAGCTAGGCACCCTCCAGCATATAATCGTGGAATGTGCTCACAACCCCGCCCTACCACCCCTCTCCACCTGTTCCTTTCCTGAGCTGTGGGAGACACTGTTGACAGCTGTCAACCGGAGGACCAGACTCTCCTGGTGACGCGGGCCAAGACGGCGAAGGCAACGCATGGATTCCCGGACTAGGGTTCCACTCTCACATTTGAGGTCATTAAAATGTTCTCTCTTCTCTCTCTCTCTCTCTCTCCTCTCTCTCTCTCTCTCTCTCTCTCTCCACTTTAGTGCACTTTATCTCAAACATGCATTCCCCCACGCTACTGCACTTAATCACTGTTGTCTACGAAACGTAGATCTAATGCCGGCGGTGTCGACTTCAAAATAGACAACGGTGACAAGCGGTACATGCAGTTTGTATTTTTTTGGCCCGTCGGATACTACGGTAACCACACGTTCAGGCTGCATATAGACGTAGCAATACACCCGCCCAGCTGGATTGGCCAGTGACAATGACTGCGGCGGTCAGAAGAAAACGGCCGTTTCGCCGATTCACATTTAATTGGGACTTCAACACCCAGAATTCTCCTAAATCATCCTAAGGGTATTCCCCAATTGTGGTGACAACTGCTGTCAAACGCTCACGGCCGATTCCAACATTCCAGTTTATATCCTACATCGACATAGTCAGCCTAAATTCTCACACAGCTAAAGCAGCCATTCGCTACGGGCGTCGCGCATAACTGCGGAGGCGGATTGGCCAACGCCAGCACACTACACAAGGGACCTTGGGCTGCTTGGACTGCTTACCAGCTGAGTTGGCAGCACGGCTTTCCATAACACGCGCTCTGCATTCTGCTGTTGAGAGTCACGCGACGAAGACGTCTTGCCCAAAAAAGAACGCCGGTGGAGTGGATCTCTCCATGGGCTTTACCAAACGGCTTGAAAGAAAGAGCGAGTGCTCGAACCACCCCATGTGCTTATTTTTGCTATTGATCCATGCTAATGCTCCTGATTTGCTAATGGTCAATGTAAATATGTTTACACAATTCGATTGGGCTATCCGTGTTGTCTCGTTACCGCTTGCGGCCACACATTGCGAAACAACTGCTGATACTGCTCACCATGAACATTCTGCACTCCATCAAATCTGTTGCTTATGTTTCCAAAGTTTTACGCGGATGAATTCAATTGTTACAACGCAAGTAAACATAAATATGTAAAGTTTTTTTGCGGGCTGGTTGTTATCCTGCAATATCGTATTCTCCCACACTAAACGTGTCAGTGGGAAAGCACAAAAGAGGGATCCCCGGCAACATGTTCAAAAACAAAAAAAAATTAACCTACACGCACTACGTGCTTTTAATTTTGTTTCACTATGTTTCCCGCGGCTACACGCGGTAGCACGACACAGAATCCGTTTTTTCAATGGAACTCAAAAGCGCAACACAAAACTTGACAATGTGCGCCAGCCGCCAGATTGTTTTCAGATAGTGGTCTTTTTCGATTTCACAACTACGAGAACGTAAACCGAACTTATGACAGAGAATCTGGCCAATGTAGCTTCCAGGTGAACGTAGAAAAATTTGAACGTTAGCGCCGCTATGCGGAGCGTGCAACAAAACTTCGCAAACTACGCAGCGGGCCGCCAAGAAGACAGCGCTGCAGGTGTAGTTACGCTTAGGCGGTGAACTTGGTGGTGTGCGGAAGATGTTTTACGTTATGATCTGTGCAAATCCTTACTCTTAATTTCATATAGAAACGAAGTTCATTAGGGTTTTAGCATATTCCATTTCTTCATGACCAGCGAATCCGACGGATGCGTGGCGTGAAGGAAGTGCTTTTTTACATGTTGTTGTATGTACTTGCGCGGAAGATGGATGTGAGTTGTTCTTTTTTCAACATGGCGCCCATGAATCCAAATGGGAGCCGGCGTGTTTCGTTGCACATTTGCACAGTGCGCGTCGTATGTGCACAGTGCACATTTAGTCGGGGGGTACACAATTAACAGATCCATGATTTGTTTCATACGTACCTACGATTTTCCCATCGAGCTAACGCCAAACGCCTGAATAGCTGAAGACAGATGATCCGGTTGCAAACTGCTAGTTTTTGTTTTGTTTGCTATTTTTCAGGTAATTCTTTTCGTGCCTTGAAATCTTGTTAGCCATTAGCCATTCTTGTTAACGAACATTAGTGTCGCCTTCTTCTCTTGTGCACTGCGGGATTATTCATTTAGCCATCATTGTTTTCTGCCACTTCCTGCAGCCAAGGTTTTTATGATCAACACCTACACGCGTTGATGTGCGCGTATTTTGTTGAGTATTGCGATCTGCGCCTTCCCTGTTTTCTCTTTTTTTCTCTAATATAACTGTGCTGGATCAGCAGCGCGGAGAGGTTCTGGATATGTCGCTATTTTTCATCGCTCGCTGCGGATACGAAAATTACCATCATGAGAACTATTTCTTGATCAGCAATATCGACATCTTAGTTCAACGAACTCACCGCTAAAATTCATTCGTGCATAATTGAAAGGTACCGTTCGATCCCAGCTGTCGTCACCTGTCCTGGTGTATGTCTATCGAATATTCCATTTCCCAAGGACAATGCGCTAAGCAGGACAGCAAGCACAGCTATTTTACGCACATTTGAACAAATACACGAACGGTGGTAAAGAGGCACTGATTCCGTTTTAAAGCAAAGCTTTCTACCTAGTTGCACCAGCCAACGGTTCTTTCGTGGCGTGTGGGACAAGGAACTCCGAACACGGCTGCGGAGGGAAGGGCGGTTTTCATTCCCGGAGCACAGGGTAGATGGCGCGGTGAATTTACCCAGTGTTCCCCGCGCGCTCACGCCGGACGGGTGCATCGGCGCGACCCGGCTTTGTCGTCTGCTTTAGCGACGGTTGTTTTGGGCCTGTTTAGGCGCAGCTTCGCGTCTATTGTGCGGTTTCCGTCGCACGGCTTGATTAAATTGTTCGACAGCAGCTCCTGGGTAACCCGGACACGACGAGATTGAGTGGTCGTAGGGCAAACATACGTTAAGGATTGGTTTGCGGGGCGGGAAAACCACATACAGACATCTGGCCGCTAGAGAAAAGCTACGTTTTGCGCACTGCTTGCCACGAATGGGACTCCGTTTTCTAAATTGGTGAATGCCAATTCGGTTGTGTTTTAAGAAGTATTACAGAAGGCGAAAATAGCAACTGGTTCGGATAAATAGCGATTATAAAAGTTCCCCCAGCTTTTCGCAATTCAGAAAATTACTAAACTAACTAGTTTAAATCGGTATAAATGGGAATCACTAAGCTCATATGCCGAATTGTTTCGGTGTCCGCGCTTGTGTCGCGCGGTGCTGTAGCCCCGAGCTAGCACATCAGGATGGCTAGGTTCCGCTATCTCACCCTACGAGTGATGCTCCTCGCCGTTATCTTTCTGCCGACGCACGTCCGGGCTACAGCTGCGGCGTCCGCCGCTCTACCCCGGCCGTGGCCGACGCTTCTGCATTCGCGACGCCGCCCCTGCGAATTCTAGGTAACGGCAGCCAGAATCCCTGGTTTCACTCTATTAAGAGCCACATGTGTGAATTCAAGTGACGTCACATGGGCAATTTTTGTGGGTATCATTTATAGCTTTGCTTTCCGACCAACCTCACAGCGTGGATTGGAGCCAATTTTTTTAGTGCGAAGAGCTCGCGACAGACGTAGCACGCAGAATACAGAAGCCGCCTTTTTCAAGGTTACTTGTGCGCTTAGTAAACAACCTTTAATGCGTACGTAGCAGTCTTTGCGGAGTACCCCCACAGCCAGGGGCGTGTAACGCCCTGCTTTTTCGCAGAAATGCAGGTATTGCGGAAGTTCAACTTGTAGTCGTTATAATAACGTAAATGGGCATAACTGGTGGCAAGAAATTTTGAAATGCCAAAAATAACAACAATGTAAACAAAAAAAAAAAACGGAAAAGGGCGAATTGTGTAACGGCCTGGTTTTCAACAAAAATGTAGGTATCGGATCCTGTAATCGTTATAACAGTGTAAATAAGAATAAACGATGTAACTAAATTTTCGAAAAAATAAATAAATAAGAAAAATATCAATAAATTTAGGGAAAACGGCGAACCCTGTAACGCCCTGCATTTCCACAACAACGAAGGTTTCACGAAAGTTCCCCTACAATCGTTATAATAGCTAGGTTGTAATTCGCGAGCGTTATTAGGCTCCTTTTTGGATTTTGCCGTGGGTGCTAGCCGCCCGCTATCAGCCGTGCCATCAAGCGTCATGGATGTACGTCATCTGTGCTAACATACAACTGACGTAGCCAGACACAAGGGCTCGCCCGAATCGGGAGTACAGAGCAGCGGCGATTAGGCTGTGGAAAGGAGGACGAGGTAAAAGAAAAGATACTGGATTTGAGCAGGCGCCGCGCCTGTGTACGGAAGTTCGTTTTACACGCCGTCTGTATAGTCGCATGTTGAGCAGACACGGTCGCCAGCCGTGCCCGCATCTTGCGCCACCATCAAAGCGCCTCTCCGAAGACCTAAACTATGCTGGCGCCAACATTATGTTACCAAGCTTAAAAATGTGCCCCAATATGAAATAAAATCGTGTATATGGCGTTTAATTACGAGCAAAGAAACGGTACCGGATACGGTACCCGGTACACCTGCGCATGAGCACAGCCAGTTTTTCCGCCTCTGCGCACGCGAAGTAGCGCCGGTCGCCTACCTGGTACCGTGCCGGGAGCGCTTCTCCGCTCTGCTATAACTCTCCAATACCTTACAATTTTTCGCAGTCGTGTCACCATCGCAAGCCCTGCCCGGCAAACGATTAATGGCACCATGCGGCAAATTTAAAAATACTAAAAATCGCCCAGCGTGTAGTACCCGAAAAAAGTCCCGTAGTAATCCTCGGCATGGCCGTATACAGAGAAGCGGAGCAGCCGATCTCACAATCGCCAAAATACAGGAAATCTTTGGCCATTTAGCTCACATTATAAACCGCCTCTACAGGAAAAGTGCAGCAGTGACAGCAAAAAGTGATAAAACTTGTGCAGGCACCGATCATGAGCCGGATATCGCACATCCGGTAGTTCCAGAAACTACTCAGCCTAACTGAAGAGGCCCAAATAAACGTCCTCATCAGGGCAGCATACAGGGCAGCCCTTAATGTTCCGACTTTCACAATCAGGGCAAGGGCCTTTAAATTATCTCTTATAATACCTTCGAAGAAATCGGAAAGCCACTCTGCTAGCACAAAAGGAGTGTCTGTGAAAAGCAAAAGGGGACCAGTCATCCTATAAAATGTAGGCACACCTCCAGAAAAATAAACAAACAGGGAAGCTTGCGCTCATGTTTTGGAAGGAAATGTCCGAGATAAACTTAAACACGGCCAGACACCCACCCTTTTTGGCGAAACCTGATCATATCCCAGGATATGATCAGGGGCGAACAACTCAAACATTACGTATCCAACTTATATCAACACATGACAGGCTTCCCTGACCGGCTTGTCACCGAAAGATCAGCGTGCTTCCCTGACCAGCTTGTCACCGAAAGATCAGCGTGAACTGATTCTGGGGCCCTGAAATTCTGGTTCAACCCATAGGTTCTACCATCTTTTTATGCCCGTTTCCCAAACTTTCAATAAATCCTTCTCAACAAAGATATTTCGCTCCTCCCTCCCCCATTCCTCCCTCCCTCGCTCGTTCTCTCCCTTTCTCCTACTTTCTCTCTCTCTCTGTCTGTCTGTCTTATAAAAATGCAGACGTGTTCGGTCAGGCCACCACGACAAACACTTTTAAACTTTGACATTGTTGTTTTCTCTCTCGAACTGACCAACCCCCCGCAGCTACAACTTTCCAAGCCCATATCTTAAGCCTCGCATGCGCAGATGTTCCCCGAGTTTCCTGTGCCGCGGTGATTAAACCATTTCGGCTAGCCTTGCTGTCACAACTCGGCTTCAGTGCTTCTTAAACACAGACGATAAATGCTGTAACTCCGTTTCAAAACGCTCCCTCACCGCCAAAGTAACGCTAGCGCCTCATACATCTTAAGAAGTGAACGTAGATATCCTCTGGAACTTTTTTAGTTTAAATATACAAAAAGCAAACTTTCACCTCTATCAAGAAGACCGGTTGACCATACATTTGTGAAGTAGTTACCAGCGTTGATCGATAAATAAAGAACCGTATATACGCCTCCATAAAATACCATTCGGTAAAGTCGCTGGGGGCGGCGCCACAACAGCGAGAGACACAACTGCACGCGACAAAAGGACACTGACATAGAAGCACGACTCAAAACAGCCCAGCGACCAACTAGCACGCGAAAGAAGGGCCCCCGCCAAGACGGCAGAGGGGCCAAAGGGGCCCCTTTTATTTGCCAAACCTGAGCGGCTTTGACCAGTTAGTGCATGCCCTCCAAAACTGCTCTCGCACCAAAGGGCATGGCCACAAAACACTAGCGTCGCAACCGAGCGCTTATGTGAGACGCCTTAAGGAGAAATTGTCTAGCAGGAGGTCGAAGTATGCCTCTAATGCCCACCGTTTGAAGAAGTGGCGAACAATTTTGGCACATTTAAAAGCGCGAAAGAACACAGGGCGAAGGGTACAAGTGCGCAGAACGACGCTTCCCTTTCGTCGTGTGTTCTTTTGGGCTTCCTATTCAATATGTCCCCTTTAGAGCTCTCCAATGTGTAGTTGCTGTGCCAGGTGTTTTTTATCAGACTATTGTCAGGTTTAACTTCCCTTTCTCTGAAAAACAGTTCTGATTTCGGCACTTTCAAAAAGCTCCGCTAATGCCTGTGCTCTCTAGCGCACGGTTATTTTATGCACTTTGATTTACTTCCTTTATTTTCAGCATAAACGCAGGAGAGCATTACAAATGGAGGGGGGGGGGGGGGGCGAGGCGCTTTTCACGAAAATTGTCAGTGTACGTGCCACACAAAAGATAAGAACAGAAAAAAAAACACGCACCAAGCTTACGGAGGAAACTTATGCGAGCAACCGATGTTATGCAGATTAAAATGGCAAGGTAAACTATGCCAATGCCATTATCCAAGTCATGTGACCGCTTACCTTTCAGTGAAATATTTTATATTAAAGCATGAAGATATATGTCGTCAGGCTGCGCATTACAAATTGCCATTGAACGAGTGAAGAAAAAATCTGGCTGTCGATTATGGTACTCCCTAAAGGGAAATTTGTACGCAGGGTTCTGGGGGACGGCGTATACCTGCTGTGTCTGACGAAGTGATCGCGACATCAGCGAACGCACGCAGGCGGGCGACATAGTCTCGCATTGTGTCGTAGCGCGTCGCCGCGGGGTACCATCTCTCACGCCTTCTCCATACTTTCATACTCCCCTTTTCTGATCGCTCTGTCTTCGGTGGTCTCTTCGTTCTCTTGGTTATCTCGTAGAGTGTCACCGCCTGGAGAATGTATCGCGCCGTTTGGGCATACCGCCCTTCACCTCACACTTTCGCCATAATTTCCTCCTCCCCCTTTCGTTCACTCGGTTACAACGAAGGACGCCGGTGCCGTGAAACCACAGGAGCGGGCGCTGAAAAGTGCTCATTCATGGCATTCATCCCTGCAAACGGATTTCTGTGGCAGCGGAAGGGCAGTCTTTGTGGTGCTTTGAGTGACGCGTCTCGTCTCTGGTGTAGTAAAATGTGTAAAGATGGCACAGGCTAGAACAAATGCGTCGAGACGCGAACGTTCGAATGCAGAGGGGTGGTTTGAGCGATGCGACGCTGACGTACACTGCGACTTAACAGAACGGGTGGCACGATTTCGTATCAGTTTAAAATTCATAGAAAGGTCTTATTGCGTATGGTCCCAAATAGATGATGTGTTTCATACGAAAGAACTTAGGTATGTAGTTTTAAAGTGAAAGGCTCGCATGATCTGGTGTGTGAAATGGTGTGCGGCGTGCCGCCTGTGGTGCCGAAAAGCTCATTCACTGACCCACAGTTCTCACATACCCGCTCAACGTGATCAGCCTGTGTGGATGACAACTGCCGTCAGTAACTCAAGGCCTCAATTCCCGTTTGACTGGGATTCGACCCATTGTCACCACCATCAAAGGAGCGCTCCCACGGCGAATTTTTGTGGGGTGGACTGTGTGGCGTCTACAACAGCCCACGGAAGTGGCAAGACGTGAGGAAACGCCACCCCCAATACCATGAGCCCTATTGGAACGCCAGGTAAGTGTGCGAGGTGGAAGAAGAATGAAGACCACACGAGGCCGAAGGTGGCAAGCGTAAGCAGAACTCAGGGGCTTTCGCCAATAACACAGGTCAGGAGCCTCAAATGCCTGTCTATGCCACCAATTTGTAAGCTGTGCTTCTATGACTAGTAACCGTATGTTATGGCGCCAACGCGTGCGCGGAAAAACGCACTGTGGGAAAGTGAGCTTACAAAGGCCAAGTGTTCTAAGCGCCGCTCGTGTGGGAGCGGAGACCCCCACCCCTTTTAATAGTGACAGCGAAAGAGCCAAGTAAGAACGAAAGAGCCAACAGCAATAGCAAACGGATATCGTCGCCCGCGTAGGAGCTATGACTGCATCTGTAAATGTGTGACGTAATGCGTGACGTAGTGTGCGCCTGATAAGGCGACCAAGCGCGCCGCGCTGAAAATTAGAACGTGGTCACCGCCAAAAGCGCGCGCCGTTCAAAACATGATTGGGATCTTAAAGGCCAACTGCACTCAAATTTAACCTCGACCAACTTTATTTTTAATGCGTACTAAGTACTCCCAAATCAGCTGGCACACAAGTGGTAGTCCCGTGAAACGCCTCGTTAATCAGTCAGAAGCGTTTAAAAAAATTGGGCCATCTCCCCGCGAGGGGGACTCGAGTAAATGCGTCGCATAGGGGGTGGGTGTATTGCGTTAACGTCTAGTGTTTGGGGAGTTGGTGGTAGTGAATGCGTTGTATCAGCAGCTTCTTGACGTAGTTTGAATGAGTCAAGGATATAAGGCGCGTTCGTAGCCTCCCATTCTGTGTCGGCTTTGTGGCGCAGTGGGTAGAGCACCATGTACATTGCGTTCCGCCCGCACGGGTCGAGGGATCGAAACTCAGGCGCCGGATAGTAGTTTTTTTTATATAGTGTAGGGGAGGGGTGCGGACAACGACGGTGCGACTACGACGGACGTCAACGCGGGTGACATCGTGAGTTACTGAAATGCTCTGCATTTAAAAGCTACGCCGCAGACCACGCTGCACCTGCCGGCGGATCGCGTAAACAGCCATGACGCGCCTGTGACGTTCCAGCTGACCGGAGCTTCTTCCTCTGGCCAGCCACGCCGCTGGAGAACCAATCGAGCTCCGCTGCGGGCGCATCACCCATTTGCTGCCCCGTGCGCGCGTAGAGCTTGCGCGCAGACTTTCTCCCGAGCTGGCGACCGCCCGGCCGCTTGCTGGACGGCTGCAACGTCACTACAATGGCCGCGCTCTCCTCGGTTTCGGTTTCAAAATCGCCGATTTTTGCTGGCCGCTTGTGGCGTCCACGCGCGTATTTCAGCTGTTGTATTTTGCATGTTGCTTTCTTTTTAAGCAGACTATACGAAAATTGGGTTTTCAAGAGGTCGAAATTTTTAGTGCAGTTGGCCTTTAAGCTGATACGCCTCATCCTTGCATATGCATTAGACCAGTTATCACTAATACGCCATTTCCAAAATCACTAGAGTCAAAATAAAAGTATGCGCGTGTGTGACCGCGTCTTTCTCTGGAATTACCGCCATGAACGCTTAAGAGAAGTAAAATTTCCTGGTGCCTTTAACCTAAATTCTGGGATCCCTCTATTGCCTGTGCTAAAGAGCTTCGCCGGTCCTTTATTTCGCAGCTCCGTAATGGTGACTTCATTTTTTTATATAGGAAAATGCTGTTTTAAAATTATGGCGTTGGAAGAAACGTTTTATCAGATGAATTGGGTGCGTGGAACCCGTAAAAAATTTAGTGCCCTTCCACTATGTGAAGCGATTGACCTGCAAAACTGCAGTGCACGGAACAAAACACGTTTGCTTGTAATTTACGACTGAGCATACTTCCTAGCCAGTTACCTGAATGAAAGTTGGAAAGACTCCAGCTTTGTCCTAGCGGACCAATGTACAGCGTGTCTTTCCCTCCCGGGTCGTACGCATGTTACTTTTTGTGTAACACGCCAACCCAATCCACTCTACCACTAAGGACAGCGGACCGGTCGCATTGGGCAGTTTGACGGCCAGGTTTAAACGTCACGCCAACACAACGGGCAGGATACCAGTAAGGGCCTGAAACCTATAGCTGCGTGTGCCCCCTCGGCCCTCTCTCCACTCCTAACCCGTGCACGCGATAAACCAGCAACCAATCATGAGCGGGTGCTTAGAAGAAAAGACACTGTCGAACATGCCGCTCTGAAAGTCTTTTAAGCTGACCAAGTGACATTGGCCCATTGAAGAAGTGATATTGGCATACGATGGCGGCAGCGGCTTTCCGTTGTTTCCACAACAATTCACGCTTCTGTTCCGGCTGACGCTTCTTCAGTTACCGCTCTTCTTCCTCCAAGCGAACGACATGTGTCCGTCCCATAGTGAGTTAACACCTCGAAGGCCTCGACCTTTGCTCTAGCGGGCACACACGTGGGTGTCCCTTTCTCTGCCCAGTCGTAGGCATCTTATTGTCTGTGCAACACAAACCCCGACCCATACCGCTCGATTGCGGAGGAGCGCTCACAGGGCGCCATGACTCCCACGTTTAAATCTCCCACCACCACAACGGGTATGTCATCGGTAGCGGCATAAAGCCTTGCTGTGCGTGAATGTCCCTTCCCTCCCCCCTACCCACCCCCCATCGTGCCTGCCTAAAACCGGCAGCCGGGGATGGACGCATAGTTACGCGTGAAATACAGCGCCGAAGGGAGAGAGACAGGCTATATATGCTGCCAGACTAAGAACTATTATTATTCTTACGCCAGAAGAACTATGACCAGGGCCGCCGGCGCTACAGTGTCGCTCGGAATGCTTTTCAAGCTAAAGAATAATTTTGCTCATGCCGGCGTTCCAATGGGGCAAGTTACTTTCAACCGGCATGTACCCGCAGCTGGTGGGCGAGGTGAAATTTGAGGCAGAAACGGGCGGGGCTACATTCTCGGCGGCGGCGGTGGCGGTGGCGGCAGCGGCCGCTTTCCGGCGTTATTAATAACACCCATTCGCGCTGCTGTTGATTTCTCGCAATCATCTGATAACCGCTCTACGGCCGCTCTCAGCCGACTACGCAACTTGTGAAAGAGGCATCGGTGGGGGCGAGGGGATTAACCATTGTGATAACCATTGTGAAAGAGGGGTCGGCGGTGGCGGGGAGGAGCCCCAGAGCCGAGCCGAGTAAATCGCCTTCACCGGAATAAAAACTGGGGGTGGGTGGTGTGGGGGGGGGGGAGACACAATGCTTTGCCGTAAACAGCGACGTAAGTTGCATCGCCGGGAATATGCACCTTCGTGATACATTTAAACACGAACAACGGAGCGCGGGGCTTTCAGTACATGCCGCGCATCCCGGCGACAATTAAGCCGCGTATGTGCGGTAGGAACAAGCTGCAAGGGTTCGTGGCCGATTCCTTGGTATGAAAAGACCATCGTTCGACGAGTGAGCATTTTTGTTTGCCTTCACGCGCCTTGTTCGCCCGATCACGCGAACGTTATCTAACTTCGTCGCTGCGTTGAGTGAAAGCAGCGCACGCAGCTACACATTCTTTATTTTTTTATTTCGTGCCGAGCGCCCACCACACGGTGGAAAAGACGATGGTCTTTCCATACCAAGGTTGCTGACGCACTCTCGTAACTTTTTAAAGCAAAGCTTTTTACCTCTACCCCCCAAGGGTTCTTTCGCGACCGTTGGTGTCACCAGAAAACTCCAGCGAACAAATAAAAGAATTAACTGGCACCGCCGGGAATCGAACCTGGAACTAATAGACTAACAAGGCGAGAGCCCGTTGTCTTACCGATTTAGCTACGAGCCCACCATGAAGACTGGGAAGAAAGGTGGTGTACTCACCAAGCACATCTACGGGTTTACCCCCTGTGTTCTCGCTGAATGCCACGTGAAAGCGTCACGCGACCACGCACGCCCGTCTAGCGGCCCTGTGTGCACCTTGCTCATGTGCTAAGAGTTACAAAAATTAAAGGAAGCTCACACCAATGCATGACATCTCACTTCTAGTAAGCCAATGTGCTAAAGCCTGTGGCCTCCAGTGTTCACGCAAACAATCACAGCTCCTTGTCGTCCGCCCTCACGCCAAACCAAGGAATACATTCAAATACTCCTTCATGGCCAGGCCATCACTCCAAGCCCCAGCATCAAGATCCTGGGCCTACATCTCGAGGCTAACACCAAGAGTGACGTCTCCTTGCAGCGCCTCAAAAACAGCATTAATCAAATCATACACAAGGTCAGGTGAGTTGCCACCAAGAAGCGAGGCCTAAAGGAATCCGGTACCTTTCGATTAATTGAAGCTTTTGTCCTCTCGAGAGTTACTTACGTCAACTCCCTGTCTTCTTCTCGACAAGGAAGACATAAAGATGCTTTATATAGTGATTAGAAAGGCGGTCGAGCAGGCCATTGGTCTTCTCATGAGTGCGTCCACACAGAGGCTGCTTAGAACGGGGCTCCACAACACGGTGAAAGAGCTAATAGAAGGCCATATTTCTAACCAGAAGGTCCGACTCAGAACTGTGATGGGTAACCGCATGCTTCACCAGATTGGCTGGGTAGCCCAGAATGTCACTCCGCTTGACGTACTCCCAGACTCTTGGCGACTAAAACTAAAGATGCTCCCTTTGCTTTGAAATATGAACCCCTCACATGACGAGGGTCACCGAAAAGCGCGGGCTCAAGCGCTAAACACCACCCTCGGTGGGGATCATGCAGAGACGCCTTCTACACAGACGCCTCCAAACATCGAGGGCAGCAATACGCCATCATCGTGGCTACCTCCAGAACCAACCTCCTTGCGTGTACCTCGCTTAGGACCCAAGAAATGACGGCAGCAGAAGAGGCAGCCATCACCTTGGCTCTCGCTCAACCAGGGGTTCGGAGGGTAGTCATCGATTCCCAGCAAGCCTACTGGAATTACCAGTAGGGTTGGGTCTCTTCACCTGCACTGCGCGTGCTAAAAAGCACTCCCTAGACGGTTCCATTCAGCTAATCTGGACACCCCCTCACGCTTCAATGGAGGGCAACAAATACGCCCACCCAACAAGCATGCGCTTTTACCTCCCGTGCTATGGAGCTGCACGAAGACAGTCACCCGCTTGTCACGTTCAGGGAGATAGCCCAGCATTATCGCCTTCTGAGACAGACCGTACCTTCGCCTTACCCTGACCTTTCCAGAGAACAACAAACTACCCTACGGCTCATACAAATCCGGGCTCCTTCCCACAGCCTACCTTCTTCACTTAATGTATCCGAATCGCTACGACGCTGAATGTAAATTTTGCTCAGAAGTAGGAACACTCCGCCCGTAATCGGGGTGTGCGACTTTAGCCCTGAGCACCCCTCCTCTCTTTCCGTCAACTACCCAAGAAGAGCAATGGGAGATGCTGCTGTCCAGGCCCTCTCTACCTACCCAGCTTCAGCGGATGGACAGAACACAGGCCGCGCGGACTGCATATGGGCCCCACAGAAGAAGGAATCACTCCCCAGTGCTGCACTCTGGGCCGTTCAGAATCTTGAACAGAAGTATTTCTTCCTCCTCCTCCTTCTCTGTCGCAAATCTCGTCGCCTCCGTCCGCGGCGCCGAGACGGAGAAGACAGATCGTCTAACACCGGGTTGGAGCTTTAATTTTATTAAAAAAAAGTTTCCACTCTTGTGCTACACCAATACAACTCAACCAAACACCGTTCATGCTTCATGCATTGATTTAACCTTACCAAGAATATCTCTTTGAAGTAATAAATGGTGTGGTTAAGTGCATTTCACTTCTCTCTGGTTTTGCTATTTGTAGAGCGACGTGAGTGAATTTAAGTGACGTCGCATGGGTGATCGTTATGGGTGCCGTTTACAGATTCGCTTTCCAACCACATTCACGGGGTGGATTGGCTCAATTTTTTTTCCTTTTGCGCATATATGCGGCCCGACCCCAGTACGCGACATGTACTGAAAGCCACGCGCTCCGTTGTTCGCATTGCAATGTATCGCGATAGCACATTTTAGTGCTTGACAGCGACCACCCGGCTTCATCGTCGTGAAAAATAAGGAAAGCTCCATCAGGGCGCTTCCTGCTAGTAGGGCATGACACCATTGTCGCCATACACTATTCTGAGTGCGGCACTGTTCCTAATCAATCTGCAGCTGCAGCCCAGAGCATGGCGTGACGCGGGGCCCGCACAAAAGCTGCCGAGCGGAAAAGGCGTTTCCTTCTAACGCGTAGGGTGAAGGTCCCGATGTCGCAGAACAGGCGGCGTCGCCAGCGGCCTCCACCGTTAGAGAAAAATTGACGCGAGCCACAAAACGCCATAGCGGCGCCAACAAAGCGCTCGGGAGTAACACATACCGTAAGGCATACGTGTGCGGATTACTACAAACAGAAAGCCGCAATCGCGCTTGCCAAGTGGACACGTGTCGTTGGCAAGGCCCCAGGATTGGCTGAGGTGCAGCAAATGCGTGTGTTGGACTCTCATTCCTTGGAACCCTGGTTCAAGGCACAGACGCGAATTCACTCAGTTTTCCTTCCTCACTTTCTTCTGTTAGCCATTTTCAGGGCCATATTTCAGCCATGCCGACACCGGACGCGGAATTTCGCGTATGGGGGAGATTGTCACTTTCGCATTAAAGCGGGGAATCTGGGGTAAAGGCACCTTAGTCACGTGACGGGTCAACGGTAGTTTTCCGCGACTTGTGCAAAAAACTACCATGGTATGATCAATGATGCCGCGTGCGCTGCGCTGTCTGTAAGCACTGGGCGCGCAGCTGGTGACGCAGACTGCCTGGTCGAAGGGTGCGGCCAAAATTTGTCCCACGTACCGAGCCTGCGCCTTGGAGCGTAGGGCGGCCCCGAGCCCAAGTTTAAATGACAGAGGACAACGTCCGGGTCTGTCATTTCATAGGGCACACCGCAATTGTCGGGATTGCTCAATACGTACTGGATGTGCAACCTCGTTTAGCAGTGCTGCTCCGACCTCGTTCTAAGTACGGTTAACCTTTGTTTGAAAACACTGCAGCCCGTCCCGCGCCCACCGCAGGTCTGCCTCAGATGCAACCCGCTATTGGGTTTTCACACACATGCTCCCATGGCACGGGGCCTCAACGCGCTACTCGAGCACTAAACGCGGTGAGTCCGAGCAGGGCAATCGAAGTGTACCCCAGGGCCGAATTCTCCAAAAAGGGGCGCCGTTTTGAAGCGACACGGTAGCGCCACGCAAATGTATGTAATCTTGGGCTGGGGCGTCGCTTTGAGGGGCGCGAAAGCAAGGAAGATCGCACTGAAGAGCACCGGCGAGAGGGCGCATCCTTTACCCCGTTTCGTGACCAAAAACCAAGCGCTTATACTCGTTATATTGTTTGGAAGCAGAAAAGTGTCTTAGGTTCAAACTGAGAATGACTTAGCTTAAATGCGCCCATGCACTCCGAAGCTGTAACGTACGGCCGGTATTGCCAGGTAGACGCCGCTCCGCCAGCACCGCCGCCACCTGCCCTGTTCGCTTGAGCTGGGCTTCACACGGTAGCTCGCTGAGCGTGTGCTCTGCTGCGACAGAGCCTGTTCTTCGTTTCCTCCGATGCAGCCTTTCCCACTTACCAGTGTCCGTAGATGCGTCACTATAAACCCAGGTAATCTCCCTGCTCTTACTTCTAACTCCTCTCCAACATGGTTTTTTTTTCGCCGATGACCGTGTGGTTGCCCCTGGTGAGTTTTTCCGTGCAAGGGACCGCAAGATTTTCTTTTCGCTTAGCAAATGGAGCTACGCTTTAAAGAGGCTTGATGCGAGCACTAGGTTTACGGTACGTGAAAGAAAGATAGAGTGGACTAAAGAGAACGATTGGCAGTGACATTTACCGTGAAACATCAACAGCACATGGCTGAACCGTTTCTCAGTTAACCGGCAGCCGTTATTTGCACTTTAGGTTGAATTTCAGTT
The DNA here is from genome assembly GCA_013339765.2 of Haemaphysalis longicornis. Classification (NCBI taxonomy): domain Eukaryota; kingdom Metazoa; phylum Arthropoda; class Arachnida; order Ixodida; family Ixodidae; genus Haemaphysalis; species Haemaphysalis longicornis. Next base: position 80,475,492 of record CM023448.1, on the reverse strand, counting down.
CAAGTTCCGCATGCTAAAAATAACGGTTCGGATTTTAGTTCAGTTTTGGCAGAAATACCGGTTCGATTCCGGTTTGCAGTTGAGGTTCGGTCCTGGTTTGACATTCGGCCCGAATCCTAACAGCTGCAACTTAAACCTCGGTAACAGCGTTACTTAGACAACACCCCTCGAGTACCTTTTTTTTTTACATAACACCTGGTCTACAGATCTCTTCACTTAATGCCCCGAGCTTGCCTAGCCATACGTAGTACCAATTGATTCACTGGCTTCCGATAGAGGAATTCCCTTTAACGACACTTGCAAAAGCAGCGCTATGGGTCTTACTGCCACTGTAGACTACTGAAAGTGTCTTGTGACATGTTGTCCGCGGATGTAAGCAAGAACAGCGCTGCTATACTGCTTTATTCACCAATATTTCTTAAGGCTCCGTCGGGGAAAACTGTACACAGAGGCTTCAAAAAACTGGTTTGGTACGCTGTGCCGACCACAGCTAGCCCCAATGTACTAGCTTCCACAACATCGAATATGGGAATCACGTGGTATCAAGTCGGTTGTTACACAGATTATACAATCCAGACGCTCAAACCAGCTATTGCAGAGATATCCCTAAGCGTTGTCGCAGCTTTGTTCTTAAGCAAACCCCCCAAACGTGAACTACTCAACTGCCTTACTAAACCTACAATGCGTCATGCGCACTATGGCTGTTATGTTCCTAGTTACATGATAGGAACGCTGCTGCTGCTGCCCTGTACAGCACGGCTGACCAATTAGAGTTCCCCATTGGGGTTACGGGTGCCGAACCGGATTTTTTTAGGGTTTGCTTCGGGTTAGTGCTCAAGCCTTTCGGGTTCGGTTCTGGGTTTCGTACCCGAGCACCATTCCGTTCCGGTGCAAATCGTTTGGAACCGGTTGAAACGGGTTCGGAGAAAAGACGAGTGCTATTTTTGTTTTTAGTTTTTTAGTGCTCCGTTTTCATTTATTCGTTTCTGTCATGTCAGTGTAAAAACAACTTCATAATGTAGCTTTTTCGTAAATGTGGACTAGGCTAACTTGACTGCACAACCCACGGAAATATGTTTTCCGTGGAATGCGAATGATTACAACACTAACTCATGCAAAATGCAAGTTTCGCACGCAGGGACACTTAAGGCTGCTTAAGTGTGTAAGAGTGAAAGCGTTACTCTTTATGGCGGCAACTTCATTTCTTTTAGTTCAAAAATGCAATGAAGTGTAATTTTACTAGACCGACAGTTTCATTGACCGCAGTTGCTTTCTTGAGTAAAACAACAACAATGGCTCTACGTAGCCGCGGTGCCGCCTTGGGCTCCACTCCCATCGCCGACCAGTGACGGCCGCATCTCGTCTCCAAATAATGCCTCCTTGGGCAACCTCTTTGGCGGACAGGCCACTTTCTGGACAGCACAGAACCTGCCCGTCCGCCATGTTTTTGTTCATCAAATGTCGCCATGTGTGTGGCGACCATCAAATGTCGCCACACACATGCGCACGCGGGCACGTGCGCACGCAGGCGCGCGAACACGCACACGCACACACTCACGCGCACCGACACGGACACACAGACACACACATGTACGCGCACACAAAAACACGCACGCACGTGTTCTCGCGAAATGAGGCAAGTAATGCTTTCGCACTTTTTCATATACCTATAATTTCAACAGCATTATCCCCACCTTTCACGTCCTAGCAGACGGGCTAGAAGGAAGGAATGGCTATAGTAACTCACTGTCTACAGGGATACACCGGCGATAGCAACTTGCTAATGACACTTCAGCGACAGGTAATAGCGATGGGGTTCGAGCAAAACAGTAGCTTAGTGAGTTCACAAGCAGCGGTAGTGGTCACTGGTACTCCGAGGCTGCAGAGCACAAGGTGAGAGAAGGTATTGAAGAACGCTATCAGATTTCCTTCGCGTCAAACCCGTTGATCGCTCTTTTTTTCACTTTATTGGCTTGCTACTGTCTTACCCCATATAAATACTTGTATCGAAAAGCTTTGCATGAATACAAAATATTTATTAGGCAACTATGTACTAACTCCAGGGCGAGATTTCTATATTACGATAGAAATGATATAACAGCGCAATAGGTGCATAAAGAAGGACATTTTATTGCGTTTAGATTGTCGGCGTCCAAAAACTTTCCCACTTTTTTGTGTGCAACTAAATTTTCTGATTGGTTGAGAGGAAGAACGCCGCAAAATTTGCAAATGTCAAGGACACCCTAAATATCGAGGTTGGTCCTACTGCATCGATATTTTCCCGTTCACTCTAACCGTTTTTTCCAGGGGAAACCCTTTCGGAAGGATTCCTTCGATTTGTTCCGGTTAGGGTTCAGTTCCAAAATTGTGGGAAAAATACGGGTTCGGTTCAGTTGCGGTTCCGGGCAAAAAATCGGGTTTGGTTCAGGTTTCCGGTTCGGTTCCGGTTCCGGTTCGACACCGTGCTGGGAAGTCGCAAACAGAAGGCCCGTGAGCACTAGCAGCAAGGATAAACCAAACAAGAAGACAACGAACTTCACACGGGAAAACCAAAAATAGGCAGATGCACAGCAAAAAAAAAAAAAAAAAAACGAAATCAATTCAAAGAAATTGGATTCGGCAGACTGAGAATAGTACGCACACGCGGGACGTGCTCATACCTGCGAAAGGGCGCACTGCGCTCTTGCGCAAGAAGTGGAGATTTGGTTGGATGGGCAGGACAGCGCCGAGAAATCCACAAATATTTCCGCGGGCTTTACGAATATCCCGTTTTGTTACATCGAGCGCACTTCCTTGCCGATGAATCTAAGTTCTCACATAAAGGTTTTTACGGCTGATCCAATGTGGCGTTCTAACTTCTTACAGGGTGTTTCACTTGACACCCATTTCTGACACTTACACTCCTTAACACTCGTCATATCCCTCAAAATGGTCATCTTGCCAGTTTAGTTGAGGGACGCTTACACCCAACAACAAGCATATCTAAGTACAACACACTCCTGTGCCATAAACTCTATACGCCTCGAGCTTCGCGATCGCTGCGCCGCCTGCCGCCGCTTCTCCGCGGCGTTGACGGGATTTGCGCTGCGTGGCTGATAGGGCCGCGTGCAGTGTTTAGGCTCTGTTTCGCTTCTTTTCGCCTTTCCGCGCCCTGAAAAAACTTGTTATGTGACGTCTATAGTCAAAGAGTGTGTTTAAGTCACTTAAAAAGCAGCTGTGTCTTCGTAGAATACGGGATCGCCTGCAAGAGCTACCCGGAGACGCGGTGAACGCGGTGCTGCGCGCTTCGTCGGCGCTCTTCCGGGCGTCGGCGACGGTAGCAAAAACATATCACCCCTGTCACCCCCAAAACATCAGGCACAAATGAATTCTACTGTCGCCTCGTTTAGACCTGATACTGGCACAATGCAAGGTTGGCTTCATTTTGCAGCGTCGACAACGAATGCGGCTTCGCTTCGAATATATACGTCGGAGAAAAATATGTTTCGGGATGTGATTACCTAATCCCGGACAATAACTTATGCGTTTTATAAGCATACAAACCATGCGAAAATGTTAAGTATATTCCAAGCTTAGCTGTGCGTCGTTAAATATGTGCCCACACACCAAGGAAAGTTAATGAAACCACGGAAAAATAAATGCTGTGCAAGTGCGGAATTAAGAAACATATTATTCTCTAACCAGTATGAAGTAAAAACAACAGTGGTTCCAGCAATGCTAAAGACTTAATCGAACACTTGGGCCGAGGTAGGGATTCTACTAAAACGAGCGGACAAGCAGCTTTTATCGCGAACATACCTAAGGCAAGGAAGAAACGCGGAACAAAGCTGCTACAAATACGGACCGACAGACACACACACACAGCCACACACCACACACACACACACACACACACACACGCACACACTACCCACGCACACTCACGCACACGCACCCACCAGCACACCCACGACCACACCACACCACGCACACACACACGACCACCACGCACGCACACGCACACGCGCACGGCACGCGACACGCACACACGCGCACACGGCGCACGCGCGACGCACACACCAACAACACACACGCACAGCACAGCAGCACACGCGACGCAGCACACACAATCTCGCGTTTACTTTCCTTTTGTTTTTCTACTTCAACGAACAGCTGATCATACGGCGGCCGCATTTTTGGAAGTATACAGGGTAGGCTGTTCAACAAGCGATGAAAGGTGTCGTTGGAAGAGAGTGGTATGTGATAAGGCCCTCTGATTTCAGTTTCTGCTTTATTCTGCAGGCTCCCTGTGCCATATGACGATATTTCGAAGAAGCATTAGTCGCGGACGCGGATTATATTCTAAGCCCGTCTCCGCGCTGCTCGCAGAGGAGCAGATGAATGTTTGCGGGCGCTCACCTCACGACAAGACGACTTTGCCGTGTGCTGATTCCCGAGTATAATTATGCATTGTCCATCGTACTTTTGTTGAATATTCCAGAAATTAACACAGACTGGCTTGTAAATGGTGGTGATCAATATCTGAGGTATAATATTGGCAAAGGTAACTGGCGTGCTGTCAGGTATGAGTGCTCCACTGATTATGTAAGCGCGCAAAACCGATTTAAATCGGAGTGTATAGCCGTAGCATGAACATCTGAGGAACCGGTGGTTACGGAGACACGGCTAGTAAATTCAGGTCAGTGTAACTACAATCGGCTCCATCATACGCCAGTTCCACGACGCTGGCCTGTGGCACACACCTGACGCTTATACAGATCGAATGTACCACACTAAGATCGCGTCAGAAACATTTACACTCTCGCAAACACACCCCATTTACGAACAGAGTGACTGCTCCACATAAACATGGATTTCAAACGCCCGCAAACGGTAAATCTCAGTCGTGAACGTGCCGCAAAAGCAGCGGCGGCATTGGGGAGCGGGGCGCGGACTCCCGCGACTGCTTTCGAAACGGTCCGCTAGGGGGATTTCAGTGGCGCCCCTACAGGCCGCGCTCGAGGCGTATTGAAGAACGCTACCAGATTTCCTTCGCGTCAAACCCGTTGATCGCTCTTTTTTTTTCACTTTATTGGCTTCCTACTGTCGTACCCCATATAAATACTTGTATCGAAAAGCTTTGCATGAATACAAAATATTTATTAGGCAACTATGTACTAACTCCAGGGCGAGATTTCTATATTACGATAGAAATGATATAACAGCGCAATAGGTGCATAAAGAAGGACATTTTATTGCGTTTAGATTGTCGGCGTCCAAAAAGTTGTGTGCAACTAAATTTTCTGATTGGTTGAGAGGAAGAACGCCGCAAAATTTGCAAATGTCAAGGAAACCCTAAATATCGAGGTTGGTCCTACTGAATCGATATTGTCCCGTTCACTCTAACCGTTTTCAGAACCGTTTCACTAGCCGTTCCTGGAACCGTTTCGGAAGGATTCCTTCGATTTGTTCCGGTTAGGGTTCAGTTCCAAAATTGTGGGAATAATACGGGTTCGGTTCAGTTGCGGTTCCGGGCAAAAAATCGGGTTTGGTTCAGGTTTCCGGTTCGGTTCCGGTTCCGGTTCGACACCGTGCTGGGAAGTCGCAAACAGAAGGCCCGTGAGCACTAGCAGCAAGGATGAACCAAACAAGAAGACAACGAACTTCGCACGGTAAAACTAAAAATAGGCAGATGCACAGCAAAAAAAAAAAAAAAAAACGAAATCAATTTAAAGAAATTGGATTCGGCAGACTGAGAATAGTACGCACACGCGGGACGTACTCATACATGCGAAAGGGCGCACTGCGCTCTTGCGCAAGAAGTGGAGATTTGGTTGGATGGGCAGGACAGCGCCGAGAAATCCACAAATGTTTCCGCGGGCTTTACTAATATCCCGTTTTATTACATCGAGCGCACTTCCTTGCCGATGAATCTAAGTTCTCACATAAAGGTTTTTACGGCTGATCCAATGTGGCGTTCTAACTTCTTACATGGTGTTTCACTTGACACCCATTTCTGACACTTACACTCCTTAACACTCGTTATATCCCTCAAAATGGTCATCTTGCCAGTTTAGTTGAGGGACGCTTACACCCAACAACAAGCATATCTAAGTACAACACACTCCTGTGCCATAAACTCTATAGCCTTTTATATAGCTCTGAATACCCGCGCAACAGTCTTGGCTCAGGCGAATTGAAATACCGCGTGAGAAGTCTATCCCAATTCTTATTACACGCTTCCGATGGTCACACGGCAGCCCAGGCTGTGACGCGGAAGTAATGCTCCAAAATCAGTCTCCTGGCCCTCACACACAACATCGCATTGGTTGTACGAACGCGTACTTATTCGTTCCGGGTTGACCCTGCTCGCATATTTCTTGCTTGAATGCTTCTTCCGAGTGGCGTTGCTTACTGAGGAATGCGCGCGTCGGGCAACGTTTCCGGATGGAGCGGCGCTGTCGCCCAGACTTCAGGATCGTGTGAACTGCCTCCTTGCCACCTCCAGATAGGGCCCAGGTGCGGTGGCGAGTGCAGCAGCGATCTTTCGTCCTTTTTGCTCGGGACTGTAAGTGTAGTTGTCCAGCCGAAAATGCTCGGCGGCCAAGTCCATAGCTCCACACATCTTGAAGTACTGGAAATAATCGTAGTGCCGCAAGGTCCTGTTTCATTCACTCGTGAAAAGTCGAGCCGTACATTTTCTACGATTCCCGGGTGCTGTCAATAGATGGGCTTTTACTCGGTGAGTACGGTAACAGAAAAGGCAATGACACGTGCTTCCCGAAATGACGTTCCGAAATGACGTTCGTGTGCTCAGACCACTTTATACCCATAGGGAGATTCATCTGAGCTGGTATAATATAAGCCGCCGGTTCATAAGCTATTACAGCAGCATCATCGGGTTAGGAAACACACGACCGCTCAATGAAAACCTTCTTTTCATCGAGCAGCCATGGTCAAGAACGCCGCAAAACGAATCATAACAGCCCCAGGTTTGTCCACTAAACGGACAATGGGATCTATCGAAAGAAAAAATTACTCCACCTTGGGGATTTACCCTAAATCAGGTCGACTGATCCATCGAAGCTTCATTACTGTAATTCTGACGAAAGTTGGCCGAATCACTCATTGAATAAAAATGGAATTTTATTTTTCGCACTGGTATCGTCTTACACTCATTTGAACCGCGCCACTTACTTGAATGCGGTGGTCCAAATATTACATCTTTATTATATGTGGTGATAAAAAATCGATGCTAAATAAAGCCATACTTGGATAAAAACCAGTGCGAATTCAGACGAAGACAGAAGGAAGTAACCTTAAGGACAGCCAGCGGCTGTCCTTGTGGTTATTCCTTCTGTCTTCGTCTGAATTCGCGCTGGTTTTTATCCAAGAATGTCTAAATTCCAACTAGCCCAGCTTGCAACCCTCCTGCTAAATAAAGCATTATCCCATTGCAATTACCAGTGGATTGGTCATTCTTTTTTTTTCATTTTCATGGGGCGCAAATGTCGGTGAACTTTTCGGTGCCACCTTTGCCTCGCCATGGATAGCGGGACTGAGCACGGTACAGGACAATTCTTTCTTGTTTATTTTGGGCGTCACGCCTTTGTTGTGGTGTGGTCTGCTTGTGTATAGGTTGAATGCCGCTGTAAACTATGCGAACCTCCCACGGAAACACGTGCACAAAAGCCTTTTGCGCTCGTGCGTGCCGTTTCTGGTCCTCAACCATACACAGAGGACACGTGTCAACGTGGAGGACGGACCGTACTGTGTAGCGCCTTCCTGGCACAGTAAATCCTCCCACCACATGCTTTATTGAACGCTGAAACCTTTGGGCGTACCGTAGAAAGTATTGCCGTGAGGAATGATCGCACAGCTGTACAGGTCGTGTAACCTGGCGTGATCGTGGTCTTTATGTTGCCCAATGGACACGCCTCTCGTCGCGACGACGCTTTCGAGGCCACGCGACCTCGTCGGAAACGATACACAGCCAATTGCTTTCATCTGCCCCGGTGCGGATCGGGGCCGCCGGCGTTGACCCAGATGGCGGCTGTCGCCCGTAGACCCCTTCGGAGGCCGCGTCACCGCAAACTGGTCCGTGAGGCCGATGCCAAGATGGCAAGAAGAAAACAAGCGCTTTCGCTTTGGCAGTTTCCGTATTCAGCGCGCAGGTTTTGCCAGCCGCCATATTAAGAGCGCCCCAAGTGGCAGTCAGCCTCTACCGAGGGAGTTCTGGAATGTGGCTGTTTGCCAGAGAATGCACCCCGATGCGGGCAAACGAGGAATCGTGCCTAGCAATATCAATGCACCCCAAGGGAACGCGTGAAACTTTCAGACCTTCTGAACACTACGCTTCAGAGGCGTATTCCATTTCAACGCTCGTAAGGCCAGCCGCCGTGCCGGCAATTTTGCCCCCTGTCCTCTCTGCCCGCAAAATCGTTTCGATGACATCTGTCTCAAGTTGAGAAACACTTACGACTCCGTACTTGCGTTGCAGGCGAATGCGTGATATGTTGGTTGACGCTTATGAGTTATGACGTTTGGCTGCCACTTCACGTTGTCACAGTTCTGCATCCCGTTTACGCTGGCGACGTTTGGCTTCACCCACCACGGTGTCGCCGTGTTGCTACTGAACCCAAGGGCGCGGTTTGATCATGGCCGCGGTGGCTGCTTTTCTGGTGAAGGCGAAAAAAGAAAACGCCCGTGGGTCGAGATTTCGGCGCACGTTAAAGGAGCCATGAAGACAGAATACAAGTTTGTTGTATTCGAAAGATTTCGCGTTTTATAGCACCCCCAGTGCTTGCCCGGCTGCAAATGATGCCGTATTCAATGAGAAATTGATCAATTTAGGTTAAAATTTTGATTCTCCCGCCAAATCGTAGGTTTCGTAGTCACAAATGACGTCAGAAGCGCGTGTATTCAAGCGAACTTCCACTGCGTCATTCGGGTTTGCGGCCTTGCTGTCCGTCAGCCCTCCCAGATGGCGCTGCTATAGTCATCCACGAACCGTTGTCCGCCGTCGCTTTGTTTTTGAGCGTATTTGCACCTGGCTTGTTTTTGTTACTGTAAAAAGTGATTGTCTCATGAAACCTGGGGTATCCTCGACAAACAGGGTCACGTAAGACAACGCCGCTTACGCCAATCGGCCAGTGTCCTGTAAAACAACTTCAAAGCGGCGGAGTGCTTTGCAGCTAAAACAAGCATAGTGCGCCCAGTACCAACAGCAGTGCGCATCGGTACTTCTATGCTTACGTGCGTTTTCGCAACTTTCATTGTTTACCGCACCATTCTTACTGCTGTAAAATGAATATGCATTACACTTAAGCGCAAATAGTTCGTTCGGAAAGCCTGTAAGCCGTGCCTAATTTGCGTTTACTTTTTCCGTCCTCGGCCAATCGCACAGCTGAGCTCATGTGACATCATAGGTTCTGTTGCGGGAAATGAGCTAGTGGGTCGCATGGCCATTCCGTTTTTTCCTAGTTATGTAGCTTATTTGAGCGAAGTGTGCGTTAACGGTGGTGTCAGTATGTTTCTATCGAGACAATCTTTCAAATGAACCGAACTTGTGTTTTCTCTTCATGGCTCCTTTAAAGATCCCCAGGCGGTGGACCCTCCACTACGGCACGCCTAATAGCCCCGGTGAAGCTTCAGCGCGTAAAACTACACAAATCTGAAGCCAGCAAAGTCAGGCTTCATCGTCATGTCGTCGTAAGTCTCCGTCTGCCTGTCGTCGCCCACATGGTAACCTCGTGTAGCGTTCCTTTGTCATCGTGCTGCTGCTGGCGGTTGTGTGTTTACGCGTGGTGAGCTTCTCATAGTGCGCCCTAGCAGAGTTCTTCCAAGGCACGTTTCCGTGCGCGTCGCAAGTTGCGCTGATATAGACGACTGAGGCAAGGGGTATGTCGACGTATAAGCGGCAATTGGCCAATGGGCCGCGAGCTTTCGATGGCAGCTGTCATCCTCACTGCAAACAGCCGTCTCCCTGAGCGGCAATGTGCGCGATTGAGGGCACGCCTCAGCCAGTTGGATTTTCTTGTCGTCGTAATCACGCGCGTTATATTTCCGCAGGATGGGCATGAATAATGCCCTTCCTGCGGAGAAGAAGAACAAGGAGAAGAAGAAGAAGAGGTTGTCGTTCGTCGCCTGCGAGCTCAAGACTCTTGCTCGGGCCCTGTCCCGTCCCTCGTTGCTGCCATACACGGCGGAATGATGATGATTGTGGCAGGATCCCCCTAGGGATTGGCCAACCAAAGATTGGCCGAAGAGGTCAAAACGTTCAACGCGTTCGTTGCTACCCAACAAGGAGTAGAGGAAGAAGAAGAGGTTGTCGTTCGTCGCCTGCAAGCTAAAGACACGTACCGGGGGTACGCGACACAAGACGCTCTGCAGAAGGCGACGGCCAAGGTGGCTAAAATGTCACACACCGAATTCGCCAGCTTACCCATGGAGATTCTCATCGTCCCAAACAAGCCCTACATAATCACCACAAACATCGACGTCGTCGACGGGCTTGTCAACGGAGCGGTGGAAAGCTTGACGTGTCGAGTCTTTATATGATGTGTGGGCGAATGTTTCTAGGTTTTCCCGATAAGGATTTTAGCTTCGCCCCTCTCATCATCATTCACTTCGTGGAGATGGCGGAATTTTTTTTTTCACTTGCCGTCGTTCACTCGGTTATGCCGACAACGCGGCCCAGCCCAGAGACGGCCGCCAAAGGGCTGCGCCGTAAAAGACTTGTTCGTGTGATTGGCGGCCGCGGATTAAACCATCACCACGTAACACGACTGGACGACTGTATTGGGGCCTCTAGTTGGGTCTGATTGAATCACCTGACTCCTAACGTGCAGTTAACAGGCTGATAAATGTTTATAACGCGCCATTCGGGAGTTTTTCAGTATTTGTCGTGTTTTTTTTTGTTTCGACTTAATACGTTTTTCGTGGTTGGAACAGAGCAACAGAAGCGACTTACCGAAGGCTAGTTCTATAACATTGAAAGAATTTGTACTTTGTCTTCATGGGCCCTTTGAGGGCGGCAATGGTGAACTTGCAAGAACGCGTTGCTCAAACAGTAATGAAGCTTCAACGTATTTCATAAACGTCACCTCTACTGAATCGCAAACGGAAACATCGCGCAGCACACCTACGCTTTCGCTTTGTCGCATTTAAGAAGACCTAATTCTCCACCGCAATTTAATTTTTTTTCGCTCAAGACGCCCGATAGGCCTCTTTTGTTACGCTACATTGACATAATTCTGCCCCGAGAGGTAAATGGACGGTTCCACGATTAGTATGCACCTCGCTGCTGTGTGCGTGCACTCGAAAGAGTCCCTTGCGAACACCGAATGAATGCATTTCAGCCGTTTCGTCTTCTTTCCCGCACTGCTGCTTGACGGCCATGCCATCGCAGCACATGGGACGGTCTCCTTGCGCGACCGTTGTCCTTTCCGAGCAACAAGGCCGCCGATGCTTGCATTCCACGCCATCTCGTATTGCACCTGTCCGCAGTGATTTGGAGAGCCAAGACAGTTTGAAGGCTACACGTGGAAAGCGACGCGTGATGGTATGCTGCAAATTTGTCACCACCTGAACGGTGACTGGTCCGCACGGAGGTACTGTGAAGAGTCAGCCTTAGGGGTTCAGATGCTGTGGGTTTGTTAAACACTATACAGCTGATAGTTTCAATTAGGCACCTTTATTTTGCCTCGACTCTGCTAAATGGTTCATATGTTGTGAGAATACTCCTATATGAACATATTCCATAGCGCTAGTAGTATGACCGTCTGTACCGATATGCATATAACTTGTTCATAGGCCTTAATGCCCTACACCTGTTTTTTGCAAGCATTGTGTGTGGGTGAAGACTGGCCTGGAAAAAGCGACGCCAGAAACTCGACGGTAAAAAAAATCTTGAAGTGGTTCGAGAATGCATCAGCATTTATTTATATTAGTTGTTTATTTATTTATTTATTCATTTATTCTCTTATTTATTTAACTTCATGGCACAAAGGGCTGTGAGGAGGGTAGTGGTACAACCTGCATTTTTAACAAAGAGCGATGTTTAACACTTTTTTAGAGACACGAGTTACAAGCAAGAAAGAGAGCGGCGTTACCAACTTCTTACACAACGAAAACAGAAAAGGGAACAACTTTCGATAACAAGCAATACTACAGCCAGTCACTTCAAACCGTAAACAAACCATAAATATAATTACACAATTACAACAATGCAAAGCAGGGAAATACCACACCAAAGGGCGAGCACAATGCTTTTTGAATTCTTAGAAATTGTTAGTATCAACCAAGGATGCTAAGCGGTGGTTCCTTTCATCACGTTTTCGGAATGATACATAATAAAAGCACTGCGACAAAAGGTAGCACCCTCATTGGGGGGATGAGGCATACGCGATGAAACGTAATGGGTCTGAGTGAGCAATGCCTTCTTCAAATATGAATTCCTGTGATGTATTTTAAAAAACGTACTTAATATAACACCCATGAATTTAAATCATTCCAATAATTATCCTGTCTCCGTAAAGTGCACGACGCAGGTAATCCCCAGACGTTGGCCTCTCGGAGCTTCTCGGAGTGTATATCGGAAGAGGGTTTTTTTAGACGAGCCCAGATTAAAGGGAACAGGGTGGCATGACCGCCACATAAGCGGCAGACAGAAGTGGGATGCAGATACCGTGGGACCGTAGACCGAGTGGGACATCGAAAGGTGCCAGTCTGAGGCAGATGCCCCATGGGGGTTTCAGAAATATCTAGTTTTTTGGCCTCCGGAGGGTAAATTAGGCGCGAGAGGAGATGTGTCGTGGGAGGAGAACAGATGATCCCACGTGGATCGCACGTTAAAGGCTGGTCCCCACCCGGATCGTGACTCCTCGGGCGTGTTCTTCGGCCGCCTTGTTCCCGTCGAAGCCGGAATGCGCAGCATCCAGGTGTTAGAGGGTAAGGGAGAGCAACCACTTACATTTGGAACTAACATTTTAGGCTTGCGGAGGGGCTCGGAGGGCCGCCGCGACGTCGAGGGCCTGGTCGGTGACCAGTTCTTGACGGTGGCGGTCCGAGCCTGTTCACAGAGGGTAGTAACGGGAAAGGGATCGTGCGGACATTCGCAGAGCGCGTCTTAAGAGGGACAGGTGGTAGAGGAAACGAGGTGCACTGATAGAGTGCGGTGAGGACAGGTGTGCGTCTGAAGAAGGCGCCACGTGTGGGCTTGCCGCCTTGGCTGGGAGAGAGGGCTAGGGAAGGGGAAAGTTGTCGGCGAAGGAGCTGGTAATGTTGGGTGATGTCCAGGTATGTGAGAAGTACCGAATGTTACATCTCGCGAACGCCGTGGTTGGGGAATCTCGGAAACGCCTGTTTAGGTGTAAAAGAAGCGCCTTTCCGGGGTATCAGGCCTCGGGCTTGGTGGTGGGCAGCCTCATTACTACTAATACCGGTGTGGGCCGGGGTCCAAAGCAGCGTCACGGTTTCGGAAGGGGGTCGAGTGCGAAGAATTTGGAGGGAAAATGATGAAATGGGGCCCTTAAGTTAACTTCGAATGGCGTGTTGCGAATCCGATAGTATAACGAGAGTGGTGGGTGTTTGAGTCAGAGCGAGGACAATTGCCGTCTCCTCCGCGGTTATTGAAGTCTATGTGAGTACGGTGGCTGAAGCTTGCGTGCCGGTTCTAGATGCTCCTATGAGCGCAATTGCAAAGACGGGCTTGCTCGGATACTCAGCCGCGACTACATATAGGATATGCTGGGAAGGAGGTAGAGTCTGTGATGATCCCGGGCTAAAGGGCGACCAATGCGGAAGGTGGGGTGCGGTTTGATGTGGATTCTGGAACGGATGGAGAGAGGGATGGCAAGTAGGATCGAGTGGAATGGCTGGGTTGAGACGCGCCCGTTCAAGAATGCAGCGGCCGGTGGGCGTTTTGGAGAGGCGGGCGATTTGGGAGGTGCGGTGCGCTTCGAGTAGCTCAATCACGTTGTTGGGCACACTTATGCCTTGGAGTCGTTCGGTGGGGCGTATGTAGGCAAGAGAAGTGCTACATGATAGGCACGTCTTAAACCAGAGTGCAAGGGTTGGTGCCCAGTGACGGTGAGGGTGCAGTGCAATAGGTGGTAGCCGAAGCGAGAGAGAGGAGCGCGATCCATTCCCAGTTACCCTTCCCCACCCTCTCAGGAGGCGCCTTCGCCTCCTTGCTATGAAGGAGGCGAAGGCGCTCAGATTCATAGAGGCCGTGTTTGCGCGCCGTGATGCGTTTAATGAGGGCAATGATCTGTGTGGTGTAATAGCAAAGTTGGGCGATGATGTGTGTATTGCTGCGAGTTGAGTGGTGTATGATAAATCCTAGGATCCGCAGTAGTGATACAGGGGAATAATGGTGCCAGCGAGCGATACCTGGATGAATTCAGCCGAACCGTGTAGGGGCTGGATCAGGATCGCCGGGGAACGCAGTATGAAGAATTTTGATTTCGGGACAAACAAGAAAGCCCTGCAAGTTGGGCATGCTGGTGTACGATAGAGGCTCCTTGATGAAGGGTGTGTTCGATCATGGCATCACTACCAGCGGGAATCCAGTGTGATGTAATCAGCATTTAGCTGACAGATCGGAGGTTAGGAAAGTGTTCAAGTCCGCGAGCAACAGGGGTCTTGGCCAGATTAAAGAGAACAGGAGACAGGGGCGTGCTGTGAGAGGGCATAGGGAAAGGTGCGGAGAGAAGTGAGCCGTGGCGCAGGGGAGTGGTGCGGTTAGAAAGTTTGTTATATAGATGTGTGTGAGACTTTCGAGATTCTGGTGATTGACGGGGTCAGGAATGGCGTGGTGGGAGACAGTGCGAGGATCGCGGCGTTGTCGGATTTCGGTGGATGGGCGAGGATGTCCGCGCGAATCTGGAATATAGCATCCTGGGTGGAAAGGCCAGGACGAAAATCAATCACATTGGGTTGGTGTAGCTGGCGCTTCTCAAGCTAGGCAGTAAGGCGGGTATTGATGGCATGCTCAAATAGCTCGCTTAGGCAGGAAGTGAACGAGATAGGGTGGAGGTGTTCAAGCGCAAGAGGTTTGTTGGGTACCGGAATTACAGAGATGTTTGCGTGTTTCCACGACCTGGGAAGAGTGACTTGCTTCCAGTTGTAGTTAAACACAGTGGTGATTTGATCAATAGAAATATCGTCAAGATATCGTACCTAGTTAGTGGTGAAGTCCGCGCTAGGTGCGGCGCGTCGGCGCAGCCAACGGATGACCTGTCCGATTTCATCGCGAAAAATGTCAGCATCGAGGGTGTGAGGTTGGGAGCTCCCAGCGTAGCGTGCAATGGGTGGTTCGGGTGTATGAGAGCGCTGTATGTACAGTGCTTTAAGGCGGGATACTATATCTTGCTTGGTGCCATCGTGCTTGTGATGAAGCAGTGTGATACTTAAGGTTTGGTTAAATTTCGAAGGGTAAAAAAGGTGTGGTAAGAGAGCACAAGTGCGGCGCTTATCGAAAGTACCCCGCATTTTTTCTGAAGGTTGGTGCCAGTTTGCCCGGGTAAACAGTTCGGCGTGTCGCGTATTCTCGGTGCGGAGGAGTTCGAGTCGGCGGCGCAGGGTGCAGTGGTGCTTGTGCTTGTGCCACCGTCGCTTGAGGCTACTGAAAGCCTCCCATAGATGCATAATTTTTGATTACACGTGGGCGGAGGGAATTCAAGGGTCTGAATTTCTCGTGTTTTTGTTTAGCTTACAACAGCTTACAACTACCCACTGCTCGAGGTCAGCATCTTTGTCAGGGTCAGGGGGCGCGATATGTTGACTGTGTAGGCGAAATGCATCCCAGTCAGTTTTATGCGTGTGCTGTGGGTGCTCGTGTGAAGAGACGTGTAGCGTGGTGAGCAGCTCAGTGATGTACTGGACTGCTGCCCAACGTATGTGGAAGAGGGTGCCAAGTGGCAGGGCCAAGGCGATGCGAGCAAGTTAAAATGGGGGCTGCGTCGCGTTTTACAGTTTCCTATGCGTGTGACGAGGTAGAGGTCGTTGTGGGTGGTGAGATGGAGTTCTTGGACCGCATGCCACAGTACGCGCCCCTTACTGGTAGTACGGGAGTAGCTCCACGCAATATGTGGAGCATAAAAATCGGCCTTAATGAGGAGGGGATGGTGGCTTGCGTGCTCGAGAGCCGATTGGAAGATGTCGTAGCGACACCATCGTCATCGTCTTCATCAGGGCCATCACCATCATCAGCGAACCTGACCGGTGCGTGAGCTTTGCCACGCATTAGAGGGAACATGATTACACGTTTGGGCGGTCGTTGGTCTTGGCCATTCCCAATTATGGCCGGGCCTGCGCATCAATAAGTGTAGGAAGCCGCATCCGCTTCACCGAGTCGACAGCACCTTTCCTACAAGTGGTGATCCGGAAGTTTCGCGTTTGCGACCCGGCCAGCGGCACTCCGGTATGGAGACCTGGGACCGACCGACACCAGAGTTCCAGACGCTACCCTAGAGTTTGGTTTCACCAGCTGGAGAGGATCTTCTGGCTCAGCTGCGTCACAACACAGCCCCGGAAACACCCTATTCTCTGGGAGACGCTCCCGATTGGACTTCCGCTGCGCCATAGCCGTACCACCGCCCAGCGCAACATGTCCTAATACATGATACATGTCCTACATACCCTACATAATACATTTACTTTATGTCGTTGCAAAAGCCATTGAATCCTTCGTTCGAAAGTGGCGTGAAAAATTCGAAAGCCTGTTCAGAGATTTTAAGGATGTATGGGTCAGTTACAAGCAAGATACTGAATTTTTCTTGCAAAAACGAGGCAAATGGTTTTAGCAACGTTTCATTCTTTGAACCAATTGCCCTTAAAGGGACGTCAACCTTGTGAGTCTTGGCGCTAAAGAAGACTTAAAGGTAGCCACGCTTACGCTTATCTGTCACTTTGGCCGCACTGGTGAGGTTTAGCGCATTGCAAAGTTTATCCCCGCACATCGTACAGCGGACAAGCATACTTCTTTTTGGGGTTTAAATACTGCGTCAGTGTTGTATACGTTCCTCTAAAGCAGCAACGAATGCTAGTTCCTCGTTCCTCCCCAATTTTAAAATGCGTTCCCGTTACAAGTTGCTTTCATGCGAAAGGGACGCGTTCCAGTCACTTCGATCATTAGAACGTGTCGTTACGTTAACGTTACATTTGATTTTTAAATTAAAATGTAGCGTCAGCGAAATAAAACGCGCAATATAAAACTGACGTCGAACTACGTATGTTATACGAATATGAACACCGTCAGCAGCAGATTATCTCAAGATGAAAAGAATCCAAGGAAACGCTCTTACAGGAATTTTTTCAGGGAGAACCGGACATACTCCAGGGACGTCTAACTGCAACTTTGGTGCTAGTCTATTACAAACCCACATGGCACTTTCCACTTCTGTCTTCAAATGCGCAGTCAGGATACTGCTCTTCAAATGTGCAAATAGAAAGTTACTCACATGCACTAACAGAAAAAAAATTTCTTGCCCAAAATCCGCATCGAAAGAAACAATACATAGGCATCTAATGAACGCTGGTGATAAAATTTACAGTATGAGTGGGAAAAAGTGCCCAGAATTCATATTGTCAACTCAGTAAGAGTTGCATCTTCATGTTGGAGTCGGACAGACGAACCTGTTTTTTCGTCAACACTTCACTCGCAGTGTTGAAGAGCCGTTCCACCGAAGCGCTTGAGGGTACTGCCGTGTTGTACTTGAGGAAAAGTTGGTTCAGACCCTCGAAGTTCTTTATCTGCGACAGCGGGTAGTCAACTGGTACCAGCAGGCACCGCGACAGCTCATCCTGTGCCTCGGCTGGAAGAGTTGAGTGCCCGAGCGAGAAGAAATCTTCGGGGGTGGAAGAGGTGGCCAAATAGGCGCTGGCTGGTTTGGTCACCGCGGCCAGCTCTATCTGGGATCAATGCTTGCGTAAACCTTGGGATTAAGCGATTGGCGACAACGAGTTCGCGTTGTTTTTCGCGGTGTCTAAACCGGCAATCCCGACCGATTCATTCATCCACGTCTGCTCCTGCTCCGCATTCGTGTTCCACTATTGAAAACGAAGCTTACGCGCCCTCCAAGATTTTGTGTTCATGGTTGTACAAAAGAAGAGGTCGCAGCGGAAGACGAATCAAAGCGGCGCCGAAGCACCTGTCTCATTGGCATCTGCAGCCGCAGCGACAAGGCCGTGCTCACCCGGTGCAGCCTGCCCGGTAGTCTGCGGCCCTCTGCGTGGTCATTCTGCTACCTTTGACGTGAGAGGAAGCACGTCCAGTGGAATGGCGGGAAAATTGGAGAGGTTATAGGAAGCGATACACAGTAGCGGCCTGCGGCTTTTTGTACCAGCTTCAGCGCCCTAGAGCCTTGGCATCAAAAACTGGCAAATCCTATGGACGGAATGCTTACCGAAGGAACGCCGTCCCCTCTGCCGTTCCTTCGTAAACCTAACGAGTTACCGTTTCAGTTGCACCGACCGTTAACGAAACGGTGACGTTCCTCCGTTCCTCCCAAAAGGAACTAGTTTTAGGAACGTCGTTCCGCATTACAGTTCACTGCAGACACTGCCTCGCACGCGTTCGAGTTAAGCGTCGCGGTAGAAAAAACAGTTAATCCGCCTTCTTTATCGGCTGGCAGCCCCGGTAGTACGGTACAGCCAGGCCCGTATTGTACACTTAAGATGAAAGATGAAATTATTATCATTATAATAATTATTAATATTATTAGTATTATTATTATCATTTTTATTAATATTGAGTGGACACCGCTTGCTGAGATCTTTAGGTTCGTCGATGATTTTTTTTTTAATTGCGCCTAACTGCAACTGTGAGACGCTTGAGACAGAGGCTTATAATGCGCTAACAAAAGTTAGGGCGTGCATCGCACCGCTTCAACTAACACATGTACCTCCTGATAATGGTCAATACGGTTTTTTGGATATATGCCTTGTATGTAAAGATAAACACGTCTGCTGGTGCTGCGAACCACGAACAAATAACCCGCTCCTCCCCTTCAACTCGGCGCATTCAAAGCTGGCGAAAAGAGGAATTGTAAATGTATGCTTCAAGAATGCCTTAAATATTGCCCCCATTTGATGGACGAGAGCTTTGAAAATCAGGTTATACGTTTGTCTGAAGCTGGCTATCCCAAACATTTGTTAGTTTTTGTACCTGAAACACTGCTCAAGGAAGTGAAAAAAAGGTGGTAACGGCAAGATTGAGGCAGCCCCCACTGAAAGGCAAAAGACGGCGGTCATACCATATGTACACAAACTGTCCCACAATTTGAAAAAGAAGCTTCGTGGTTGAGGGCAAGGGTTGTGTTTTCGGCACCTAAAAAACTGAGCACGCTGTGCAGATTGACAAACCATAGACTATCTACTAGACCTTCGTGCAACAAAACGCACAAAAATAGCTTGGTTGCATGCGCAGAAGGCATCGTGCACAGCCCTCCGTAAGAGTGTGGGAAAAGGTACACCCTTTGTCAAACTTTGTGGACCAATCCTAAGCCTTCTCGGCCACTAAGACTTCAAAGAATGGGCTTTACCTTTAATTGTGAGAAAAATGTTTTAAGTCAGTAAGAAAGAAAGGTGTTTTCTCTAGCTATCCTGCATAAAACGTTTCAGCCTCGCGCGGGACGTAAGTTTGTACATTCAATTTTTTGCAGCCTGTGCGTTTCCGGCTTGGCCTACAAAATTTTGACGAAGACTGTACAAAGCCCAAATCACGACCGCCTTTACAGAAAAAGCCGGTCATGGTCCAAACTGAGCGGTGCCTCAACAAACGCCTCCGAAAGCTCAGCAATGAATGTAAATAACAGCACGGGGTAGTGGCTGGCGTCAAACTGCAAGCAACATGGTTACAAACCACTGTTCGACAATTGCGCAACTGTATTCAAACACAAGAGTCAGCTGACGCGAGAGATATTGGAGGCTCATTTGATAGAGAACGCGGAAGACCAGTGTGTTATGTCTGCCTTTGTGGCCTTATCAAAGAAAGGGCGTGCTTTTTTAATCAAGTGGGACGGGAATAAAAATACGCATGATGACGTTGGCGAGTTTTCATTTATAGATATGAAGATTTCTGCTAATAAAAATATTGGAAGGTAGCAGCTTGTGTGTGTCTACTCGCTTGTCCTTGTTGTCTTAGCGCTTCCATTATTTGCCATCCCGTCTCCCTTACTGATTCGTTGATTTATTATTACGTTTAATGCGGCGACGCAACACAGGGGATGAGGCAGCGCCGTAGTGGAGGGTTTCGGAGTAATTTTGACCACCCGGGGATCTGAAAGGTGACGTGAAAAAGCTTTTGCCGATACATGGGTGTTCGCATTTTCAGGTAAAACAATTTCCTAGTAACCACCTCCTTCAAGAATTTCGTTAAAGCGTTCAGAATTAGTCGAGGTCACGTGGTCAAGGTATTGCAAATAAAAACATCGCATTTTCGCCCGCGCCGCGATTCACCCTCGTTTCGTCCACCTCTTCGCACCGCGCGGGCGTGACTGGCCATGATGCCTCGCTTCTCGGTCATGTCTGCAAGAACAAGCGGTTGAGGGCGTCGTCTGCTACTGCGATATTCTGCGCCGCAGCCTCGCTCTGGGATGGACCGTCCGACTTTCTGTGTTTCGTTTGGGCCATTCTTTATCATTTTGCTTATGAATCATGCGCTCCGCTCACGGCCGGAAAAGGTGATGGAAGGAATGGGGCGGGGCATACGGGAGTCTAAAATATCTAAGCGAATGCCTAAGAATCGCCTCAAAATTTGTAAGAGGGAGCACGTACGGGCTTTACGAACCGACGTCGGTTTATATATTGCTTAATTGGCCGCTCGTTAGCACCAATGTAGCGCTTCGTTGTGTTGTGGTGACGCCATGCCCGCACGTACACAGGCAGTTGTATTCCATTCCATTATCACGATCGGTTATGCCGATTCCATTCCGTTATCCCGATAGGATCGGTAATATACCTATCGGATCAGGTATATTACGAGTGGTCTCGGAAGAGTGGTGTGAGTTGTGGGGCAGCGCGCACCTGCCTTTTTGTTGGACTGTGCATATAATTGCACGAAAACAATTATTCCACCCTCACTTTTTCTCCTGATGGCCTGAAGCCCCTTTTATCTCTATAAATGCTGTTCGTTCGTTTTTTACGCGCTCAGGACTGCCAGTTGGGATACATGGAGGGTTCGGTGGCCGGCCGTGACACTTTATTCCCCCTCTGTCTCCTCCCCCTAGCCTACCTTGTGTCTTGTATAAGTGGATGGGAGGAAACTATGATTACTCTATTTAAAGACATGCCAATTTTACAAAATACCCGCTTCAGTATTTCGTCCTCTGAAAGTACAATCGCCTTTTATATATACAAAGCATAGCTTAAAGCTGAACGAAGCGTACCTATGACTTACACTATGCATTGACGCTTTACATGGTAGTTCCCTACTTCAACGAAAAATTTTTCTTTTCCATTCGCTAATACGATTCTCAAACCATGCCACTTAAAAAGGCAGAAATAAAAGCGACACCCTGCCGGGATTCGAACCAGTGGCTTTGATTGAGCGGGCAAGTGGCATTAGTCCTCTGCGCCACAAAATAGCAGCTGACGACGCAGATATAACCTGTATACTACATTGATACCCACCCTTTGTGTCACATTATTGTTTTGTACATGCTTTCGAGGATTTCTGCCTGGTTACCTGAACATTTCTTGAATAACAGTTGCGCAGTAAGGTTCCGTAAAGCTCCTATCATAGCTGACCTGCGGCAACAGCACTGTTCCGGCTGCGACTGCGATTTCGCCCTGTGGGAATTGGGCTCGTCGTACTCCTGTATTACGCTTTACGCTAAAAACTTTGGTGGATATTCATTCCTTATTACCTAATAAACCATTTGTAACTCCTCTTCTGCAATTAACTGAGCTTATGTTTTCTACAAGCGTTGCTGGTCCGCACATGAATAGGCAGTACGGGGAACGAATTCTTGCCAAAGCGAATGGATGGAGCGTCGTGAGCCGAAATACGGATTGCATGTGTTGAGCTGTACGAACTTCATAGACCTGGACTAGTTTTTACCACTCTAGGAACTAACAGAACAGAGCCGCATTCATAACTGGCACTATTGTTGTCGGGGTGCAGTTTTCGCTTCTAGATCGATTCCCGACGACCGTAGGCG
The DNA here is from genome assembly GCA_013339765.2 of Haemaphysalis longicornis. Taxonomy (NCBI): domain Eukaryota; kingdom Metazoa; phylum Arthropoda; class Arachnida; order Ixodida; family Ixodidae; genus Haemaphysalis; species Haemaphysalis longicornis. Next base: position 80,453,347 of record CM023448.1, on the reverse strand, counting down.
ATCGGTCGTCGTCGGCGTCTTCAGTCGGCGAGCCAGTCACGCATCGCGGACATTCGATCGGCCAACGTGTTCGTGTCGACGTTGGCGTCGTGTGACAAGGTGGTTGCCAACTTGGAAGTCGGCGTCGCGTCGCCGTCGTCGTGTCATCGTCGTGTCGGCCCTAGCCAACGCGCCTTAACGAGAAGCGTGATGATAGAGTAATAAAAAATAAATATAGACGAACACGATTGCGTTAAGCATGCTGCAGGAAGCGCTAACCAAAGGCGCCGCCGCGACCCGTCGAAGCTGAGAAGACGACGCTTCTTTTTCGCCGGAAGTGCGAGAAAAAGTCGTCCAATTGCACATTCCTTCTTCCTGACGCGCATGGTAGACTTGATGACGTACGTAGAAGAAGATAGGCGGAGCCCAAAACACGCAGGAAAGGGTGGGAACGGGACAACAAACTTTACAACGGAGGTATGAGCTTTCCGCTGCACGTAAAAATGTTTATTGGCACAGACAACGTTGACCAGTCAACTTAACGATTTCGCTAGTTCATTTAGGGTAGTCAAAACGCCTTTCAGGGCCCCTTTTAACTTTCGCGGAGATCTCGAACACTACTGGCATTTTCGCTTTCGCCTCCATCCCATACTGATGGTGGTACTGCAAGCTATAAACACCATATGAACCCCTCCCTATGCACAACAATGCGAAATGGTCATCAAAATGAAGAAATAAGGACCTTACCTACAGGAAGAAACACGTTCCTTTCAAAAAAGAACGTGCACTGCAAATTTTTATGCCTCAGTTATACGTAACTTTTTCACACCACGAAGCACTGCACAGCGCAAACTAGCTAGCTCAGCAGTTAAAAAAATTGGCTCCCATCCACGCTGTGAAGGTGGCGGGACTGCGAAGCTGTAAACGACACCACAACGATTACCCATGTGAGGTCACTTCAAATCCCCCACTTAGCTCTACAAAGAGTGAAACCAGAGACGACCGAAAACAGCAGCGAAAACGGAGAGAAAACGGAGAGCAGCGTCTGGCGAAAGGGAAGGAAAGGGAAGGGAAGGCGGCACGCGCGGCCATGGCTCTCTCACTCGCCTCCCCTTCCCTCCTGTTTAATGCGTCGCCGCCAGAGAGCGCCCTCCCCGACCTCGTTTTCCCCAGACCCTGTTCCGTTCGCTGCTAATACAAACCACTCGAACGCCGTTATCATACATTATGAGGATTGCACTTCACACGAGGGCTTTTAATGACGCAGGTTGTAGACCCGGCCGCTGTGGTCATTGAGTGTGCCATCTGTTTCCCCCGTGCCCCTCGTGTAAACGTAGCTTAGTCGATAAGATGACGACGGGCTTGTCACTGTGTTACTCTATTCGGGTCCAGGTTCAATTCCTGGCGGTCCCAGTAAATTCTTTGTCTTTTTTTCTGGCTCTTATTTGTTCGCAGGCGTTTTCTATGACGCCGACGGTTGTGACAGAACCCTTGGCTAGTAGAGATATACTGCTTCGCAGTAAAAACACGGCTGGCCGAAAACAGCTGGTTTTAAAATAGTTTACTTGCTGCCACCGTGTTGACAAGGAAATTAATGTTAAATTCCAATGACACACCGGGAGCGCCTTTTGAGCAACGTTTTTGCTACGTTTGGAGCAAACACGTTCCAATGGCAGATTGGGAGTAACGGAATCAACTTCCAACGGCACATTGAGGGCACTGTCGCGGCCAAGGTCGCTTCCCGGAAACAAAACTTACGCTCCCAAAATCGGGCATTGGGCTGGAACTCGCTGGACGCGTTTTTTCTCTCGTGAGGTTGTCGCCGTCGGCTTCCGCTCTGCTCTCCCTTTCTAACCGCCATACGCATCTGCTCCGGCAAGTGCGCGCAGCGTCACAAAAAGAAAATAGGATGCTGCGTGCCCTCTCGCGCTCTTGCTATTGAGGAAAGCGTGTCCGATTCAAGCAGTTAAAACTCGGAATCAAGCATTGTGGATCTCAGCTCCGACGACGACTGTATGGACATGGCGTACAAACACGCCTTCGACGTTTTTTTTTTGTTTTTTTCTTCTGCTTCTGAAAACGCTAAATAAACCTTCGTAATGGGCAGTGTTGGGCAACGTCTAGACCGGGAAAGTAGAAAATGCGAGCAGGGAGGCAGACGCGTTTCAAGTGCCCTAAGTACACGCTACCGGAAAAATTTTCTGGTCTGGTCACGCCTCGGCACTATGCTCCGGTAGGAGCGTGTGCGCTCACAAAGCCCTTTTGGAGACCATGCTCTTCGAAGGAGCAGCGCGACGTGCGGCGAACCTCTGCGACCGCTCAGGATTTGCGAATGGAATCCAACCTAACACCCGTGATCCGAAGCAGGACAAGAAAACAAAACAACCAACAGCAAAACAAACCAGGACTGCTCTGGTCACCTTCTGCTGACTATTTCCGTTGCGTCACCCAAGACTGGCGGTAACCGGCTCACATGTGGTCCCGCAATTTACGCTGTGACTTTGTATTCTTTTTCGGAGAACAGAGCGGGGCTGCCTTCTGTTTTCCCTTTTCTCTTCACGGCGAAAACTATAATCACAATGACTTGGGCGCCATTTGAATGTGTAATATGTAGATTATGCGCCTGTACTTGCTAAAGAGACCACAGCGGCCTTATTATATTATATCCTTCATGTTATAATGTCCTCGGCTGATTATATTATACATATTATAGCGGCCTTGTGAGAATATTGTTACATTCTCCTCGGATGGTGGTGCATTTTCTCTGAATGATCCCAATAGTTATTAGCCACGCGGAGCTTCAGCGTCACGAATAGTGTCCGGTGTCAATGTGCGAGCCATTTCCTTGCAGCCCCATCCGCTGACCAAGCGCTGTTGCAGGAGCGGTGCCCCTGGTGGTGGAGCCCCGCCACTGTCCCGACCCCGGCCTGCTGGCCTGGCCCCACCCGACGGCCTGCGACCGCTATACGCGCTGCGAGAACGGCACCGTCACCGAGGAGGTCTGCCCCAACGGCCTGCTTTTCGACCCTAACGGCGGTATCTACGACTTCTGCAACTACAACTGGCGCATCGACTGCGGTGAAAGGCTGGACAAACGTGAGAGCCGTATCTACCTACCTTCGTATTTTAACAGCACGAGAACTGTGATTAAAATTACCAGATACTCTTTGTTAACGTAACAAGCATTATTAAGTGTGCTGCAGGCGTCCGAAGGGTAAGTGGCATAAGTACAGATTTCCGTCGAAGCATGATCATTTGAAATAAAGGGTGCATTTACCGCTGTTCATTATTTGGTCTAGGGGAAATTTACAAACCGCATCTACGGTTGGGTATTAGTATACGTGAAGCGACAGCGTTACTTTTCTGTCGCGGGGGTGTTTTCGAACAAAGCTCCTGCATTTACCATCCGTACTCTCCAAGATGCGAAGGTCAGCTGATGGAGGCCGCTACGGGGACACACGGCTCGAACGCACCTCCCATCGACTCCGTCAATTTCATTTCGTAGCGGCCACTTCAACCGGTGTTTGTTTCTTTTGTTTTCCAGTTGAAGCTTGCAAGCTGGACCTAGTTGTAAACGAGTCCCACCGGTTTTCGGGCTACTACGGCGTATTTATAGCTGATGACTGCCAATCCGGCTCGCTAGGACTTGGCAATGTGGCAGCCCGGTCAGTCTCCCTGGCCATAAACGGGACGGGAGGAAGCAGTGGATAGCAGTGGATATCGACGGCGGCCAGCTGCTCTCGCCACCACAGCCCATTCCCTTGTCCGTGCATATTACTTTAGTTTAAGTTAACCCTATTTTGTCCCATCACACCACCCTAGGCGAGCCACCCTGTTACCAGCGCACGTAGGGAAGAGCTGTACATAGGGTAGCTCCAGCGAGATACATCACCCTTAGTTCCGCATCATCATGCTGAAAAGAAGCGTTCCTGGTCTATCTCCTCCACGATCTCCTCGTGAACGTGAGCGCTCTTTTCAAAGCTCACAGAAACGATCTAGGTGCCCACGCTTATCCCAGGATGGCATCACAGTTATCCCCCATCCACGTGAGGAATTGAATATGGCCCGTCTGAGTGATACCTCACTTCGAAACAACGTTCTTCGAGCCCCGAATTTTTAAGCCGATTCAAACGTATGAAGACACCGTATCAACCAACCCAAAACAACATACTGGCCTTAAAGGCACTGATACTTGCTAAGGTTGGCGAGGCTACTTGCTCTGCCAAAGAATACGTACCCTCAACCGTCGACTCTGTCAAGGAAGGCTTTCACAGCGTTCCTGACTATTACTCCAAAACCGAATTCATGAGAGTGATGTATGAACATGCAAACTGCCCTGGACGCACGTCGCACGGACTAGGCTAACTAAGGAGTCAATGCCTTCGTTGGTAACAAGGTTGCTTACTTTAGTCGGGTTTGTAGTTGCGCTGGTTGGTACATATAAATAACAAACAGCTCAAAAACAGGACATGCTCTTGCAGCATGCAGAGTTTTGCCTCAAATAATGTTCCGCTTTCGGTCCCACCTCCAGACCCAGGACTTCCTTTTCTAGATCAAAGAGGAAGTGGGGATTCCTCTCTTATAAACAGCCTGCACATGAACTCTACAGCGGCGCGCAAGACGCGTCTTGACTTCTCACAAAAGTGCTGTCAGCAGTTGAAAGAAACGCCAAACACACTGAGTGAATGTTTCAAAGTGACACGCACACAAGAAGGACTACGTTTTCGTCGATTCGGACACAGCTTATATTTCAGTGTCTGCCTGCAGCAGTCTTGACACAAAAGCGAGCAAGGCCTAATAGACGTACTAACAAATGAATTGCTTTGTTCGTGCCCTTAGCGGGTGCCGCGGCGCTACCACTTCGTGAGGGCCATGGAAGGAAGCAGCGTCCAAGCATTCTCCAAGCTGGTGTCATGCTGCCGGGATACCGATTGGAGCAAACCCTGTTACGCGGCTGCTACGCCGCGAAACGATAAGACGACAAGAAAGATTCTGCAATCATAAGACAGATGGGGGACCAACTCGCTGATGGTGATTTCCCCCATCGCGAATGGCTATTAAGCTGCGGACACAAGAAGCACGGTTGGATGCAAGGAAAATCAAACGAGAACGCCATTTTACCGGAAAAACCAAGCTGAAGTAGCGTCGGCCATCTGAACGAGCGAGACGGGAAGGAGTACTACGGCGTCCAAAATACGTGTTTCAGAGCATCTGCGACCTGTTCAGTTACCATAAAGCGCTTCGTGCTTTTCCCAAGGACCGAAAAAAGGGCTGGCAATTTTATTTCATTGTTCTTGAGAACAAAATTTGTTTTCCTGTACTAAGAGTTAGCCAGTTGTTTTGCTGCTTATGTTGTAGGATATCCATGTCAACAATTTTTGTTCGCACTCCTGAAGTCAGCTTTAAGGAGTGTATTTAGAACTTCTGGCTGTCGGCTGTAGTGTATACATCGCTGTCTTGATCTCTTTGGCTGAGTTCTTTAAGTTTTTTGGGGAGATTGTGTCGTCTTTCAGTCTATGCAGTCTGTGCATTGCCTATGCTGAAGGGTCTGTTGAAATGTCCTGTTTGTTTATTTGTGCCAAGCCGAACCGTATCGGATGTAACTGGGGTGCGAATGAACGATTGATTGTTAATATTAAACGTAGTATTAATAGGAGTATTCCTAGTAGTATAAGTAGTTGTATGTAAAAACTAAAATCAAAATAAAGCAACCTGATGTGTAAATTCTCGCATGGTGAAAGATGCCTCGCCGAGCTCGAGCATATTGCAGCCTTAGGGATACCTTTGGATAGACTGTTGACGAGTTCGTGACCCGTGGCGTTCGCTGTTGCCGCAACTTGGAAAGCCGGTGCAAGTACCCGTCCTCGCACCTTGGATGCTTTCGGAGGTTGTTTCGATGTCCTACAGTTTTTCGCGGTGCATTTTTCAAAGCCTATGGTGACGGTTGCCAATCTGTGCTCGGGAGTGCTCTTCTGCGGACACGCAATAAAACGGGAACGCAGGCGGGATCATGAGGGCACGCGGAATGCTCGTTCGGGAACGCTCCTGAAGGCAACATTGAAATTAACTGTAGGCTCACCCAGCCTCTGCGCAGCCATTTAGAGCCTGCGCTCATCGTGAGTGTATCGTGCGTCTCGTGTTCGTGCAGCCGGCCCCATTCCTTCGCCTGACTGTCCCTGGCAGTTCGGCATTTTCCCGAGCGGCAGCTGCCTGCAATACTTCAAGTGCGAGTGGGGCTTGGCCAACCTGACCAACTGCGAGCCGGGTCTCGCCTACGATGACGCCACCCACTCATGCAACTGGCCTGACCTGGTCGACGGGTGCGATTCGGAAGGTGCGCTCTTCTCCTTACGCAGAACACATAACAATGTTCCACCTGTCATGACGGGCAAGAATATCACTTTTACCAGCTGGTCATGAAAGCGAAGCAATTCCAAACTTGTTATGACCATGCCAGACGTGTTATCACATCGTATAAGTTTGGGGCCAAAAATAAATGATCAGGATAAAAAAGCGATCGATCGTTTATTAAGACGGCATTCGGCCAAAGTGCTAGGGAGAAACAAAATCAGCATGGTGCCTTTTTCCGTACCTCTCGTACAGCTGAGAGCCACATAAACTTGAAACACACCCAATCGCAGTCGAGAAGGCGAAGCGAATACCAAAAAAGAAAGCTGGCAGAAGTAAACTTAAGACATATATTCTAAGACTCGCCAAAAATAGGTATGGAACAGGATACGCAGACTGCAAGGGCAGCCAACCCGCCCCGCACACTAGTTGACTACGTCGGCGATAATCTGGTCTGTCAGGCGCCCAGATGCAATTGATAGCATTCTTCAAATCTGCATCAAGTGCAGCGCACTACTCTAGCGAATTCTTGAAGTACAAACAAAACAACACAAAAAATACGAAGAAATGTTATCATAAGCAATCATATAACACTGATCTTTTATCGCTGAATTCAAAGCTTGACCGAACCCTTCGATAAAGCCGCACCTGGGCCAATAATATTCAGTATCAAATGGTTAAAAACTTACACCAACAAACACAAATTGCATTACAATCCCTTCTTAAATAAAATGTGGAACAGTGCATTCAGCCCCGCAAGACTGAAACAGGCCATTTTTTTCTAATGTTGAAGAAAAAAAATATCAATGTGTACCCTCAAGCTAAAGACCTATAAACGCTAACAAGTTGTCTCGGAGAGGTATTAGAAAAAAATGGTGAACCGCATATAAATGAATTTCTTAGATGCTAACCGGCTCCTAGATCCTTCCCAGTGTGACCTCCAGAACAAATATTCACACTTGACCAACTTGTCCGCTTGGATTACCAAATAACATATGCGTTTACAGATAAACAGTACCTTTCGTCGGTATTCTTTGACATAAGAAAGCATATGATGCCACCTGGCAGCTTGGTATACTAGCAGACAATTGTTCCCTTAACCTTCAAGAAGATATGCTAAAAACTATCTGACGCTACGTTTATGAATGTACATTTCTTGGAGAAAAAAGTAGCAGTGTGTCAAAGCCGTTTTACACAAAAGGCAGATGTACCGCAGGGAGCTGGGCTGAGCTGCAGATTTTTTTATCGTAATAATAATCTCCTTACGTAGTGCACTTACGCCGACCATTTCCTAGTCTGTGTATGTTGGCGATGTGCACATCGGTTTGAGATCGGGCGAACACGAGATCCAGCTATCAGTGAACATGCCCTACAAAGGGGTAGACGAGACCGGATTCAAGTTCAAAAACGCATTGTTCACGAAACAGAAATCTACCTAAAAGGACATAACTACAGTATCAAGAGTGAACGGAAGTTTCTCGGCCCGATCTTTGACTCGAGGCTCTCGTTTCAAAGAAATATTTGAAGTCTAGGTGTGCTCTTTGTGTGCTTAATATATTAATGGTCACAAAATGGAGCCTTGCACCCGCCGCGGTGGCTCAGTGGCTATGGCGCTGTGCTGATGAGTACAATGGACGCGGGTTCAAATCCCGGAAACGGCGGTCGTTTTTCTGATGGTGGCGGAAAGCAAAAAAGCCCAGATTTCGGCGCCCGTTAAGCATCCCCAGGTGGTCAAAATTGATCCGAATCCCTCCACTACGGCGCGCCTCATCGCCTGTGTATCGTAGGCGCGCTAAACCTTAAAATCAATCGAAATGGCGCCTCACAAGACGTGTTTACTAGATTTATACGAAAGCCTTAATTTTGTTATAGATTACGGGGGGAATATACTGGTAATCTTTTAACACCCTTGAAACGTTTGATCCGATGCATCAACCATCAGGTCGGCGACAGGGACTATTAAACTATTGGTGATCCTTTATACTGAATCCGATTATTGGTGTTCAGAGTAGCAGCGCACTTCTGTTGGTGTTACGTACGCCCTGTAGCTTACATCGCAGCTTGAGACCCAGTGTCACCCCCTAACAAAAGGCATCCCAAGAATCATGCAAGAATGATCGACCTTCCTCAGCTCAGCCGTTTTTAGCGATGATCAACTCCATCGCTCCAGACTGTCCATAACAATTTAAAAACAACAAATTTCACCCCTAGAATATAGGTGCATAATTTACATTTGCTACAGCTAATTTTGACACACACGCAGGAAAGGATCAGTGTTGGCAGTTAAAAAATCTTCTTATACCTCCTAAACGAGTACAATGTCGCTAAATTCTTCACTGACGCATCAAAGACCAAATCAGCTGGAGCCTGTGGAACCCTTGGACAGCATACTTGTATCACAAAAACAATGAACAAAAACAATATGATATATACAGCGCAAACACTCGGACTATATCAGGCCATGAGGCCACGTTTTCCAAAGTAGAATACAGCGTGTGTTGTGTATACTGTCGCCCGCAGTGTTGTCATCAACCCGTGAACAGCAAAGGCTTCCCCCAACCCAACACCTAACGCACTCCCTGCATGCAGCTGAATAGGGATCAGAGCAACTATAGCAATATTACAGTACCTACCACTTTGGCTATGAGGAAGCTGTCGTAGCTGCCGCAAGAGTAATTTTGGTATGGATATTTTGTCGGCAGTTTTTTTTCTTATTGGCTGGCCCAGAGACCACGTGATTATTCTGCCGGCACAATTTCGTGGGTGCCATTTTGCCGGAAGCCGGCAGATTAGCTCCAGAGGAAAGTTGCCGGCAGTTTTCCGGCAATGCTCCGTCAACGGGAGATGTCAACTTGTACACTTCATGCACACTTGTTGTTTTTTACTGAAGTTGGTGTTTGAAATTTCGTAAGATTGAAATAACAATCATGAATTCTAGCCGTACAATCGATTCTTTGGCTGATCATTTTTTTCTATTCTGCTTTTTGGCTTGAAATTCTGCGAAGACTCGCTGCGGTGGCCCAGTGGCTCAGGCGTTGTGCTGCTGAGCACAAGGATGCGGGTTCGATTCCTGGCAGCGGCGGTCGCTTTTCTGATGGAGGCGAAAAGCAAACACGCCCGTTTATACGAGATTTCAGCGCACGTTAAAGACCCCCAGGTGATAAAACTTAATCCGGAGCCCTCCACTACGGCGCGCCTCATCGCCTGCGTTGCGCCGGTGCGTTAAACGCTACAATCAATCAATCAATCAATCAATCAATCAATCAATCAATCAATCATCAATCAATCAATCATCATCAATCAATCAATCATCAATCAATCAATCAATCAATCAATCAATCAATCAATCAATCAATCAATCAATCAATCAATCAATCAATCAATCAATTAATCAATCAATCAATCAACCAATCAATCAAATTCTGCAAAGGAAACAGCAGCCCCGGGGAACAATAACTTGTAAGCGAATTGAAAATACAAAAAAAAACACTTCCCGTGGTCAGAATCGAACATGTCTCACTGGCGTTATGAAACCGTAGCATATGCGATTGAGCAATCATTTTTTTCTTTACCGTGCGCTACCATTACACTCGGTGCTCAGCATTTCCTTTAGGTTCTAAGTACGGGTGTTTTGCTTTGGACTTTGGCTGAGTTGAAGTGGAATTTGCCTCTGGACTTTGGCAGTTTGGATTTGGACTTTAGGAGGGTGGATTGTGTTCTTTGATATAACGCAGTTTACATAGAAAAGCTTCGCTTTTTAACAATCTTCCTCTTAAGAAAGGAGCAGACCTAAAAAAAGCCAATTAAGTTAAATCTAGTGAAGACCACCAGCTCCGCTGTTTCCTCAGTCTTTGCATCTAAACTGCAGGGGGGGGGGGGAATTTTTCAAAAATGTTTTTATCAACGTATACATTTGTGTTTTTTGGGTGGAATATTATGGTCCTCGTCGTATTCGGGTTTATTTCAAATACAGTCCATTCCTCGAGTTGTACAAGGGACCTCTTGATTTCTGTACATCGAAAGTAATAAATAATAACAGACAATCCAAAAATCAAGAAAATGGCTATCGTCTGTATTAACAATGTAATTTAAATACATATTGAACAAAAAAGGAACTAGAAAGGACCTTGGGGTACGCCTGACAAAAGAGGTTTTACACAAGACGATGGACCTTTAATGTTGTCACGTGGCCAAAGACGACGCAGGTTACTTCACGGAACAAAGTTTATTGGAGCGAACTTGTGCTGTGATAAAACTCAAAGACTACACAAGCGGCGAAGCAGCAGTCAACGAAGTGACGTGCGCAGACTGCGTCGACGAATCGAATGCAGCGGAGTTTGTTTTTCGAGCGTTTATCTTTGGGGTTAGTCCTTCAAGATACTATCCAATTTCATCGAGAACATTGACGACCAAAGGCGAACATTCTACCTGCTGGCGAGAGACGATACCCTCTCCCTAACAAAAAAGATAGCCTGCGCCGCATACAAAATAACGTGACGAAAAGGTGCGCCACACTTCTAAGATAAGAAATCTGGACGCGGCCAGACGCAGGCAACATAACACACAAATAAACCAATCAGAGGGCAATATGAACATACTGTTGTCTGCAGCTTAGGTATGATGATATGAGTGATAACTGTATTCCGCGAAAACCATAGGCTTCCAGCTTTATTATTTACAACGTGCGATTCAAATAATCAAGTTCTTCTGTAAAGTTAACGATTATGTAAAGTGCTAGTCCCCGTTTATCAAGTGCCTTTAGGATAAATTACTTCTGCTCTCACAGAGAATGCCCCGTGAGCGCTGTTTCCGAAAACCAAATTGTGCTGTTGTCAGTACCCCATGCTCATCGCAAAAGTGTAACAACCTAGACAGAATAATCTTTTCCAAGCGTCTAGAAACAACTGTTAGTATCGAAGAAGGTTTGATGCTGCCCAATGATTTTGAACTCCCTTTGTAAAAAGACCTTAACTTTTCCTAGTTGCATTCGTTGCGAAAAGACGTCTTGGGATAAATAGCGATTAAATATGTGTGTAACGCAAGGAAAAAACTACATCTTGAACAAACTGAACGAGTCGTATGGTTATACCATCTGCATCAATGGTTCTTATTTTTTAGCTCGGAAAAGGTAGCTGATCACCTTCAAAGACCAGCTACCGAACTTCATTCGATGTTGACAGGGTCTCTCAGTCATGCATGTTTTATATTTAGTGTTCAGCTATAAAACCAGACAGTAGGCGAGATATCGCGGAAATATAGAGTAAGCATATCCCAACAAACACTGTAAATTTTCTACCCGATAGTCTTAAATGTTTGCCTACTAGAGTTGTAGAATTCCTTGAAGACGTCGATTTTTTGAAGCAGGATTATTTTAAAAGGAAGCAGAAGCTACCCATCTGACACCCATTGCAATGGTTGTTAGCAACGCTTTTTATTTTTGATAGCCCTACACACAATTAGCTCAAATCACTCCTCGTAATCTTCATAGAGCAGAACCAACTACTTCAAGTGGTCCTTTGACCACTGTAATTATATGAACATTTAATTTTAATTTATTTTACGCATTAGCCTGGAAGAAAAGTTGACGGCAGTTTTTTTTCTTATTGGCTGGCCCAGACCACGTGATTATTCTGCCGGCACAATTTCGTTGGTGCTATTTTGCCGGCAGCCGGCAGATTAGCTCTAGAGAAAAGTTGCCGGCAGTTTTCCGGCAATGCTCCTGCAACCGCAGATGTTAACTTGCACACTTCATGCACACTTGTTTTTTTACAAAAGTTGGTGTTTGAAATTTCGTAGCATTGAAATACAAACCTGAATTCTAGCCGTACAATCGATTTTTTGGCTGATCATTTTTTTCTATTCTGCTACTTGGCTTGAAATTCTGCGAAGACCCGCCGCGGTGGCCCAGTGGCTCAGGCGTTGTGCTGCTGAGCACAAGGATGCGGGTTCGATTCCTGGCAGCGGCGGTCGCTTTTCTAATGGAGGCGAAAAGCAAACACGCCCGTGTGAACGAGATTCCGGCGCACGTTAAAGATCCCCAGGTGATAAAAATTAATCCGGAACCCTCCACTACGGCGCGCCTCATCGCCTGCGTTGCGCCGGTGCGTTATACGCTACAATCAATCAATCAATCAATCAATCAATCAATCAATCAATCAATCAATCAATCAATCAATCAAATTCTACAAAGGAAACAGCAGCCCAGGGGAACAATAACATGTGAGCGAATTGAAAAGAGAAAAAAAAAAAAACGCTTCCCGTGGTCAGAATCGAACATGTCTCCCTGGCGTTATGAAACCGTAATCTATCCGATTGAGCAATCATTTTTTCTTTACTGTGCGCTACCATTACGTTCGGTGCTCAGCATTTCCTTTAGGTTCTAAGAACGGGCGTTTTGCTTTGGACTTTGGCTGAGTTAAAGTGGAATTTGGCTCTGAACTTCGGCAGTTTGGATTTGGACTTTAGGAGGGTGGATTGTGTTCTTCGATATAACGCAGTTTACGTGGAAAAGCTTCGCTTTTTAACAATCATTCTCTTAAGAAAGGAGCAGTCTTAAAAAAAGCCTATTAAGTTAAAGCTATACTCGGTTACAACTCAAGAACGGCACCACCTCATGTAGTGTATCACTCCGCCAAAGCGCCGGACCCGTGACGTCAGTGCGCGCGCGTTTTGAAAGAGGTTTGCTATGAATGCGTGATATCGTCTCCCTTGTCTCACGCAGTTTGTTTGTCGTCACTGGAGTGGTTTATAAGCATATTAAGTCCAAAAAATCACGGCAACGGCTCACGCCATCTTCAAAATATTCCCAGTAACGCCCTACTTGCGCCGCGCGGAGAAACATCCGGCTACGATGATAAGGCACAGCGGCAACTTCCGGTGCCGTTCTTCAGCTGTCACCGAGTATAGTGAAGACCACCAGCTCCGCTGTTTCCTCAGTCTTTGCATCTAAACTGCAGGGGGGGGGGGGGGGACCAAATTTTTCAAAAATGCTTTTATCAACGGATACATTCGTGTTTTTTGGGCGGAATATTATGGTCTTCGTCTTATTCGGGTTTATTTCAAATACAGTGGCTGTAGTTCATTGCTCGAGTTGTACAAGGGACCTGATTGATTTCTGTACCTCTGAAAGTAACAAATAATAACAGTCAATCCGAAAATCAATACATTCGGCTATCTGTTACTGTTTACTGTTTTTTACTGTTTGTTTATTGTTTATTGTTCAAACGCAAACGCAATACAGGAGGAGGTCCCGAAGTTCCAAATAACTGTCCGGGGGACCTCCCATGAAAAGATATCAAACATTGCTACATTTGAAAGCAGCGACAATTATACATTGCTGAATAAAGTAACCTGATTAGTACGAAAAAACACTTCATAGACAAATTAGTTTGGACATTGTACAAGAATAATATATGTCATGAAGTTTTGAACAATACAGTCATCAGCATACCGAGCGCATAATTGAAAAGTTAACTGTCAACTCAAAGCGCATAGAACACTGCGAATAGATAGAGAGTTCACCAAGCAAACCGACTGGCTTTATGTCAGGTTGATGTAACAGGCAAGGGAAAAATGCGGCGGGAAAATATGGTGGGAAACCTTAACGAAGCCAGAGAAATCAGAGCTAAAAGTAGTCACCGAAACAAGAGCCTTCTAGACTGTTCTACAGCGAGGAACGCGCCGTTGCGTGTTATTGTACACTTGTTTGTTTATTATAAAAAATGAAACTAAGAAGTGTTGCGCCCTTATATGTTTCAGTGAGCAAAATAGCCGAATAAGTTATTTTTGTCTTCGTGGCTTTCGAGTGGCGAAAACAATGTTCGCCTAGTTTAAGCGCCCCCTGAATGTAGCTTGCTCGGGAACTGGTTAGTAGGGCTTAGCTTCTCCAGAAGCAGCAAAAGTGGTGCTGGCCGCACTGTGGAGTTGGACCGTGATGCGAGAAAATACTCGTGCAGCCATCGTGGGCTTCCGGTGCCCCGACAAGGTGACCGGACCTGGCGCCAAGTTCTACCCGTACCCACGCTACCCGCACCCGGCTGACTGCACGCGCCTCATCACCTGCGTCAACGACAAGCCCCGGCTCATCAGCTGCGGATACGGAAAGGCATTCAGCCACTACAGCTACACCTGCGAGGACGCCTCCAACGTGCCCGACTGGTACGTACACTACCAAATGCTCGCAAAACAGAAAACAAGGGAGAGCGCTTCAGAAAATTGAAATATTTTTCATCATTGCAAGCACTTATGAAGTAGTCTCGCGCGCATACGGCTGTTATTTCGCTTTCTGTGCCCCGTATACCGCACTGTAATCCTCCCTTGAGTGCACCAAAAGAAGTAGTTTCATTTGTGAAACTTGGCTCAGCTAAACACAGGGCACATCGTGTTTTTGGAGCGTCACTTGCAATATCTCGCATTTAAGCTTTCACGAAGGGTGTGCTTACCTTTTACGCCACTGGTGCAATCAGCGATGCTCTAAACCTGCCCACAGGTAAGGGCTCGGCTGGGACTTGTCAGGTACAACAGGCCTTTCCCAACGTCGGCCACATGTTTCAGGTGGTTTCACTCGTCGTAACATTTCAGTGAGAGATGCACCCTTCCTGGAAACATCTAAGACGCGAAGTTTTCCAGTCTGCCTCAGCAACAGACTGCTGAGACAGAAGATGCCGGGGAGCTCGCCGACGGTCATGCGTGGTGGGCCTGCACTGCAGACCCGGATAACCTGGCGCCGTGCCCTTTGTGTCCGCCACCCTCCGCACTGATCGCGCAGTGTCTCAGGCGCTGTTGTGCTGCTGCTGAGCCCAATGACATTGCGGCTGCGCTCCGGGACGCTACTTTAACTGTTTTCCTTTCCAGATGAAGGAGAAAATTCGGAGCGCACGTGTGCCCAGATTTCAGCGTTCGAAATTAATCCGTAGCCCACCAACATACGGCTCGCCTACACAGTTGACATATCGTTTACACGGCTGATCGGAAGGTGAATCGGCTGGGCTATTGTCGAGTGTAGAAGATCGTGAGGCGAAAAGCCCTCGGTCAAGAGGTTAAAATATTTAGCTAAAAAATGTACCCAAAGGAATCTCGCTGCATCTAACTAAGGTTGCAACTTGGGCTAGCCGATTACGCATAATACGGCGAAAACAGCGCTTAAACGAGGACCTGGAAATACGGGCACAGAGACGAGCGCTTTAGGCGGGAAAACACAATGAAATTGAGGCCGTGCAAGGGCCGCATGACTTATGAAAATATTCTTGTTAATGCGAGATCGCCATTGGGTCATTCAGGGATTTTTTGTTGGCGCCAGCCGTCCGTTACCAGCTGCGCTTATCAAGCGTCCGCGGGAGGCCGTCATCACTGCCACCGAGAAAAAGCGGCGCCTGCCGTGAGCTGCAGGGATGGCGCAGCGAGCAACTGGAATGTCGAAGTGAGGAGTCGCGGTGGTGGGCTCGCCGATACGATACTGCGACGTGGAAACGAGGGATACGGGATGTCAGCAGTCGCCGCGCGGGCTCAGCGAGCTTCGTTCTCCCCATGTCGCTTCACACACGTCACTTCGCAGACGCGGTGTCCAGCAGTTGTCAGAACTGACGCTATCACACCCAAGTGCCTTGCGCCGCATATCTAGGCAAAGTGGTCGAAGCCAACGCTAGCGCCACTACAACCAACTTAAGGCATAAAATGTGAACAGAAACGAACTTTGCCCTGTGTAGACCCAGTAAATGGCGTCTAATTACGCGACCTCAGCAACGCTTGTCCGGCAGCCGCACGAGCTGGCACTCACATCTTTCCTAACGGAATTTGTAATTGGGATCTCCTGCATAGTAAAGTGGTGATTTTGCTGTTATGCCACATAAATCAGTTGCTTATACTCCACTGTTTTACATTTCTTTTTCCTGTCGCAGTGTGTTGAAATTTTAAGATTCTTTGAAAACGTTCAAGTTTTCAGCGTCCATACAATAACGCCGTGTTAGTGTCTAGGTATCTGCTGTAATAAATGTAACCAAGGAATAAACAAACTAATTTCAGGACTAGTATATGTAGTTTGAATTGTCGTTATCTTGGCGCCATGCGATGGAGGAAAGAGCTAGGGCTCATTAACTTTCCAAAATAAAGATTACGGCGATTATAACATAAGAGGTAGAAAGGATATGACGTCGAGGTGAAGTTGCCGGCTGATGATAAGCATAGAAAATAAATGTGCGGCTCTGTCGTTGAAATGCTTTTGGGATGTCGCCTGCATCGAAGCAAGCAGAGAGGGGAATTTATACGCTGTGTAAAAAAAAAAAGATAATTTTTGAACTTCACCTTTACCCGCATTTAGAATGCTTCCGCGCTGCCGCTCTCCACGAATAACATTGCTCGGCAATGGTGGCCGCAGTTGCACGTTTCTAAAGTACTCCTTTTTCCTTTTTCTCACTCGCAGCCCCATCGTTCTGGCTCATCACAAGAAGTAGGTCCACAGCGATCTTCACTGCGGAGAGCAACACGTGCAACCACGCTGTCCGATTTCCTGAGAAACTCTCCCACTGTGACTGCATGCAATTCGGAAAAATCCAGTCGTAGAAGAAAATGCTTGAAATTTCCAGAGAATAATCTTTAATATATTTATACCCACTTCTAGTGGAACTTGTGTACACAGAACGGCCCGCATGTGGAGACACGTTGACAAATAAAAACCGATTTTCGCATATTGAAGTTTTCCTTTACGTTACTGTACAGCTCTCATGTCGCACGGACAGCGCCACGTCCAATTTTAAGGCCCGCTCGAAAAGATTCGGCACAGCAATTTTTTTATCTTTCGCTACAATTATTACTCCTCTGTCCGAGGAGCAGTTTTAATCAGAGTTATTAGAAATGGTTTTAGAGTGACCAGAAATAGAGTGACTACTAATTCTGTACCTCCATTAGAGAAGCCCCCAAAGCTGTTGCTCAATCAGTGAGCAGATTGCGGTGCACCAAACGTGGCACCGTGTATTGGTAGCCTGTCTTGGAATATTTTTAATGCACTCCTTACGGAACAACCCCAGAAAGCGCTGATCAGAAAGGTATCAACTTGTTAGAAGTTACAACTGTGGCGTCATCCTTCTGAGCACGAGAACCCGAGTGTCATCTCCCGGCTGTGCCGGTGGCCGGAAATAGCAAACACGCCCGCGTACCAAAACGAGAACGCACTCTGAATATCCCCAACTAGCCCTCTGTAGCCCACCTTCATAACAAAGACACTAACAGCCCATGTGTAGCTTCCGCACAGAAAACTCCCAATCGAAACCCAGGGTAAAAACGAAATCTTGTATGTGCTCATATCAGCTCGCCAATTAAGGCCAAATTATTTTCCACTTTCGCTGATTCATCTCGGTAAGCAGACATCTTGCTCATGGGTCAATGGGGCCCTGCAACACTTTTTTCAACTTTTTAAAATCCTAAATGCTGCAAATTTAGGGATTTGCAAATTGTGCAAATCCTGCCCCCAACCAGGCACCCTGTACCACATTGTATGGGAGTGCAAGCAATCCCCTTCCCTCACCCCTAACCCCAACCCTACCTATGAGCAGTGGGTGGAGCTGCTGACCAGCTCCGACCTTCCACACTAGCGACGATTGGTGGGGAGGGCACGGATGGCCAGCATAGCCCAAGGCATCCCAGACTAAGGAAGCCTCCCACCGGGCGGGTGCCCTAACATCAGCACCTGCTCTCCAATAAAGTTTATTCATCATCACCTAAATGCTGGCAGGACGTAGTCACCCAACACACCCAGTACTTAGATTAGCGGGTTGCAAGGTACCTCCGCCAAAAATTACTGCTATGTGCCCATCACATAACTTGTACACTCGATCAAAAGATTTTTTTCTCTCTTTCCCGGTCTTGAGGTTTTCAACGGCTCGGATTACGTCACCAAGGCCATATAGCGGCTGTTGGCCGGTTTTTCTTAAGTTGCAGCAATGAACGCTTTTCATAGCAAGTTAAACAAAAAAAGCCACAGAAACAAAGCAGAAATGGAAGGTGTATCTGGTGCGACAAGCAAATCACGCAGTGCCGCTCCGTTCTGGCGATAACTATATATCTTTCGTAGTGGTTCCAGACGCGAAGGAAAGAGTGAAAGCTCTTATCAAGTGTTGCAGGGTCCCTTTAAATGAAAAAATTGGTGCGGCGTTGCTCAGCTAACCCTGGATACAGAAAGCGAAATCTTGGTTTAGCCTGGTTAAGTCTTAGTTTTACTTGGTTAACGTTTGATTTAGGTGTAAGTTTTATACCTAGGTATACACGCAGCGTTGAGCCAGGTGTGACAATTGTGATTTTTGTTGTGGTCCCGCTTCCGGCGTTTTCGCGAGCCGAACGGCTCTCTCTTCCTCAGTTTCCGACTCTACCTTCGCGTGGTCGGCCTTCCGGACCCTCTCTGGTGAAGCAGCTCGCCGGGCAATATGCACGGGGTGGTCAGACATCGCTTGCCGACGATGGCTCAAAGGCTTCCGCTGCCGCGCAACGCCCAGAAAAAAACGGCCAGAGAAGGCAGCCAGGCGTGCGGTGAGTCACGTGGTCAGGTGGCAACCCGGCAGCGGATAGCGCATAAGCCGGCGGCCTAGGCGGCGGTGGCGGTAGCTAGCACCATAGAGTTTTTTAGTAGAGGAAACTGCGCCTGGGAATCCATGTCGGCGTCAGGGGTTATTGGGAGATCAGAGCTGCTGGCTTGACATGTCTATTGGATTCTTAAGCGTCCTCTTGGGCTTGCATTCTTCACTATGTATTGCTATGTCCACGAGGTAGCCGAAAGCGCCAAAACGCCAATATCGCCCCTCCTCTTATACTGGTAGCATTGATCTGTGGTAGAGGTGTGATAGCCGATTCACGACGTGTTCAGTGAAACAGAGCGTGATGACGCCTAATGCCCGGTTCAGACTGCTCCCGCAACTGTCATACCAAATTTAAAGAATGACGTCATATCAAGTTTCTAGCCAACAGAACTGCGTGATACGCCGTTTTCTTTATGTCCATAGCTCACCATATGGCTTTTGCGTCGTTAGTCTGGACATAGCATTACGTTAGCCATGCGGAAGTCGAAGCAGCGTGACGCCAGCTTTTCCTGCCGCTAGTCCAGTACTGTCTCGGTGGACACCCGTGGACGCGAATGCCATGTGAAGTAAGCTCCGTCTGGCATTGCATGTTTTTGCGACGAAAGCTCCGGCCAATGTAAATATTCAGAGCCGTCTGAGCTACCTCTTCCAGCGGAGGTAAAAGGAGTTGAAACTTTTACATGTCTCGGGCTGTTAGTTGCCCTAACTTTAGAACGAATATATGAGTGGCACAACTTTTCAAGTGATCAGCGTTGTCTCAATACAAGATTCTCGCACTTTTCTTACCTTCAGCTTTCTGTCCTTATAATAACAATATCCCTGTGATTGCCATAACTGTACAGGATGGTTCCATTTGTTTCAATGTCGTAGACCATCAGTTTTTTGTGTACGAGCGACCTTTCCACGGCTAGTTGTATACGTGTTTTCAGTCGTTTTAAACTGAGCTTACAAGCATACGTTGATTGGTTCGAAAGTGAAGAAGTCTGTTTTCCTTCGGTCCAAATTAAAACGACCCACTGTCTGCATTCGTTTCTTATTGAGGTAACAGTGGACATAGTCGGTTTACCAGTGCAGTCCGCGGAAAGCCCCAGGACTACCTTCGTACCGGAGGTCCCTGAAAAGTATACGGGATACCGAGCAAGGCTAAAATGGGGGCTAGTTGGTTTTGCATCTTCTTGAACCGCGCTGTTTTAAAACAGGACAAGGAAATGGCACACCGAGCGCCGGATAGCGTTCTGGGCAGTCCAGGGATTGTCCGGACTGATAATCGATGAGGCCCAGTATAAAGACCCATCGAAACGGAGGTATGCATGCC
This sequence comes from Haemaphysalis longicornis, assembly GCA_013339765.2. NCBI lineage: Eukaryota > Metazoa > Arthropoda > Arachnida > Ixodida > Ixodidae > Haemaphysalis > Haemaphysalis longicornis. The sequence goes on along the minus strand of CM023448.1, from coordinate 80,433,142 downwards.
GGCAGCTGTGCTTAATATTTACCAAGCTCTCGCAGTGCAACTCACACTTTTCCGTGATGGCTTTTTGGAGGTCTGCATAGGAGAAAGCTGCATGCATTGTTGCTATATATACCTTGAATTTCATCTTGCAAATCCCAAGAATTTCCCGAACGCTGCACCCTATATCGTTTAATGTGAAGGCAGTTCTTGCATCCCCTGGTATAGAGAGCGATATCCGTCTGTTCAATTGAGCAAATCAACAGATATTGATCCAATCAGCGCGGTAGTTTTGGTGATTATTTGTAGCTTTGAAAATGCATGGCCAGTCCACCCTAGGAATGTGGATGACCAGCTGAGCTGTATAGCAGCTGTGGCGGTATGTGCATTTATTTGTCATACAGACCCGTATAACAGCCCTGCACAGCAAGGCCACAGTTAAGGGATTGCTACTTCTAGCACATTTAAACCATAATACTCGTGCGGGAACTATCAAAATACTATGTGATTATCTTGAAATAAATGAAAGCGGAAATTATTAAGGCCTAGGTGTCCTGAAACCACGTCGCAAACCAGTGGGCCTTCATTAAAATAATTCATGTGGTGGAAGTGAATGGCACAAAGACACTCGCACCCACTGACCTACGTTCGCAATACCTCTGCAGTAGGAATTTACGTGCCTAATTAAGAAAATGTCTTGTTTGCCCCGTAGGTGGCGCTGAGGAAGCTCCCCGTGTCACTATTTAAATTCCTGAGCAGCTTGATGCCATGGCGTCGAATACCATAAAATTGTCCGGTTGGTATCCACCCGGTTGGGGAAATGTGTCTTGAGGTCGTCAAAAGACCGTTCATACATTCGACAACCCAGAAGCTTGGCCATCACCGGCGTCAGCCCCAAGGCAGTCGGTCACGACAGCTATGTCAGTGAACCTGCATTCGTGCACGTAGTGAATCGCTTCAAGTCGCAGGTTTTGGGGGACCTCCCTAGAGAGGAGTACCCAAAGGGTATTTTCTAGGCTTCCGAAAGTACAAAACCATGAATGCGAGTGGCTGTCGCGAGTGGCACGTCATCTGTGTCACCCGGCGGATGACTGTTATCCAAGGTCAACATAGCCAATGACCCGCCCGATTTATGCATCCAAGTAGCACTATTTTATGATGCTCATTCCGTTGAGAGAGAGAGGGAAGAAACCATATTGTCCGCAGGGCCGAAGTGCAGGCCCTCATTTCAGTAAGTAATTAACCGGGTCCACGTAGCACTGGAGAATTTTCGTGCGGATCAGGTTCATATGTTCATAGAGAGCTTTCTGGGCAGCCTGAAACTCACTATCGGCGGAGGAGACAGCCAGAGCTCCCAGAAAGTGATCGAGGCGAGGCATTGGGCAAGAAATGGTGGGTGCATTCCCAATAAGAATGAGAGAGAAATGGGTCGGAAGAACAGGTGGGGCAGGAACAATGGCGAGAGCGCCGATAGATGCGGTGAAGAATGTGATCGGAAAGGAATGAAGAGGTTTGGTCCTGTCGAGCGAGGCCCGCTGCCTCACGAGTTAGACAGGAACTGGGTGGTGGGAACGGGGTGCATGATAGGCGCTGGGAGTGTAAGTGATAACAATGCGAAGTGCGGTTCTGAGTGCGAACCGTCGGCGGGTGGTAGGTTGCCCAGGACATCGGCGGACCCGGGAAAGGTACTCGGGTCAGCGCGTTTGCTAGGGGTTTCCCGACATGCCAGCGTGGCCAGGAACCAAAAGAAGTGTGAAAAATTACCAAGGATTGGAAGTATGAATCGCAATGACGAAGTCAGCGGTGTATGGGGGGGTCTCATGGGTAGCGAAATTACAAAGGGCTCATTGACGAAGGTTGCGCTCGGAGAAAATGTATACTGGTGTGTTTGTAGGGACAGTGAGAGTAGCGTGCTCTATTGCAAGGGCTATGGCGTATTCTTCGATGCAGGTCGAATCAGGTGGGGAAAGAAAGGAAATTGTGGAAGTGTTTAAAGAAGGGTGTTCGAGAAATAAAGCCATGGCTGTTGAGTTTGAGGTGATGTTGCTGGCTTCAGTAAAGCAAAAGATGTAACCGGGAGGTCAGCAGAAAATGAAGTCGTTTGGAGAGGGCTTGAACGTGCAGTGCCCGACGAGCAGAGTGTCTATCAGGGTTCATGTTGCGGGGCAAAGACTCAACGCGTAAATTAGCGCAAGTGGCCCAGGCAGGGAGTTCCGGTGGTGTGCGTGGGGGGTGGGGGGGTTGTGCGGAAGTGAGGTAGTTAAAAAGGGGCACTAAAAGAGGTTTTGCCGATACATGGTTATTCGCATTTTCAGGTAAATAAATATGCTAGTATTCATCGCCTTCAAAAATTTTGCTGAAGTGATGAGTATTGATGGAGCTGTTGCAAATCAAAACATTGCGTTTTCGCCCACGCGATTCTCTCTCGTTTTGCCCGGATACTCGCACCACGCGAGCGTGACTGCCCATGATGCCTCGCTTCTCGGTGACGTCTGCAAAAACATCCGGTTGGAGGCGTCGTCTGCTCGGCGCCGCCGCTTCGCTCGAGTACGAGGCCGTCTGATTGTCTGAGTTTCGTTTGGGCCATTTTTAAAGGCCGTAGTCTTTTTTATCATTCTGCTTATGAATCGTGCGCACCGCTCACGGCTGGAAAAGTTTTAGGTGCTTGACTTGCTGTAGCTGTGTTCATGCCTTCTTTGATCATGCTGCACACTACTCGTTGACGCCGATCCATCCTGCAGTTGATACCGTGGTGTGCGTGGATTCTCATACTGTATGTGCAGTGCCTGTATAAAAGTATGTTGCGTCGTTTAGGTATACTGCTCTTGTCCCAACCTGTCATGTTTTGCAGACCTTTGCCTGATAAGTGCTGCACGAACCATCAACAGCCGGGTCAGCGGGACCTGATGACCAGCTCTAAGGGGGGGGGGGGGGGATAGCAGGCTTTTGAATTGATTGCAATAATCGGCTGCAAAGAGCGGTGTGTGAACGCACTTGGGATTGTAACTATGTGGATGGCTTGTGCAAAAACCATTTTCACAATATTGGCTTACGTGTTTCATGCGCTTCAAATGCTGCTAGTATTTTTGTTAGCACTGTTAGTTCGAAAAGAAGTTGGAGCTGGTGATTTCTTTACTATCACAATTTTACACTTTTAGTGAGTGCCTTACAGCACTACTAGAAACATGTTGACGGAAAAAAATATATGATCCTGGAGCAAGTGTAAACAGCTGTTCAGACGACGGGACTAAAAAAAACTATGATAGTTGCACGACATGACTAGGTGGACTGATGTCTTGATGTTTACGAGACAGTTTCTAGCTTCCACGGACAGAGAAAAGCATTGAAATCGGGCTTACATTGGTGCATGTAGGTGAAAACAGTTGGGAGTGTGAAAACACCACATGCTGCAAGTAATTGGAACACTGATATACACCATGGAATTTTATGAATTCCTTCAGACCTGAAATCGTAGTTCGATTGTACTGCTTGCAATGGATTTCACCTATTTTTGTCTAGAATCATATCTTTTTTCTAGGATCACACGACCTGTATGATTCATCGCGGTTATACCAAGTGGACCCGTACATTGCATACCCGTGTGCGTCTCATCTCGGTCGTTCGGTCGACACGTTATTACATCGCCTTCGTCTTCACGTGGGCTACACCAAGAAAGTCCTTTACCGTATTCGAATGGCTGATGACACCTGCTGTGCTTGTGGACACCAAACTAAGATGTGCATCATGTCCTGCTTGAGTGCCCTCTATATGCGACCGAGCGCAAAAAATTAAGTGACAAGCTTAGCCTGCTATCTCGGACACCCCTATCGTTGCCGAAACTGTCGGGTCCGTGGGAAAATGTACGCAACGAAATGAAAGCCTTCCTTGCCTTAAGGGAGTTTTTCAAGTGACGAAGATGAGCGAACACTATTAAATGCGTGCACATTCCTCTGAATGGGTGTGGAAACACACAAGGGGGTTATGTATATTGGCGAAATTGAGTGTGTCATCGTGGATATTGTTGTATATAGATGTATAAAGTTTTTTTATTATATTCCGCGGCTATAAGAAATTATATATATATATATATATATATTATATATATATATGACTATATATATATATATATATATTATATATATATAATATATATATATATATATAATATATATATATATATATATATATATATATATATCAGGGTGTTCGAACCGGAACCGAACCGAACCGAAAACCGGAACCGAACCGGTATTTTTTTCCGGAATGAACCCGAACCCGAACATTATTTTTTGAGCACGCTGAACCCGAACCGGAACTGAACCGGAAAAAGAAATAACGGTTACCGGTTCTGCCGAAACGGTTCGACCCTCTGTTGTTGATATTGCACAGTCAATGCAATTCAGGCCTTTTTTTCTTTCACGTACCATCAACTTCGTACTTGCTCGCGCACTTTCCCCTCCAGACAATTGAACACTATCACGCTCTATGTAACAACAGGGGAAATGAATGAGCACCAATGTAGATTGGTCTGTTGCTGCTGGAAGCGCGAGCGTAGTGCAAGCTGACCAAACGAAATGTCATTCTCGGCAGCTTGCAGGGGATATAAAACGACTTTGCCCTTCCCTAGCTGCGACTTCATTGGAGCAATCAGGCTGCAGGAGTGCTCCACTGCGCAACAGCGAAAGCTCACACCCGATGTGTGCAAACTTTTTGCATTTCATAATTTGTTTAAAAGGTCCGACACCTGCAAATTATTAATACTTGACAAGTGTGACTGCAAGAGCTGCTCAGTGGCTCAGCCGTTTGCCCAACTCGCTACATTGCTTCTACTGCTACTCGTTCCGGAGGGGAGTACTGCTGTGGACTAATTAAAGAGGTCTACCCAAAAAGTCCCATCTCATGCTCCGCGTGTCAAATTTCCCTTTCATTTTGTAACCGCATTATCTGTTATAAGATTCCGCAATGTAGCACACGGAACGATGGTAGGGGTTCAGGCGGTACGATGACATACTGATTGTAATGCACACTTTCGTATCGCAAAAGGAATGCAGTGGTCAGAGCAATAATGCAGTGACTGAGCATTAACTAAAGCTACTTAACAAAAGTGTGGCTAACACATTCGATAAGGGACAGCTAACAAATTATTCAGGGTGACCAAATATCTAATTCATTGGTAGTATTTATGTGCCTGTTGTAGGATTTTTCTTTTTGTTACAAATATAAAAATGTGCGCCATTGGTATTAAGCGCTGTATTTGAACGCGCCAGTACGCAGGCCTAAATTTAAGGCTTCAAGGTTAGCGTGATGGGCGATTCCATAGCGACGATTGCGATTTCAACAAAAAGAGGAAGGGTAGTCAGGGCTTGGCGCTGGCTTTATGAATAGTCGCTAGGACAACATAAAGTCTGGGCAAGAAAGTAGGTGGTAAATCGTCGCCACTTCATTGTTTTTCTAATACCTCGTAATTGTTTAAAGTTTGCTTGAATTGCGCCACTGCCCTTGGGGAACAGCAGTATTTGAATGTTAGTTGTGGTTTTGATTTGACGGTCGTTTTAAACTAGTAAATGTTTTTTTTTTTCTAATTTCAGTGATAATTCAACTCATCGAACCGGTTCGCGAACCAGCTCAAAGGGGGGGGGGGGGGATAGCAGGCTTTTGAATTGATTGCAATATCGGCTGCAAAGAGCGGTGTGTGAACGCACTTGGGATTGTAACTATGTGGATGCTTGTGCAAAAACCATTTTCACAATATTGGCTACGTGTTTCATGCGCTTCAAATGCTGCAGTATTTTGTTAGCACTGTTAGTTCGAAAAGAAGTTGGAGCTGGTGATTCCTTTACTATCACAATTTTACACTTTTAGTGAGTGCCTTACAGCACTACTAGAAACATGTTGACGGAAAAAATATATGATCCTGGAGCAAGTGTGAAACAGCTGTTCAGACGAGGGACTAAAAAAACTATGATTAGTTGCACGACATGACTAGGTGGACTGATGTCTTGATGTTTACGAGACAGTTTCTAGCTTCCACGGACAGAGAAAAGCATTGAAATCGGGCTTACATTGGTGCATGTAGGTGAAAACAGTTGGGAGTGTGAAAACACCACATGCTGCAAGTAATTGGAACATGATATACACCATGGAATTTTATGAATTCCTTCAGACCTGAAATCGTAGTTCGATTGTACTGCTTGCAATGGATTTCACCTATTTTTGTCTAGAATCATATCTTTTTTCTAGGATCACACGACCTGTATGATTCATCGCGGTTATACCAAGTGGACCCGTACATTGCATACCCGTGTGCGTCTCATCTCGGTCGTTCGGTCGACACGTTATTACATCGCCTTCGTCTTCACGTGGGCTACACCAAGAAAGTCCTTTACCGTATTCGAATCGCTGATGACACCTGCTGTGCTTGTGGACACCAAACTAAAGATGTGCATCATGTCCTGCTTGAGTGCCCTCTATATGCGACCGAGCGCAAAAAATTAAGTGACAAGCTTAGCCTGCTATCTCGGACACCCCTATCGTTGCCGAAACTGTCGGGTCCGTGGGAAAATGTACGCAACGAAATGAAAGCCTTCCTTGCCTTAAGGGAGTTTTTCAAGTGACGAAGATGAGCGAACACTATTAAATGCGTGCACATACCTCTGAATGGGTGTGGAAACACACAAGGGGGTTATGTATATTGGCGAAATTGAGTGTGTCATCGTGGATATGTATAAAGTTTTGTACTATATTCCGCGGCTATATATATATTAGTATATATATATATATATATATATATATATATATATATATATATATATATATAGTTTTATATATATATATATATATATATATATATATATATATATATATATATATTGAGAGGCTCCGGCGAGAAGGCTTTGTTGAAGGCGAGAAGGCCCTTTATTCGGCAAGCAGCAGCCCGAACCCGAGAAGGGACTTCAAACCACGATGATGATGATCGAGCGTTCCGCGCCCAGGCGATGAGGTGCTGATGATGAACGGGCGAGGTAAGAAGACGAAGACGATGCAATGATGGCAAATAAATGGAGGGAAAACGATGAAGGTAGCTCGGCAGTCACTTGCGCTTACACATATTTCCCGGGCACACAGAAGCGGCCATCCTGGCCGCAGGTTATGTCGGGGCTGGGCGCCGAATGAATTTCTTCAAGCGTGAGACATGAACGATTTCGGTCCCACGGCAGCGACGGTCAGCAACAGTGCGGATAGGAGTCACGCGATAATTAACTGGTGATGTTTCTTCCACCACAGTGTAGGGGCCAATAAAGCGAGATAGAAATTTCTCACACAATCCGGGGGTGCGGACAGGTGTCCAGAGTAGCGCAAACGATACATCTCGGTGAGTGGAATCGTAGTTAGACTTGCGGACCTTTTGGCTGGCTTCAGTATTTTCGCGAGCGAGTCGTCGGCAGTGTGCAACCCTGAACACAAATTGTTCAGCAACGTTGGTTGAAGAATCACCGGGTGCAGAACAGAAGGACAGGTCCAGGACAGAGGACGGCTGGCGGCCGTAGACAAGGTAAAACGGTGAAAATCCAGTTGTGCCCTGTACCGTGGTGTTGTATGCGAAGGCTAAAAATTGGAGAATGCTGTCCCAGTTTTTGTGATCGGGGTGAATATACATCGAAATCATGTCGGAAAGTGTGCGGTGAAAACGCTCCGTCAAACCGTTGGTCTGTGGATGGTAACTGGATGTGGTTTTGTGGACAGTGTCGGCGGCACGAAGAACTTCTGCAAAGACTGCTGCCAGAAAAGTTCGGCCGCGATCACTGATAACAACACGAGGAGGGCCGTGGCGCAAAAAAATGGCGCGTAAGAAAATTCGGCCACTTCTAAAGCGCAGCCGGTTCGGAGAGGTCCGGTTTCTGCATATCTGGTCAAATGGTCGACGGTGGTAACAATCCACCGATGGCCAGCAGGAGTCTCAGGCAATGGTCCGTATAGGTCGATACCAACGACCTCAAACGGGGCCGCAGGGCACGGCAAAGGTTGCAGTTTGCCGGCAGGTGGTGACGTACGCCGTTTGCGGTGTTGGCAAGGTATGCAGGAAGCAACATATCTTGCGACGCTGGTGGAAAGTCCAGGCCAGAAGAAATGGCTCTTGACGCGATTGTAGGTTTTATGGTATCCTAGATGTCCTGCTGTGGCGTCGTCATGAGAAACTTTCAGAATGATATCCCGGAGAGATTGCGGGACGACCGGAACCCATTTATCGCCAGACGGATGGTAGTTGAGTTGTAACGATAGAGGGCTCCATCCAAAAGCTTGAATTTGTTCAGCTGACGGCGGTAGCGGCTGTTGGCGGTTGCACTAGTCCGGCCAGTTGGTCCATCAAGGTGCGGCAGTATTGGTCTTCACGTTGGCGCGCTACTAAGTCCGAGGAGGACTGCAGTTGAGTGGCGTCTAATGGTGCCATGGGTAAGGCTGCCGAGGCGTTAGAGGAAGGACCGTCAGCGTCTGGCAACGCCGCAGGACAACGAGAGAGGGCGTCAGCGTCCATATGTTTTTTCCCGGACTTGTAAATTACAGTAAAATCATACTCCTGCAACTTGAGGACCCAGCGCCCGAGTCGTCCTGAGAGATTTTTAAGTGATGATAGCCAGCATAAAGCGTGGTGATCGGTAACGATGGTAAAGGGACGTCCGTACAAGGACGGCCGAAATTTTTGGACTGCCCAAACAACCGCAAGACACTCCTGTTCAGTTATCGAATAGTTGCGCTCAGCAGCTGTCAAAGCTCTGCTTGCGTAAGAAACAACTTTTTCCAGCGATGAGGCACTGCGTTGTAAGAGCACCGCACCTATTCCTTTCCCACTGGCGTCTGTGTGCAGGATAGTCGAAGCGGTGTCGTCCAAGTGGCAGAGAACAGGATCTGAGGTGAGGGCTTGCTTGAGTGTTTCAACCGCTGCCTCGCAGTCGTCCGACCAGTGGAATGAAGAACCGGTGGCCAATAGATTGTGAAGAGGGGATGCAATCGTGGCAAAGTTTCGAATAAAACGGCGAAATAGGAGGCCAATCCAAGAAAACTGCCGTAAATCTTTCAAGGCAGGCTGGTCTCGGGAAGTTGAGGACCGCATGAACTTTATCAGGATCAGGCCGAATTCCATCCTTGCTGACAATATGTCCGAGCACTTTAATTGATTTGCTTGCGAATCGACACTTTTTTTGCATTGAGCTGAAGCCCGGCGTTAGAAAGACACGTTAACACTTGGTCGAGGCGTCTTAGATGCTCTTCAAAAGACACAGAAAAAACGACAATATCGTCAAGGTAGCATAGGCAGGTTTTCCATTTCAGACCACGAAGGACGGTATCAATCATTCTTTCAAAGGTTGCGGGAGCATTGCATAGCCAAACAGCATCACATTGAATTCATAGAGGCCGTCAGGCGTGGCGAATGCTGTTTTTTCTTTATCTGCTTCGTTCATAGGAATTTGCCAGTATCCGGATCGGAGATCTAAACTCGAAAAGTATTCTGCACCTTGTAATGTGGCGTCATCGATACGTGGCATGGGGTAAACATCTTTTTTTGTGATGTTGTTAAGGGCCCTGTAATCGACACAGAATCTTACGGAACCGTCCTTTTTCTAGACCCAGAACAACTGGGCCAGAGACCAGGAGCTCGATTATGGACGAACAATGTCCCGTTTGAGCATGTCATCAACATTGTCTTGTATTACTTTAACGCTCAGCAGAGGAAACGGCGTACGGGCGACGACGAACAATGCAGGACCCATCCGTTTCGATTCGGTGAGTCGCTGCTGCTGTCTGGCCCAGGACTGGAGAATGGGAGTCAAATGCTGCTTTGTGTTTATCCAGAAGACCTCGTAGAGCTTCCCGCTGACCTGGCGTGAGTTCTGCGCTTATAGTGGTATCCAAGGAGACTGACAACTGAAGTTTGGTACTGGGCAGGCAGGTACATTAGAAGAAATGGGGCATATACAGCGGACATCAAAACCCTCATCGTGAGGGACAGAAGCGATAGTGGCTCCCTGTGGCAGAAGGATTGGTTCCAAGGTAGTGTTCTGTACGGCTAGCAGGGCGGAGCCATGCGAAAATCGTACTAAGCAAGGAGGCATCACTACCCCTTTAGGTGCAAAATTTCCAGTCGGCACAATGAACACGTCTCCATCAATGATGTCCCTTGACGTAGTAGAAATAACACATTCCTGGCCAGGCGGCAGAACAAAATCAGTTGCTGTCACTAACCGTGACTCTGCCGCTTCCGCAAGCGCGGCAAGGTCGGTGTCAGTCATGTGAATAGAAGGTTGCCGACAAGAAATAACAGCAGATGCAGAAGATAGAAAGTCCCATCCCAGAATTAGTTGATGCGCACAGGGTGATAACACAGCAAACTGGATATGATGGCGGATGCCGTCGATGACACGCGTGCTGTACAATATCCGCTGGGTTTTATCGTGACACCGTTAGCACCAGCGCAGAACCGGTCCACTATAAGGTGTCGTGACCTTACGCAACAGAGAGCACAAGTCAGAATGAATAACGGAAATACTAGCACCGGTGTCTACTAAAGCCTCTACACTAATACCTTCCACGAAAACAGGTAATGTATTTGATGGGCGAAATGGAGGACTTGTTAAATTTTCCAATGATGCAGTTTTACCTCCAAAAACTGCTCCTTTTAGTTTTCCGGGTTGCGGTCGAAGGATTGAGTAGCGGGGCGAAGAGGAGAGGAGGAGCGACGGAAAGGTGACGGCGAACGGCGTCTCGGCTGACGGGAGTTGGGCGGGAAAGTCACGGGTGTCCGGGGAGGAGGAGGCACGTCGGGAAGAGGCATAAGTCTGCTGACGGTGGTCGTAGGGCGGGCTGTCATCACGGCGTCGATATGTGGCGTAAGCTCGTCTTTCATCTTGCTGACGTCTCCGGCAGAACCGAGAGATATGGCCCCGGATGCCACAATAGAAGCAAGTGGGCCGCGACGGGCGCCAAGGGAAGTAATAGGAATTGGAGCGGTCGTTCTTGACAGGGGAGCCATCAGCGCTTGAGCGGGTTGAGGTGGCTCCGAATATGAAACCGGGGCACAAGCGTGTGGGACAGGGTGGAGCATGGAAACCTGGGATGTGGGCAAAGCGACCGGAATGTGTGCTTTGGGTGGAGAAGCACACGTAATTAAAGCGAGCTCTTCCTTAATCATGCTTCGCAAGCCGGGAGTGAAACTCTGGTTTTGACTGCCTGAAAAGGTCCCTTTCGGCTGCCCTTGAAGCTCTTCCCTTATGATGGAGCGGATTATGGAGCGCAGGTCGCTGTCCGTAGGTGCAGGCGAGTCCCACGTAGCAGATGGCAGGCGCTGAGCCTGGAGGGTGTCTAAACGCTGGCAAGTCGATATGACGTCATTAACACTTGTTGGATTTTGCAGGGCGAGGGCATGAAAAGCAAAGTTGGAAATGCCCTTGAAGATGTGACGCACCCGCTCGTCCTCAGTCATGCTGGCGTTGATACGTCTGCAAAGGGCCAGGACGTCCTCTATGTATGATGTGTAGGTTTCGCCAGGTAGTTGAACGCGAACATCCTGCTTCTTTTAGGCATCCTCTGAGCGCGCTGCCGATGTCCCAAAAGTCTTGCGTATTTCGGTAGTAAATTCGGACCAAGTAGTGAGTTTGGCTTCGTTGTTCAGAAACCACGTTTTCGCCACTTTATGTAGGGACCATCCGACGTTGATTAGTTTGAAAGAGTCGTCCCACCTATTGAAAGCGCTGACACGGTTGTAAGTGTCCAACCAGTCTCCAGGTCATCGCCGCGGAGGCCAGTGAAGTCCGGTGGGTCACGCGGTCTGCTGCTGATCGTCCAGTATGGCGTGGGTGGGCCGCCAGGGTTACTGCCAGCAGCGGAGTTGATCCTCTCCGTTTGCATGTCGAAATCTGGCCGAAATATTCGCCGACCCGACCGGAGCTCCAAAGGAAACGTTGTAGACGACGTCGCGGGGTCGAACTGCACCTCTACCACTTGAGAGGCTTTTCGGCGAGAAGGCCCTTTATTCGGCAAGCAGCAGACCCCAACCCGAGAAGGGACTTCAAACCACGATGATGATGATCGAGCGTTCCGCGCCCAGGCGATGAGGTGCTGATGATGAACGGGCGAGGTAAGAAGACGAAGACGATGCATTGATGGCAAATAAATGGAGGGAAAACGATGACGGAAGCTCGGCAGTCACTTGCGCTTACAATTATATATATATATATATAATAGTAGCAGAACAGAGATATGGGCAGGGACGAGACCTTCGGTCAATAATATATAATTAGTATATAATTTTCCATTATTTAGTATTTATTAATAATATATTATATAGGCGCAGAGATGGGACGAGGGACTCGTAAGTATATCGGTTGCATCTCGCATTGCCAGTGCTATTCGGCTTTCGAAATATTTAAAGGGCCGAATGACGTGGCTTGTCCGTTTCTTTGATTCATTGAAAAAAGCGAAATATAAGTCGAGAAAATCCGCCGTTCCGGAGCGGGACTCGAACCCACATCCGCTAACGGTGCGGTGCGTTCGCCATGCATCCCACCGGCTCTCTCTCGACTTTAAAGCGGGGTTTATATTTACAAGAGCTCTGAGGCCGGTCAACTAGCGCCGCCCCTCGACTACCGCGGGAGACGTAGAACGTCTTCTTTCCCAGCGGCCGCCACGTAGAACGCAGTGATGCCAATTTAGCGGATTTTCCGCTAAATCTGGCGGATTTCATTTTATTCTGACGGGGAAAAAATTAGTCTAGCGGCTAGTGGATTTTTTGACGGGCCATTTGCATACATAGCGGATTTCTGGCGGATACCTCACGCAGTGCAACCGATTCAAAATCGCCCTGCAAGAAACCATTTCCGTGTCCTCTAAAAATGCAGAAATTGTTTAACTATCAGAGGGTAGGAGGGCTCCTACTCACTTGCTCCGCCTATCTCAGACAAACAAATTCGTGATGTTTCAAAGCGGCGATCGCTTTCTAAGTAACACATAACAGACGAGCTGCGATGCACCAATCCGTGACTCTGCGCGCCCCCTGCCGCTTGCCATGCAAACAGTGAGTCCGTTATCGTGCAGGGAGCTGCCTGGCTCGCTGTTTGCAAACCGCAAGCGGCGGGGGGCGCATGTAGTCCCGGCGGGAAGCGAGGCGATTGGCGAAGCAGCCGCCCACTTTTGTTATTTGCGTTCGAAATTGCAGAGAACAAAGAAAGACGTCCGACTTCTTTGTGTCTAAAAACTGTTTCTGTTTATTCTCCGCGTAACCTGACTCCCCTTCCTCTTGAGTTATGCCGAAAGTGGTATATTCTCAGAAGTTCACGACGGAGTGGTTTGAATAATCCCTTCCTCAGCAAATGGCTGCAATGAAAAGCGTCTGCTGACGGAAATCAAGTTGCGGCGTGCAAGCACTGCGGCTGCCAACTAGGCCGCAGATATTCATACCTGAAAGCTCATGCGAACAGCAAGAAGCATAGGGAACTGGCTGGCAGTTCTTCAATCCAGAAGCTACTGGACTTCACTACAAAGAGGCAAGTCCAACCAGGAAATGCCGCTGAGGGCAGAACTGCTCTATTTATCACCGAACATTCTTGAAATATATCTGCTGATCACTTGTGCCAAGTCGTTTCCTGACAGCGAAGCTGCAAGAGCGTTCAAATGCGCCGCTCCAAGTGCGCTTCCGTGATTAAGAACGTTCTTGGCCCACAGTTCAAGGCGGATCTGGCCCAGTACATTGGGGACAGCTATTACAGCTTGATCATTGATGAGTCGACCGACATCAGTGTCACAAAATTTCTTGCCATTTGTATCATCTATCACAGTGTCACCAACTCAAGGATCGTGACCGCATTCCTTAACTTGTGCTTCTTTTAAGTGTGCACGGCAAATGGAATTTTGGCGGCCGCGAAATCCACTCTGATGGAGCACTGTCTTAAACTGGAAATGATGAGAGGCGTAGGGACAGACAACGTGAGCGTTATGACGATGATCAATAATGGCGTTCATCGGCACTTGAAAGCTGAGGCTCCCCACCTCGTACTTATCCGCTCCGCCTGCCACTCTCTGCAGCAAGCCACATCGGCTGGTACAGCGGAAGCATTGCCGAAAAACTTGGAATACCTAATAAGCGAAACGTGGAATTGGTTCGCAAGATCCCCTGCCCGGCAAATTGCGTAAAAGAAGCTCTACTGTCTGATGAATGACGGCGATGAACCACTGAAGATTGTGCAAAGCGTGCAGGACGTGGTGGCTATCCCTCGAATAGCCGTATCAAGGATAGTAGAACCAGTGGACCGAATTCAAGGCGCACTTCGAAATGGCAAGCCGGCCTAAAAAGTGCTATGCGGCAGAGGTGCTGTACAGTATGTACAAAAACCAGATCAATCTGGGGCAGTGGCTTTTTTTTTTAGACCGATTCTGGCAGATGTTCTGAAGTTAAGAAGGCATTCGAGACGAAAATGCGGATCAAACAAAGCTGCTGAAAGACCTTATGACTTTGCTTTCAAGCTTGGTTAAAAAAGTCGTAATTCCGAAAGAGCAGATTGACGTTCTGACGTGCAGACCTGAGGACCACTTGAACCCCAAGCCATATCTGGGCTACCTGTTTGAGACGTACGTTGGCAACGTGAAAGCTCAGAAGACCGACGGGTTCTCTCTCGCAGATGAAGCTGTGATGCGAGAAAGCTACACAAGGTTTATTACCACGCTAGTAGATCAAACCAGACAGCGACTTCCCGACAACATCACAGTTCTCCTGAAAACATCACTCTCATCGGTCGAGAACGCTTTTTTCGTCATGAAGGAGCCATTGATTCCTCTTCTGGAAGCAATGCAGTGCACCCTGAGACATTCAGAAAATTTCAAAACTAGTGGAGCAAAATCACCCTCCCGGACTGGAAGCAAATATCGTCCACGCAGTCGTTCTGGTGTGAAGTTCACTCCTAAAGGACGCCTGCGGCAAAAACCCGATCGCCGAGCTCGCCGGATTTGGCATGTCGATGCTAGTGCTGCCGTATTCAAATGCCGAAGTAGAGAGGATGTTTAGTCAGCTTAACATAGTAAAATCCAAGCTGATGAACAAGCTGAAGCCTGAAACAACAAACGCTATCCTCGTCGTAAGAGCTGGGCTGAAGCGACACCAGAAAAGTTGTTTTGATTACGAATTTCCCGCGGCAGTTGTTAGTAGCAATCGGGATATCTGCAACGTATGTGCAACCTAGTCAACTTTCTGGTCCCTCAACAAGTACCAGCAGTCCTGTGGAAATGGTGTCAGACGACGACAGCGGCGACGAAGACCTCGATGTGTTTTTCGTTTACCTGTGGGTTTTTTTCTTCAGTGCGAACATTAATAACTCTTAGCTCATCTGTGATGAGTTGACCAATGACGACCACCGCAGCACTGAAGTCTCAAGTGTTCTAGTTAGACTCCTTGAAGACTCTTTATATGTTATTTCAGCTCTCGTATTTTGGAGCTTTTAAGAATTATAAAGGTATTTAATGATACGAAATTCACACGGTTTTTTAAATAAAATAGGCCCTAGCGGGAATTTAGCGGATATGTTTTAGAATCTAAGCGGAATCTGGCGGATTTCTCATTGCTTTTTAGCGGATGTCTGACGCCCAGCGATGGCAACACTGGTAGAAACGTGGTCGAGGTCGGGGTTAGCAATTGGCATATCCGAACTGCTGGAGCCAGTGCCCTCGTAATGCATGTAGCAGAAACAGAGCGATACGGGCTCTCTATATTATAATATATATATTATATATAATATATACAAATAATATATATTATATATATATTTTTTTTTTTTGTGTGTGCTTGTGCACTATACAGAGCAAGTAGTTACTGAGTGCGCATGCGATCTTTCAGCCGCTGCTGTCTCAATGTACTTAATCTAACTTTGTGGTTCCTTAGGGCAAGTGTTGTACCTTTTGTATACTCCAATGCCTTGAGTTGCCAGCTCCTCTTTGGGTTGGAGCTTAACTCTCCATTAAATAATTATTCCATCTCCTTGAAAAATTAAAAGCGCACATGGAACGGGGACTTAAAGAAAGGACCCAAACAAGCGCTTCTTCCTTTCCGTCCACGTTTCTTGTGCGCTTTCAATTTTTCCGTGATGCACCAACTAGCGCAACTTGCGGTATTGCATGTATGATCCTGACAGTGCCACACACCTATAAATTTCTTCTGTTGTGTTTTGTATTTTATCTAGTATCTGTGCCTCCTTGTGTGCTTGCTTGTATACACCTATAAAATGAGCGCGTACGCATGCACACGTGTGCTTTCTTTAAGGGGACCTGAGACAGGGACGACACTGAGTTCTCCGTAATCTACGCCATTGCTGCCCACCCCAAAACACTGAGGGCTCGAAGAGGGCTGAGAAAATCCTGTGGTGGCTTTTTCTAGATGCGAAGCATCTCTTGTTCGGGGGGATGTCCCGCGTCAGTGCCCCGTCCGCAGCGCCTCTGATCATGATTGTGGGCAGGATGCCCCTAGGGATTGGCCAACCAAAGAAGGCAATCACGAGATAGCTGCGCGTTGCAACCAACCGTCGCCATCTTCCCGTAGGAGAACCACTGAAAGAAGAAGAAGGAGAAGAAGACAACGCTGCGAAGAGGAGGGCGTGTGCGTTGCTCTCAGCCGGTGGACCAACGTCAACAACCTTTACCTCACCAACGCTGACGGAGACGACCGATTCTACCACAGAGACGACAAACATCGACGAGAACCATGATGGACGAGTTTCGTCGCCGCCTCGAGAACCACCGCCTACTCAACGTAACACCACAGTACTTGCGTGCCTTTGCCACCGGTGTAGACCAGGACGCGGAATTCCCTCTGGCGCTACTAAACACCACATGACTCAACATAACGTTCTCAATTTAAGTTGAACCCTCTTAGTGAGCCTCCACGTTTCTGCCCTGTAGGTGAGTACCGGTAAGATGCAGCTGTCATACACTTTCTTCTTCAGCGACAATGGTAGGCTGCTATTCATTATCTGAGAATGCCTGCCATATGCACCCCACCCCATTCTGATCCTTCTATTTATCTGTGCCTCATGATTGGGATCTGGGGTCACAACTTGGCCTAAGTAGATATATTCGCTTCCCCCTTTCACTGCCTCACCACCTATCTCGAACCGCTGTGCTGTCCCGAGGTTATTGATCATTACTTTAGTTTTTGTGCATATTAATTTTCAGGCCCACGGTTCTACTCTGTTCGTCCAGTGCGGAAAGCATGCTTTGCAATTCGTCTCCCGAGTTACTTAGCAAGGCAATGTCCTCAGCAAATCTGAGGTTACTGAGGTATTCTCCATTAACCCTTACTCCCACCTGTCCCCAATCCAAAGTTCTGAATACTTCTTGTAAACATGCTGTGAATAACATTGGAGAGATTGTGTCTCCTTGTCTGACACCCTTCCTTATAGGTATTTTACTGCTCTCCTTATGGAGCATGATGGTAGCTGTGGACCCATTGTAGATATCCTCTAGTATTCTTACATAATGCTCATCTACCCCCTGGTTCCGCAATGCCTGAATGACTGCTAGGGTTTCGACCGAGTCAAATGCTTTCTCATAATCTATGAAGGCTATATATATAGGGGTTCAGTATACTCAGCGCACTTCTCTATCACCTGATTAATCGTGTGAATATGGTCCATTGTTGAATAACCTTTGCGGAACCCTGCTTGTTCTTTAGGTTGACTGAAATCTAAGGTTGCAGAAATTCTGTTAGCGATTATCTTGGTAAGTACCTTGTAGACGACTGACAGTAAGCTGATCGGCCTGTAATTTATCAAGTCCTTCATGTCGCCTTTCTTATGGATTAGGATGATGTTCGCGTTCTTCCAAGATTCCGGTACTATTGCGGTCATTAGGCATTGCGTATACAGGTTTGCCAGTTTTTCAAGTACAATTTCTCCGCCATCCTTCAAGAGGTCTGCTGTTATCTGATCCTTACCAGGTGCTTTTGCCCCCTTTCATTTCTTTCAAGGCCTTCCTTACTTCTTCGGTCGTTACTGGTGGGATGTCTATCTCCTCTAAGCTACTGTCTCGTTCGGCATTATCCTGGATGTCCCGGCTACTGTACAGATCCCTGTAGAACTCCTCGGCCACTGTGACTATTTTATCCCTATTTGTGATGACATTGCCTTGCTTATCTTTAAGTCCATACATCTGATTTTTCCCCGCTGCGGCGATGGCGTAGAGGAGAATAAAGAAAAAAAAAGGCGATGGCGTAGAGGTAGAGCATCCGCCTCGTGTGCAGAAGGACCGTGGCTCGAATCCCGCTGCCGGACAATTCCCAACGGATTTAAAAAAAATAATCCGCGTATTGATGGAATTGCACAAAGGGGCTTGGGGTGCGGCCTGACCCCGGCGACCATTGCCGGTAATGCACCCCCTCACCAGAGCAGGATTGGCCACCCTGGTGTAGTAACGGCCACAACCTCCCATGAATACGCCAATTAATCCATTGAAGTATCCTTGCATGATTCCGGACATCATGCCAGTCATGCCAGTGCTCTATGAGGGAAGCAACATCGAGTAAGGTTCGAATGGCACGGGACATTGGAGGCCTGACATACATCCAGCAGCACATGCCTCGAGGAGCTTGAGCTGTGGGTAGGCTGGTGTCGCTATCGGCTGCATTTTGCATTCAAGAAACAGGATATATAATGCTCACCTCACCCGGCATATGACTTAGGACCATCTCAGAAACGAGGGTGGTACTGAGAATGTCCTTCTGGGCGCCGTGAGCTTGGGCAAATAAGGAAAAGGGGCATGTTTGGGGGGCGTATGGCGCCTTCCACGCAAATTTGTCACTACCATATTTTACAACGCCAATCTTTCGTGTTTTATCACGTGCATATTCGAGGTTTACGTGTTCCAGCTTCACGTTTTAGATAGGGCATAAGGGCGTAATTTTAGCACCTTTAGACCATCATGTTCACACCGCGAATATCATACGTAAATGGTGGTGACGTCATTAGGAAAACTATTTCGTCGTCTTTGAATAGAATAGAACGGTTTACCCTTGATATACTATGTATGTCTACAAATTGTTCCACAATGGGGGCAAATAGCTAAAAAATGCGCGTACGGTTTTTACTATGAATCAGTGTACCTATATCAGACAAGGGATCTGTGCGACCGTCGGCGTCAACAGAAAACTCCCGCGAACAAATATAAGAAATTACCGCCACCGCCAGTAATCGAACCTGGACCCAAACAGAGTAATGGAGTGACAGCCGTCGTCTTACAATCTAAGCTACGCCCACACGAAGAGACGGGCAGGCGGTGCACACAACCAGCACAGCGGCGGGTGTTCCACCTGCGCTTTTTCAAAAACCTCGTATGAAGTGCGAACCGCATAATGTATGATAACGGCAGTTCACGTGCGTTGGATTACCGGCGAACAGAACAGCGTCTGAAGAGGGGAGGGCTTGGAAGGGCGCTCCCTGGCGGTGACGCATGAAATAAGAGTGAGGGGGAGGCAGTGGGAGAGATGACGCCATGGTCAGAGTACCACCCCTCCTCACCCTTCTCCAGACGCTCCCATCGGTTTTCTTTCTGCCGTCGCTGCTGCATTCGTTCGTCTCTGGTTTCACTCTTTGTAGAGCCACGTGTGTCAATTCAAGTGACGCCGCATGTGGAATCGTCGTGGGCGTCGTTTACAGCTTCGCAGTCCAACCACCTTCAAAGCGTGGATTGGAGCCAATTTTTTGTCGGCTTTCCTGCTCAAGTCGGGAATGACGTAACCATAAGGGACCAATCATAGGCTCTTGTTTCTTTAAAATTCATCGGCATAAGAGCTGCTCACCTTTGCGCCAAGACCAAATTTCCTGGCAAAACAACGGGCGACGTCTCACCTTTGTTACGACGACCAAACGGCCGAACTCTTAATCAAAAACTTTCGGGTACGCAGGTGATTCTGCGTCGGCAGAAGTCGGCATGTTAAAGGTAAACTAAGTATTGGTGTATTCTCAGCGCTGTTTCCTTCCTCGGATAACGTTTTTTCGGCTAGCCAATATTTTTGCTAAAGCTTCCCGATATTAATCTGACATATCCTGTTGTAGGTGATGCGAAATTCCTTACCTGGCCTGATAAACGGCTGATAGCAAAAAGTTCATGTTTACTTCATGACTACGTTCAATAAACGTTCAGAGGTCGTAAATTAATGTAACTGTTTCTTTATTCGTGAATCGTGAAAAAAACGGGGAGAATCAGTGATGCTGTGCGTTGTGATGCTGTGCCCTCTCCGAGATGGAATGCTTTAACGCCATAATAATGCTGGCAGTGCCATTTGTTCAGTTGGATTAGCTCCCCTATGGCTGAAATGTAACGCGGCTGTGATTGTAACGCGGCCGTGGTACTCAAATGTAACGCGGCTCTGAAAGCTGTGGTTGTAATAAAACGTAATAACAACTAGTCTTTAGTGCTTCACTAGAAATACGAACGGGTTTGATGCCGCATTTTCTTCCCAGCACTTTCCTCCCACAGTCATCGAGTGGCTAGATTATCAATACACTACCACCCCCGCCGATAGGGCGACTGCACGTTTGAATTTCACGCGAAGTAATTTATTTGGTTGAACCTAATTGTGTTGTCATATACGTTAAGTATAAGACTGAGAATAAAGTTTGACAACATACCGTCAACACGTGCAGGCAAAGTGTGCGCAAACAGCAAGCAGGTCAAAGTCCTGCTGTAATGGTTGCCAAATAACTGAGCCAGCAGGTCAGAGTCCTGCTGTAATAGTTGCCAGACGACTGAAACGGTCGCGCGAGCGGTTACGTGGACATGAAAAGTATTGGTATTTGAGATGAGCTTAAAGAGAGCATTTACAAGAACTAAAAACAAAAAAATACTATTAAAATACAAGGATTGCAACCACGAGTAATGCCATCACCGAACAGCCAGCGCATGGTGTGTGAGGAGAACTGTATGCGGAACTTGGTGATCCTACGACCGAAGACACACGGAAAATTGCAGGGAGGGCATCAAAAGAGGATTATCTTCGATAAACCCATTTGGGCCTACAGCTTTTCCCGCCTATTATAAGTCAGGCGCTTACTTTTTAAAGAAACTCAGGCTAATTATCAGAGCTGTTGGTCGCTATGCATTGCTACTCCGGTCTCTACAAGGTCCTTCGTCGCACAGGCGAGTCAATTCCGAGGTTCACCCTTACGGCAGTGTGCCTTCTCCTCGCACCGCGAAAAAGTCCGACGTCATGCACTCCGCAAGAATGAAGCCTTAGTACACCCGTCACACCTCCTCTTGAACTGTTTTGGGACCCATATGCTTTTTCTTCATGATTACGCTTACGGTTTCTTTATCTTCCTTGAATCAACCACTTCCTTCCTGCGTATCGTGGCGATGCATTCAGACGGGAGAGGATAAAGCCACCACGGTTCTGCCAGAACTTTAACGCAAGGTCCTTACCCTTGCCAGGGTATGCCTCACTACCCCAAAAATGTGGACAGAGAAGGCGAGCCCCCGAACCGTTAGCTCGCCAAGTGTTTTGGATGCTTGTTTCTCACCGCCAGTTGAAGTGTCATTTGCTACTCCACCCTGGTTCATGTAAATACTTCTTCAGCTATTAACTCGTGACAATGTACCTCGCCTAATATCAGTTCTCCAGCATCATATTGTTTTTAACTATGTGCAACATATTCACGCGAAAAGTTACCTTCAGTAGATAAAAACAGTGCCGTGGGTCCCTCAAACGAGCCTTTGCAAAGGGCTGTTAAATAGCTAATAATTGAAAAATTTGTCCATTTGATAAAGATTGCTTATTTCACTAAGAACATGTCGTTTTTGACGTAGCACTATTATTTTATATTATTCTAACATTGTTTGAACATTCAAGTAAAAAAATTGTATTTATAATGCAGAAAAGTACGTGTGTACGAGTTTTATTTTTATAATTGTTTGTTATGGGCACACACATAGAGTATCTCTGTAAGCTAGTGAGAATCCCTGTTGGCACATACAGTTGGTGCAGAAAACAGCTCCTTCATTAGATGACTTGGGAATCTACACAATTAACTGGCTGACATCGGTTGCCTGTGTGTCACATGGAGATGGTTCTCTCTCTTATCCCTATGATAGAACTTTCCCTGTAATATATTTAAAAATTGTATTATACACAGCCGAAATAATTTATTTACGTAAATGTGTCGTATTTCACATTTGTGCAAGGTGTTAGGATGAAAAATGACCGAATTTTAAGAATTTCCTTAAGCTAACCGCTTCTCGGTTCGCTTTTAACTTTAGGAGAAGCTTAAACGCTAAGGCTGCATTATTACATGGGTGCTTGGTGTTTTTTTCTAGATACCCCAGGTGGAGCCACAGTACAAATACATAAGCAATCGACACGTCAAAAAGAGCGAACTTAAAATGATTTAACTACACAATCGGCCTCCTACATGGAACACAGTCCAAAACAAATATGGCCACAATGTCCTCCTCCTAACATAGATATCGAACGCAGTGACTATAGCTTCCTGTGTGAGAGGAAACCAAAATCGGGGAGTGGTAGAGGTGAAGAAGAAGCTCCCTCTGCAATGTGGCCGTGCCGAGAATATACTGGCAAGCATACACTAGGCACTGTAGCTACGGTGTGAAAGACCCCGAAGATGCCGGGACCTTTGCCGAGATACCTCTCGGAGCGAATCATTTTTTTTGTGTGTGCCGTACGTTGCAAGAGGTGAATTAGCTGTTGCCAGTACCCACCAGCCTCCATCCTCTGATTGCGGTAGTGAGATCCAGACCGACATCCCCGATCCAAGACACTTTCGTGAGCCTAACGGATAACAGTCCAAAGGAATTGTGAATCGGTCTATTCCTTTTCGACCACTTTGTTGGCTGGAACGCATGCGTGCGTGCAGGAACGTTTGGCGAGTGGCGTTTCTTACAGCCAGGCGAATCAATGTGCTCTCGGGTTTCGATTTTACCACCTCGTCCCTCGCTGCAAATGTGCGCCGGCCCATGTCCTCCTGAATCGTCTCTGTTGTGGGTTACCCACGCGTCTCGAGGGAATGCCAATTGTACAACGCGTCCTTGACGCCGCTACAGGTGTCCACCAGTGACTCAGGAGACATAAAGCGCCCCACTCTCTTGTGTAATGCCATGCACTACCGCTATTGAGCTGCTGTCACTTGCACTTGGTACATTATTTATGTCCAGACATAGCCATTGTTAAAGTTCGGACAACTCATGTGTGGTTTCATGCAGCAATTGATAATTACACTGACGGGTGGTTCAGCAAGATGTAGCGGGTTTGCAGGCTTCGTTAAAGTTAAGGGAGACTGCTGTTACCAGAGTTACATCCGACAATGTGTAATTTTTAGCAGTAATTCACAATAACGGTACCTCTGCCTGACCTCTGACCAGAACGGTTGTGCTAGCGTTGTAAAAATCAAGACACACTGTATGACTGGCTGGCTAGTGGATCCCGGCCAGGAGGCGTACACTGGAGCGTCAGGATGTATTATTGAGCGATTAGTTGAGCTACATAAAATGAGTGCTCTGTAGTAGCGTGGGCCGTGACCAAATTTCGCCAATACTTGTATGGTCGACATTTCTGGGTGGTAACCGACCATCCGTCCCACTGTTGGTTCGCACATTTAAAGCACCATTCAGGTCGATTCGCTCTTTGGAGCCTTCGCTTAGAACACTTCGATGTCTGTAGCGAATACAGGACTCGTAAGCAACACAGCGATTGCGAATGCCTGTCCTACGGCACAATCGACAAAACCTCGACTGATGCAGACGACGGGGAACCCTTTCTCGGCCCCTACTGCCATCCGCTCTTGTTCAACTACAAAGGAATGATCATGAGCATCGCTCTGCAATTGACTACCTTCATAGATGCTCCTCCAGACTTTCTCCACCTCTCATACGCAGCCGTCGGTAATGTTGTTTATGGGACAATGTCCTATTAAAGAAAAATTGTAATGCTGCAGAAACGGAATACCTACGTGAAGAAATCCTTCAGGCCTGCCACGATGAACCATCTTCTGGTCATCTTGGTTTTTCCCGTACAGTGGCACGCATATACCTTCGATATTATTTGCCCAATCTGGCCGGCGACCTGAAGCGGTACGTCCAGACCTGCAGCGACTGTCAGAGATGCAAACGCCGACTACCAAACGAGCTGCTTTTCTCCAGCCTCTTTATGCCCCGAAAATACCATTTCAACAGGTCGGTATAGATTTGCAGATCCCTTCCCTCTTTCGTCAAGTGGATACAGATAGATTGTGATTGTGGTCGCTACGGAGTACTCGATGGGCTACTGTGAAACGAAGGCCCTGCCGAGCAGCACAGCCACTTAAATTTCAGTTTTTTTATGGAGGACATGGTACTTTGCCATGGTGCCCCGGCAATACTCAACACTCACAGAGGAGTGGCGTTCACAGGGACACTTATTCAAGAAATCATGAAGGTCGGCTGCACAAGTCACCGCAGAACGAGTGCCTACCACCCGCAGGGGAAAAGCCTCACCCAACGAGACTATCGCCGACATGATCTCCATGTATGTTGACGTGGACCACCGAAACTGGGAGTGCGTACTTCCATACGCAACAATCGGCTATAACACCGCGGCTCTAGAAACCATAATTCACTCCTTTCCGCTGGTTCATGGGCGAGACGTCCTCAAGGTTTTGGGTACCGTGCTTTTGAAGGTCGACGGCACTATCGAAAGGACGGACGCTGACGAAATCACGGAGCGCGCAGAGATCACCCGAAAATTTGCACGCCAGCGCATTCGTTGTCAGCAGGCGAATGACGACCGTGTACGGAGTGCGACACCGACAAGCTGCATACCAACCAGGAGATTTGGTCTGGGTGTGGAGCCCTGTTCGCGGGAGGGGCCATTCTGAAAATTATTGTGTCGCTACTTCGCTCCCTAAAAGGTCCTTCGTCTCACTGGAGAGTTCGACTACCAGGTTCGCCCTGACGGAACTGTGTGGTCTCCTCGCGCCGCAAAAAAGTCTCACGCGGTGCACGCTGCAAGAATGAAGCCTTATTGTACCCGTCAGATTTCCTCTTGAACTGTTTTGGGATCCGGGTCGTTTGTTTTCAGGCAAACTCTTACAGTTTCTTGATCTTTTCTCATTCAAGCACTCCTTTCGTGTGCATCGTGGCGATGCATTCACAGGTGAGGGGGTAATCCCACCAGTGTTCTGCTAGATCAGTTATGCAGAGTCGCCATCCTTGCCAGAGTATGCCCTGTTGCCCGAACAATCTGGAGACGAGGACGCCGAATTGTTAGATTGCCATGTGTTTTGATGCTTACTTCTCATTGCCAGATAGGGGTCATTTCTACTCCAGCCTGGTTTAGTAAACACCACTTTTTCTGCTGTTCATTGGTGACAATCTACCCCCGACTAATATCAGTTCTCCAATGACATATCATTCTCAATAAATGAAGCAAGAGCAGTCCAATGGTTAACATTTGAGGTAAAACAGTGCAGCGGGTCACTCAAAGTAGCCTTTGCAAAGTGCTGTAAATAGCTAGTAACTGTAAATGATGTCCTTTTCGCAATATAAATAGCTTTGTTTCTTAATACGAAGCATGACAATAAAAACTGGCACTGACCAAGAATGTTCAAATCCAAAAAAGACGTTTCGGCTCCCGTACGGGTGCCTTGTTAGCCGAAACGTCTTTTTGGATTTTAAACATTCTTGGGCAGTGCCAGTTTTTTATTGTCACGTGTTTTTCCTGACCAGACGGGTTTTCGCCCAGCTCTGGATTTCATTTCTTAATACGAAGCAAGTGGTTCTTTTTACGTTGTGCATTTCTATTATGTTAGTACAATTTTATATAAACATTCAAGTAAATAAATTGTCTTTATAATGTAAAAAAGTATGTGTACAAGATTTATTTTTACACCGCTTGTTATGGGCGCACACATAGAGTATCTCAGTATGAGCTAAGTGAGAAATTATGAGAGCACGCATTGTTGGTGCAGAAAGCACCCGGTGCTTAAGACGACTTGCGGGTCTACAAAATTAACTAGCTGACATCGGTTACCTGTGTGTTACTTGGAGATGGTTCTCTTTCTTGTCCCTATGATCAGAACTTCCCCTGTAGTTATTCTAAAAATTATATTAGGCCGGATTCAGACTGTTGCTGAAACAGTCGTAATAACTTTAAACAAAGACGTCATTTCACGCCTCAGCCATCCGAACTGCGTGACACGCTGTTTTTTTTAGCTCCATAGGAAGCGATATAGCTTTTGGCTTCGGTAGTCTGAACAAAGCCTTATACACAGCCAAATTACACACTTTTATGTAAATGCGTCGTATTTCACAATTGTGCAAGGTGTTATGAGAAAAATTGCCGTCTTCTAAACATTTGCTTAAGCTAACTAACGGGTTCTCGGTTGGCTTTCAACTTCCGGAGAAGCTCACATGCGAAGTTACCATTTTTTTAAATGGGTTCTAAGTTTGTTTTCTACATACCCCAGCTGGAGCCACAGTTCAAATACATAAGCACTCGACAGGCCAAAGAGAGAGAACTTACAATGATTTAACTTCACAATCGGGCTCCCACATGCCCCACAGTCAAAAACCATATATGGCCACAATGTCATGTCCAAACCATTAACATAAACGCACGACCACCAACTCCTTCCTGTATGTAAAGAAGGCAAAAATGGAGGAGTGGTAGAGGGGCAGGCGAAGCTCCCTATGCAATGAGACAGTGCCGAAAATATACTGGCAAGCCTATTCTAGACACATTAGCTATGGTTTGAAAGACCTCGAGGATGTCGGGACCTTTGCTGAGATTTCTTTCGCAGCGAATCATTTTTTGTTGGTGCCGTACGTTGCAAGAGGCGACTTAGCTGTTGCCAGAAGCCGCCAGCCTGCATTCTCTGATTTCGCCACTAGGATCCGCATCGACATGCCCGACACAAGACGCTGTCATGAGCGTCGCGGATGACAGTCCAAAGTTATTGTGAAGCGCTCTGGTCCTTTACGACCGCCTTGCTGGCTGGCACGCATGCTTGCGAGCAGGAGAGTTTGGCGAGCTGCGTTTGTTTCAGCCAGGCGTCGAGATTTTTATGAAGGCCTCTGCAGTTCCATTTAAAGATATTTTCTCCTCCCATTATTTATTTTGGAGCAACTGAAGTACGTGTACGTTTATCTATCGTATTTCGGTTCTTAGACAATTTGAGGGGCTTTCTTACCTTCTCTTTTGATCTGGACGCTGTAGCCCTTCGCTGCGATGGAGGCAGGAATGGTCCGACGTCCACCTCGCCGTCAGATAACCGGGGGGGAGCTCGACGCCCCGGGCCCCTGGACTTAGTACCCTTTTGAGTGCCCTTCGGTTTGGCACCGCCGCCGCGGGCGTCGAGTGCACCGCGGGCGGGGCAGGTGGTGGGGCAGGGATGGGAGCTTCTGTGCCCCCCCCCCCCTGTGTCCATCTGCTCGGTGCCCTCAGGTGTACTGGGGGCTGACGGAGCGGCGACGGAAGAAGTGGCATCGTTTCCAACGCTGTTCGTGGCCTCCGCAACCAAAGGCATTCGATGGCTAACTCTAACTAGGCGCGTTATTTTACATTACTGCGTCTTCAACGCATCCGAAGTTCAGTTGTAACTATAGCCCCTAGACCTTTTCCTAATCTGCTGTCCGGGTCAGTTTTGCATTCCCGCGGTGTGTCATCGAAGTGATGAAAGTGCTCGAAAAACAGCACAACAGGCCAGTCGACCGCGGCGCCCTGTCAGTGCACCATGCAGCACACTGAGCGCGTTTGCCAGTGAGGTAATTTTTAAAAATAAAGTTGCCATTCTAATACATTTTTACTGTAAAATTATTTTTTGCTTACCTTTTCTCGCCTAAATCCTTTTTTTCTCGTAATCTAAAGGGAAAAATTATCGTCGTCTACCTGCACTCCGCGTTTAGCTGTGATCGCCTCCACTCACACTGAGCAGGCGATCAGAGGCGTCACCAGTAGGGTTCACAGTCTAAAGATTCCTAAACAATATAGTTGAGACCCAAAGAGTTATGCAAAGAATTAATGTGTTAGGAAAAACTACGAAAACAAGAATTTAGCTTTTAGCAAACCGTCACAGAAACAAAAAGGGCCAGTATACTGAGAGGGCGCTGCAATCGAGCGGTGTGCTGTCTGCAGGCTTTCATAACCAAAAGAACCCCGGTGATGGCCTCGGACGGCAGACTAGCCGAATTTCCAGTGACTATATTATAACGAAGAGCTGAAATTCGGTAAATATTTGTTTTTGCAGTACTGCAACGACGCAACATTGTTGTCTACGTAACAAAAAGGCCAAGGGGCTTGTAAGAATTCAAATAAATGTGTAATAGAAAAGTGCTTTTTTACGGCTATAGTGTTGCTGCCCTTTGATCCTCGCGAAAAAGTATGCACGGGAAAGTTGTTTCGTGTAGTATACACCTCAAAAGCAATCCAAGTTAAAACGCCTTTATTAATAATTGTTTGGTTCATTTTGAATGCTTCTGGCGACGCCTTGAGCATGAAGCGAGGTGGTAACGTGCCCAGTGGGCAGTTGTTAAAGCAGTAACCTTCAAGCCGACAGTGTGCTGCACCGGGACAGGTTGTCGTCAGATTCACCTTGTCTCCCCTGCATAGTAAGACGTGACAAACGCAGATGAAAAGTCAGTATAAACCCCGAACCGAACAGCCAACAAAAGCGGGCAGATTTACGAAACAGTCTCCTTGCGCGCAGCGTGATTCACTACTAGCAAATTTTTTTGTCTGGTGTGATGGCACAGTTGCCCGTTGGCCCAAGACCGCGAGGCCGTCTAGAGTGAGTCGATTAACAGCTCTGATAATTAGCGTGAATTTCTTAAGAAAGGTGATTCATCCTTCTTCAGTAGGAACCGGTAAAACACGAAAGTTAAATGGGCCTTCACAGGAGCGGTTGAATGTTTATTCTGCATCGAGATGAACTTGCACATCGCTATTTATATTTAGTCGCTATAGGCTCCGTGCAGTCAAGTTTGCCGAGCGAGCGCAGCGCCATCTACCGCGCCTCCGCGCAACACTGGGTAGGCCGAGCCTCACCATCCTGGCCAGCCGCCTGCTTTACACACTGTGCCCGCGCCCTTGCAAAGGCGTCTATCAAGTGGTTAGGTGCGCTATAAGTGGCTTAATTTTGTGGGATACGCTGCAATGGCGACAGGATGGAGTGTTATCGACTGAGAGGCTTTAAAAGAAACAAAGCCCAGAAGGAAAGCTACCGCCTTCGCTGCCCTGAATCGTCCGAGTTGGGAAGGCTGGTCACAGCCTCACAGGCAGCACATGACTCCGTGAAATTTTCAGAAAATACAACGGCGATGACTACCAAGCAGATTACATGCTGCTGTCAAAGTAAAGTATATCGGTTTGCCAGCTGTAATAGTCGTAAGCTTACAATAAATTGGTTGGTTTCTCTGCATCGTCGCCATGCGTCTTCCGCGGCGTTTATAATGAAAATTCATGCGGCACGTAACACTCAGCCGTTATTGAATTGTAAAGAACTAATTGATGGCTGCAACATCTCACCCCTTTATTGGAAAAAATATGATTGTTTTTAACAAAGTAGCGCCATTACGTTTGAAAATAAGCTGGTCAAAAAGTCGAAATAACCTACGTCAGTAACAAGATATAAAAGCATGCATGTGGGATATTTTGCAGGTGCAAATAAAGTGCTTCAATAAAACAAAGTTGTTTTAACGGGGCTCACAACAGCAACATCAGAGAACAATAAAAAATAAATGGAGTTTATGATTATTCTAATATTTGAGGCCCTGCGTACCCCGTAAAAAGGAAGAGGTAGTCTTAAATCGTTCACGGGCATTTCTGGCGGGCTTGCAGCGAAACCTCGTACGTTGAGAATGTATTCACGGAAAAGGAGACGGAAGGCACAGAGGTTGAGTCTTCCTTTCGCTCATGAGGCGATACTGCTTGACCTCGTACGCGGAGCAAAGAAACGTGCTCGCTCCGTGATATCGGGGTGGGACGAACTGGCACCAGCGGAAACGCACTGTCAGGGGCGAGGAGCAGGACGCATTCTGGGAATGTTTGGCGATAATTCAGGCCATGAAAATTGAAAATCGTCGTCAGGTTCGTTTCCCTGCCACAGCGGGCCGCTTTTCCGATAAAGGCGAAAAGCGAAAATCACGCCGTGTGTTCGAGATTCCGGAAACGGTGAAAGATCCCCAGGTAGTCAAAATTAATCCCGATCCCTCCACTACGGCGCGCCTCATAGCCTGTCTGGCGTCGGCGGGTTGACCGCACAATAAATCAATCGAAAATCGCCGCCAGTTCGTTCGCAGTTCTCGATGCTTCGCAACCCGCCTGATACACATTGGAGCCCGCGTATTTAAGGTAATTATACTTGCTTTGAAGTCAATGCTACTAGCACGTAGCGCAGCGTACAGACCGCACTACACCCAAACAATCGATCCTGTGAGACGGAGCACCGTACTCGCAAAACCACGGTGGTCCGATTTCAAGAATACAAACAAAACGGCTTCTCTCCAATGCTGTGAACAGCTAATTAATTTGTGCTTTCTAGCTGAAACACAAATTCACTGAAAAAAAAAAACAATGCGGAAACGTGAAAACGTGCGCACGAAATGCTCCACCTGGTTCTGGCTATGCTGGGAAGTCAATATCGCTTGACCCCCTCCTCCGTACGCGTAGTCAACAGTTCATCCTTCAGTCTATTCCTAGCCCGGTGCGGTAGAATTACTGCCGTATGTTTTAGTTAATATAAAAGTTAAAAATTGCGTATCCTACATTTCATCCGGTGCCGCCAATCAGGAGCGCAACCGAAACACGAGCACGCTGGCCAGCGGCGGCCGACTCAGTATTTTTCTTTCTCCCCGATGGCGGCGCTGGGTGTCGCGGCTCAGTGTCGCCCTCTGTTCACTGCACGGCGCCAATGAAACCGTTACACGCATAAACATTAGACACTGGATTGCGCGTGCCGGAGCATTGCGTAAATCCGACTGAAACCACAGGCGCTCGCATACCAGCCGTGTGAGCGAAACCAAACGGGTCGTCAGCGAATTGTTTGGTGAACACGCGGCCCTTTGCAGCGAAAAGAGCAGCTGCACCTCTTCCGAGCGCGACATTCGCAAGTCGGCCCCGCAGCTCACGCTGCGCGTCCCTTGTACACGTGGGCGCTGGCATCGACGAGCCAACTGTCGGCGGTCAATACTGTCATAATGCATTACTTCGCTTCGCCTCCCTAGGCCGCAGCCCTTTCTGAGGGAAGTATAAAAGACGCGTTCTTCGTCCCATTTACGCGTCTCTTCGTAGCGCAATTGGGAGCGCGTTTCGTACCTGCCATTGCGGGGAGAGAGTTCGTCACTCGAATCCTGGCGCAGCCGCTCAATTGAAGTTTTTTGGCGATGTCATTTCCGTGACGGATATGACGTCAGTGAGATCTTTGTGCGCAGCGGCATAAACCAGTTTTGGGTTAAACTGGCCTAGCCCTAGCCTTATCATAGGCGGGAAACGCTGTAGTTCAAAATGTGTTTATCGACGATAATGCTCTTTTAAAGCTATATCTCCTATTTCCCCGGTGTGTACGGCCGTAGGATAACTGACTTCCGCATACCCTTCTACTTCATACCGTGCGCTAACTCTTCGGTGATGACGTTACTCGTGATTGCGTCCCTCGTACTTAAATTTACGTTACTCGTGATTGCGTTCCTCGTACTTCCTTGTACCCTCCCCTCCCTAGACGCTGTTCTGTTCGCCGATAATCCAAACCACGTGACCACCGTTATCATAAATTATGCGGTTCACACTTCATACGAGGGTTTTGAATAAGCGCAGGTGGCAGACCCGCCGCTGTGCTCGTTATGTGCCCCGTCTGTCTCCCCTCCTTGTGTGGGCGTGGCTTAGTCGGTAGGACGACAGGCTGTCACTCCATTGCTCTATTCGGGACCAGGTTCGATTACTGGCGGTGCCGGTAATTTCTCATATTTGTTCCCGGGAGTTTTCTGTTGACGCCGACGGTCGCGACAGATCCCTTGGCTGAGAGAGGTACACTGATTCACAGTAAAAACTGTAAGCGCATTTTTTACCTATTTGCATCCATTGAGGAACAATGTGTGTAGGCATACTTAGCATCTCAAAGGTTAACCGTTCTATACAGAGACAACGCAATATTTTTCAAAATCTAGTCACCAACGTTTACATTTAACATTCATTGTATAAACATGATTGTCTAAAGGTGCTATATTTGCGCCCTTATGCCCTTATCTATAACGTGAATCTGGACATCATAAACCTCGAATATGCACATGATAAGACACGAACGATTAGCGTGGTAAAAGATGACAGTGGCAAATGTGAGTAAAAGGCGCCACAAGCCTCCAAACATGCCCCTTTCCCTTATTAAGCTACCCAAGATCACGCAGCCCACAATAAAAATCTCAGTACCTCCCTCATTTCTGAGGTGGTTTTCGGTTATACATGGTGTGAGGTGAGCATTATATATCCTCTTTTATGAATGTAAGCTGCAGCCCACAGCGAAACCAGCCTACCCAGAGCTTACGCTCCTGGCGGTTTGTGCTACTGCATGTCTTTTACGCCTCCAATGTTCCGTGCTCTCTGAACCTTACTCGATGTTGTTGCTCCCCTAGTAGAGCACTGGCATGAAAATATGGCTACAATATATCCAGAATCCGGCAAGAACAGCTTCAACAGAATGCCTGTGGACTCCGTTACTGCTGTCCGTTGTACAGCAAGTCCGGCTTCCAAATATTTGCCAAATAGGCGTCTAACCCGCACGCGCTACCGGGTTCGCTTTTTGGTGGTTTGCTCTGAGAATACGTGACCGGAAAGGGCCGAAGCAGTGTTCTGGTGGCGATTTACAATGACCTACCCTATTGTTGTGCCCCCGACTAGATCTATAGTTCATATCACAAGCTAGCTGCCGCACTGTGGATGCTACATTGTTATCAATAGTGCGCCCACTGAGGGCGCCTAATCCGCCGTGAAGGGGGTCCTGAAAGGACACTCCCTTCTCCCCTCTCGGCAAGTGGCACCGCACGGCCCCGGCGCCTTTTGTCGCTTCCTTCGCGGTGAGTTAGGCGCCCTGAGGGGGACAACAATGTAGCCTCCACAGAGCTGCAGCTAGCTTGTGATATGAACTATAGTACATCACGACCACGGCAAAATTTGCTGCCGCCAAATGCACAGTCACACAGGCTACATAACACCTCGCTCACGTTGACACAAGAGTGAGGACTTCATTTTGATCGACATGCGACAACGGTATGTGATTATGGGTGATTTCAATGCACATCAACCACCTCGGGGCTGCAAAGTATCTGACCCCTAGGAAACCACATTCTAAACGTCGCTTGAAGCCGGATTACACATACGAAACATGGGAAGCGCCATGTTCTTCCGTGCAAAAAAAATCAAGTTGGTACATGCTAAGCACTTCAAGGTAATCATCATCAATATGAAAGCACGGGAATAAAATTGGCTAGCCACAACTCGTTTCGGCGCAAGACATCAGCAACGGTGCAAGTAAGGCAACAAAAGCTTGGCTGGAAACGTCTGGCGCTTCGCGTGGAATAGTGACGCCTTCCTCCCTGCTGACACCCGCGGGAGTGTTGAATGGCGTAGAAAGCTCGGGCACTGACCTGGCGATATTTTATTTAGGGATATGTGCCACCCAGGCACTTCCTTTGCACTTAAGAATCAGAGAGAGCTGGCCGAATCGAAAAGAACTAATGATTTAAATTCTGACTGCTTAATGGGATGAGGACAATAGTAAGGCACAAACAAACGTAGTTTGTTCCCTTCTCTTTTCCACCGTTGTGAAGCCACAGTTATTCACATAGAAGAATGCGGACAATTGAGCCACGAAAACATTGTAAGCAAATTGCGGTTCTTGCAGAAATGTCTGCACTGTTAGGGCTGGAATGAAGCACATTCGCACCAGGACCTGTGGTTCAACCCATTAGGCTTCTGTGGTCGAATAGTAAGGCTGTCTTAGCATTTTCTCAAAGCAAAAGAACGAGTGTTAGATGTGAACCAATAGGTGGCGGTTGGTGCGTACACGAAGTCGTGGGATTTTACCCACAGGGGAAAACACTCTCGCCTTCTCTTCTTGCTACTTTTATTAAGGGTAGCAGTGCTACTCAACATAAACTCACAGCGTGAATGACTAATTCAGAGAAGGTGGAGGAAGAACAAACTTTATGAAAACGCAATTTTAAGCTTCGAGAAAGTCGTAGGCCAGGTTCACAAACACCAACTGGTCCGTCAGCTGGTGCTAGACTAGCGAAGCCTACTTTGCCAAAAGAGGAGGGTGTGCAAAATGGGGGGCTCAATGGCAACGGGGAAGGAGAGAATGCAGTGTTATAAATTATCGTATGGTTGGGGAGAACTGGGCAATCGGCGGGGAGTGACGGATACGGTAGGAAAAGGAACAAGCATCAGCGACAATGGCATTTAAGTGTATGCGTTGAAGTCGTAGTTGCGTGGGGATTAGAGATTTGTCTCCTGCAGGAAGTGCACGAAGAGCTTCTCTGTTGTTCTTTATTTCCTGTTTGTAGTGGAGAGTGCTGTCCCAGGTGGGTGGATAAGTCCAGGGTATCCCAGACGTGCGGTGTAGACGTCTGCGGGCGGGGCTTTACACCACCTCGGTATGTGTGATTCCAGCATGAGCAGGAATCCACCTCACTGTAACAGTGTCGGAAGTACTTTTGTTAGAGCTTTGCGTAGATAATCCTGTTCAAGAATCATACGAATCTGAATCAAATCAAATGAAATATTTATTTTCCTTTTAAAAAAAAATTAGGTTGATCCTTCGTTCATAGGAATCAGTAAAACGCGAAAGTGAAATGTGCCTTCACAGAAGAATTTGAATGTTTATTGTGCATCGATATGAACTTGCACATCGCCATTTATATTTCATCGGTATGGCACGGTTAGCCACATCAACATTACACACTGAATTACACTCGGCGGAGCATTACGTAAGTCCGATTGAAACACCAGGCTCTCGCAAAGCGTGCGAACGAAACCGAACGGGTTGTCAGCGAATCGTTGGGTAAAGTCATTGTCCGCTACACCGAAAGCAGCATGATTTGCGGTCGGCAGAAGGCTTGTGGTTGTATTTGGTGAGCGACGTCCTGCTGGCGGGTTGCTTCAGTAAAGGTGCGACCACATTGGTCCTCCTTCGTGGCGTGTATGCCATATTCTTGCGTTGCGACGAGTTCAGCTTGTGGAACGCGGCGGCGGCGTTCCACAAGCTGAGCGGCCTTCCACATAGGCGGCTGACCGATAAACAAAGCAACTTCCGCTGCTACCCGCTGCCTTATCGAGGCGCCAACTATCGGCTCCCTTTAGCACCGTGACGCACTACTTTGCTTCACCTCTCCTAGACGGCACACCATCTGAATGGAGAAGTTAGAGGGAAAGACATAAGGCGCGTTCGTACAGCTACCCGGGCATGACTTATGAGTTCTGTTGGCAAAGCGTTCCACATCTCCCGTTGCGGCCAGTCTGATGGTGGGATCTAATCCTGGTTAAAAGGTGGGCTCGAATCCTGCTTTAGTGTTAAAAGGATGGAGCAGCCGCATCAATCTACTGTGAGACGTAGCTGGACGAGGCTGTTAGACTTGTATTGGCCAGCAGTGGAAAACACGGATAGGAATACATACTACCAAAATGTCTACACGGACGCAGACAAACCCACATAGGAGTATTGTACACACAGATAGTCGCACATTCACCAGTGGAACACCAAGAAATACTAATACCGTCTATGAAAAAAGCGCCTTCACGGACGCAAAAAAGCCATTGTTGTACATAGGGATAGTCGCACAGTAGTCGCATAGTCGCAAGTGTCCGTTGTTTTACACTATGGCGTAACGCGACAAAACATACTTCTGGGACAAAATTCTTTCAAAAGTATGCAACAATACAAATAATAACAACTTTTTGTTGGATCATCAGCAATCAGAAAGGACACAATCTGACGACACGAAAACATTTTTGTAAACTGTTCTTAGGCAAGCGACCTATGTCTATGGCGTTAAATATACTCATAGATTGGGGCAGTGTATAGGTATAGATTCAAATGAATAGTAATTTTGTGGGATTGGAAGAAATCATGCATCCGTGAAACGTGTATCATGCGAGTGAGGTTTTTGTGTAGCATGGATAGCTATCTATAAAACATGCTATTTTTTCTATTTGTCACGCAGTGAGACAATGTCACACGGTAGTTGTAAAGGTGGTTTACCTTCATTACTCGGTACTGATGAAAACATTCCTGGGAGTGAAGAATAAAAAGGAAACATTTGATACAACATTTGTTGTTCCCCACAATTAAATGCGGAAAACATAACTGTGGTGAGATTAATGAATTGTACAAGAAGTTTGTGCGCTCTGGCAGCAGGTATCTATTTCTGTTGTGAAGCCGATTGTTTTGCAAAGTTTTGTATTTCATTAACATGATAATCCCACTTGAGGTTACGGGAAAAGTACACTTATAACCCCTTCATACATTAAACTATGTGTAGTTTTCTTTTACCGAGGCAGACGTGAGGCAGAACGCTGTGGCATTTTTGGTCGGAACAACGTAGCTTTAGTTTTTTGAGTATTTATTAGTACAGAATTTCGCTCAGTCCAGGAAAATAGCAGTAGTGAAATATCTGCCGGGATTTTTCCATATTAAACAGACACCTCATTCGTACCATAACAGGCCTACCACGCCACACTAGGATGGACGTGCTGGAACAAGCAGTGCCACTTCCTCCAATCACCAATCGAGTCGAAGAAGTCAAGCTGCGATTTCAGAAGCACCTCGAATACATGCCGCAGGGACGAGCTATTTTTAAATGGGACACCTTGAACAGCAATTTCGACCCTGCAGTCTTTCCTAAATCCATCCCACCTTGGGAGAGACCTGCAATCGGCCCTATCCGACGACGACCCATTCCCCGACGTCAACGAGAAGCTAGGGAATAGTACGTCCGCACCCTGGCCAACGACAAAGCCCACGATGAAGTTGATGTATTCACCGGTGCCGCTATCGAAGACATAACAGCCGCTGTTGCTTGGACTTGCCCCGAGGTTCCACAACTGGGTGGTTCTCGCAACATTACGAACACCTACGGCCTCTCAGATGAAGTGGAACTCTTTGGAATTCTGGGCGCAGTTCAAAGCATCCAGACCCATTGTTCAACCATCCACAAAAAGAAGTTCCGCATCATCATTGACTCGCACGTTGCCCTCCGGGAACTGAATAGGACCTGCACGCCTAACTCTACGGCCACGAACATTGATTGATTGTGGGGTTTAACGCGCCGACGCAACGCAGGCGATGAGGCGCGCCGTAGTGGAGGGCTCCGGATTAATTTTGACCACCTGGGGATCTTTATCGTGCGCCGAAATCTCGTACACACGGGCGTTTTTGCTTTTCGCCTCCATCAGAAAAGCGGCCGCCGCGGCCGGGAATCGAACCCGCGACCTTGTGCTCAGCAGCGCAAACGGCCACGAACATCCTCTACTTAGTACGGAACCTGTCTCATGAAGGAATCACGATACGCATGGTCTGGACACCTGCGCACACGTCTGGAGCGGACGGCAACCCAACGGCGCACAATGCTGCCCGGGAGTGTCTACTAAATCCTCCCACGGTTCTCGATCGACACCACTTCAGCACAATCTGACCCACGGAACAGATCTGAAGAACACTGACAACAAAAACTTCGTCAAGCTAGAGCCCTCAGCCGGCACCGGCTAGCCGACGCCTCACCACCTGGTTTCCTAGCACCACTAAAGACCCTTCCCAGAACAGGAGAGGTCTTCGCCAACAAAGTTTATGCCAACTCGGCCTATACCCCTGATGTGATTTCGAAGTGGACGAACCCAAGGCGTCCCTCGTTACTCAGGTGCCCCTACTGTGGCAGCAACGAAACACCCAACTTGTTTCACCTTATTTGGTCATGTGCAGCCTTCTCAGACGGTCGTGCGCAGTTGGTCGCAAGCGCCACGGTTCCGACGTCGGCGTTAGAGCATGTCGAATATGTTTGGGACAGCCCCGAAATCTTAGGAAAAATCACAGACTTTGCCCTAAAGAATCGTCTCTATAAGATGGTTTAATGGCTGACCGACTACCTGTTGAAGTTCACCAGTCACAAATGAACACCGGTGCGCATCCATCTTACCCCACCAACGGTTATGTGCCATCAAGAACTATGCCGGACACCCCCTCCCCTCAGGGGAAGGCCAGTGTGTGTGCTTTGCTCCAACCGGACCTTGAGCGACAGCTACAGTGATACCTGCAGTGAAGCTTGAACATTACTTAGATGTACTACAACAACTTAGTGTTGCCTTTCCCAATCCTCTTTTCCATTCCCTACCCACAGGGCTTTATAGCCCCCTCTCTGCAATAAAGTCATTAATTCATTCATTCCAATATCGCCGGTTTTCTTCTGTTACTGAGGGGTTTTTATCATCTGCATAGCAGGTAAAGAATATTTTGCGGACTTAAAACAAACTACTAAAAGGCTGCAAGACGGATTGAAGGCGGGCCAGTTGGTACATAACTGAGTTATAAAACAGCGCGGGAAACAGGACTACAGAAAGGGCACACAGACCATTGCTCTCACGGGGAAAGAAATTCACTTTCTTGGCGACACTGTAGATAATTAAGGCTCTGGTACAAGGCGTGCTAATTTCTACGAATCTGTTAGAATGCAGATTACTGTGCCTTTTAGAACTGATTGTATTTTATATCTGGTATTTCTTTATTTTCTTTAGTTGTTATTTCTTTCCTAAAAAAGCATATCAAGTGTCTTCCTTTTCCTATTTATTGCCCGTTCAGTGACAATAAACTCACTTGTTAGTCAGCGCCCTGTCTGTGTGCCTTTCTGTAGTCCTGTTTCCCGCGCTTTTTTATAACTCTACTAAAAGGCATTCACATACCATGAAACAGCGGAGGCCCAACTATGCTTCCCTGGGGGACTCCAGCCTTAATGCACTCAACTTCAGAATAGAAGCAACCAACCCTAACATATTGTTTTGGATTGCTCACATCAGACCACATGAGATTATACAGTAGGAACAAAATTGGAAGAACAAAATGTCATGATTTCATGAATCAAATGCTTTTGATTAGTCAATATAAATCCTAAGAATTAAGAAATGATCGAAGAAGTTGTGTAATGTTATTCATTCTTGTTTTAGTAAAGCAGTTTCAATAGAGCAATGTTTCCTAAAGCCATACTGAAAATTACCCCAAGTAACGAGTGTTTATTAAGATAGTTGGGTAGTCTGTTGTGTATACGCTTTTAGATTATTTTAGCAAAAAACACGCAGAATTGAACTGCGCCGATAGTTCTTAACGACATTTGGTCCCCGCCTTTAAATCTCATGAAAACTGTCGAAATTTGAATTCTTTTCAGAAATGTGCATGGACAAGAGTAAGTTAAATATGTGTGTCAAAGGATGTGGGATTAAATCTACAGTAAACTTAACTGGCCTAATTTTCAAGTTTCCATCATTGAACGTACTACTATTCTTTAAATTTAGGATAGTACTTATTACCTCCTGATCGGCGGTGGAAGATAGAAACGCAAACGTAGTGTTCAAGTTTAAAGGTATATTGTATGAATTGTCGCATTCTAACCGCGTATTTGAAAATGAATTAATAAAACAATCCGTGGAAGAGATTGGCTAAAGAATACCCGGTAGAGGTTGACCTTCATGCGTAATGGTCGTAGTTAACTGGCAGTATTGGGAATGGCAAATTATGAAATTTGTCTTCTCCCACTTTAAATCAGATCGTTTGATATCCTGAGAAAATAAATTATTGTAGTTCCTCTGTTTGGCTTTCCTCACAATATTAGCAAGTTGGTTTCGGAGGCGCTAAATACTTTCTGTACGTTAGAGCATACAGTAGTGACGAACAGTTTGTACAGAAGCCTTTTAAGCTTAATTTTTTGCAGTATGTATTTGCTAGCGCAATGGTTCGATAGCTTCTATTGAACCAGTGTTATGGTATATCCTGAGGGGTTAGGAGTCAAAAAGAGGCGTTCTGAATACCATGGTGCTGATTGGGGGATCCCTAAAGTCGCTGTAGACGAGGGGTTATGGAAAAGACCGTAAGTGTTTGTGACTACGTCGAAGCCACTGGGGATTGAATTAGCAGCTGCTCTGATGTGCGTGTTTTGATGCATGCGTTCAAACAATAGTAGAATTAATAGGATGGCCATGATTGGCAACGCGTGCAGAACGTCCCCATGGATTGGTATCATCTGCGAGGTTTTTTGGTATAGGAGCAATTCTGAGTTTTGTTGGAGCGCTAAAGGAAGGGTAATGATAGGGAGGTTAACAGGTTTGAGGGCAACGTGGTGAAGTATCCAGTGTCCCTGTTTTCTTCTAACACTGCCGGCCATAGGAGTTCGGAGATATGCTGGAAGATGGCAGTAACGCTTTTACGCTGCACGAGAACATTGCTGACACTATCCCGAACAAGACGGATGCATCCGAAAGACATGGTTTGCTCTTCAAGGAAGTATCATGAATAGACTGCGACTACGAGCAGTGCGTGCACTCCGTGGGAGAGAAGAGCGGCCTGGATGAAAAACATCTCCGGATTATATCTGAGCTGCTTGACGTGCAACAAAACACGCCCCAAAGAAAATTTTTAAGGTCACTAAACAGCGCTGAAACCAGTTATCCTCTCGGCTTGACCAAGGTGAACATGTGTATGACAAATATTCCGCACTTCAGATTCTGAATAGCGTAAAGCGCAGTTCATTCGTTCTCCACAGCTGCCCTTCAGAAATGCGTCAGTGAAGAGAGCACCATGAGGCCAGTTACATTTTTAAGTTGTATTTGCAAGAAGATTGAGAAGGAACTTCCAGAACGGCTTGCTTACGACCTCGAGATGCGTGACGTTTATCCATCCCAAGTTCTGCGTTCAGGAGAGAATGAAGCAGGGCAGACATCATATTTTGCTTGGTGTCGGATAGCACCAGAAAAAATCAGCTAGAAATAACGGTATAGCTGCCTTTTTTGATACCAAGGCAGCATTTGACACCGCCGCAAACGATATTCTTTGATGAGAGATGACATACGTAAATTTCCAACGCCGCATGTTGACGGGGGATACTTGAGTCATTTGAGGTTTGCAGACGACATAGTATTGCTCAGTGAATTGGGACAACTCAAAACAATGACTAAACAACTACAATCAGAGTGCTTCACTGTGGGCCTAAGGAAAAATATGAATAAAACTAAAGTAATATAAATAAACATGCTGAACGCGTCTTTTTAGCAAAGGTGAGATACTGGAACAAGCCTGAGAGGAATATAACTATTTTGGCCACATGGTTACTGCTGCTACCTTCCACGAGAAAGAAATCCGGCGCAGAATAGGAATGGGTTGGGGTGCATTCAGCAAGCACGCGCACCTGAAGAAAAGTAAGCTACATCTCTCTCTAAAAAGAAAATTATTGAACCAATGTATCCTGAGGGTGGTGACATACGAAGCAGAAACTTGGGGGCTTACTATAAAACTCGAACGCAATCTTAGGTCTGCCCAACTTGCCATGGAGCGAAAAATGTTAGGAGTAACACTGCAGGTAGCGATGCAACCCGCATTAAGGAGTAAACTTGAATAGGAGATATCATAGTTCAAGATAAAAAAAAGAAATGGACTTGGGCTGGCTATGTAGTACGACGAATTGACATCAGGTGGACCACAAGAGCAGCAGAATGAACACTAAGAGACGGAACTAGACGAAGGAGGAGACTACTAACTCGATGGAAAGAAGAAATAAAGTTCGGAGGTAAGAAATGGACGCGGGCAGCGCAGGACAGGATCGACTGGAGGTGATTGGGGAAGCCTTCGTCTTGCAGTGGCCCAAAACAAGCTGTTCTGACGATGATGATGTTGATGTGGCTTTGTGATCACGTGGAAATCAGTGCGTTCATATGCTCACCAGTCATGACGAAATGACCAGGCCTCTCGTCACGAATAGAGTTCCCGTTGCTGGCGTCTGAAGTCCGACCCTATTCAGCGTGTGCCACATACGCCTGCGCAGGGTTCTTCCAAAAGGTGTGAATAGTTTAGCTGTAGGCCCACCACATTTTTATTTATGCTTCAGGCAGTAACCGCCGGAACCTACGCGCCATACTTTATATAGCATTCCCGGTGGTGCGGAAACTCCTCAAAAGCAGCGGGCTGACTTCCTCTCAAAAGTGCGCAGCGATTCGGTTCACGTGGCGTGACATGTCATATTATGCATTTAGAGTGCAAGGCACGCAGACACCTTATACCAAAGAACACAAGAACAAAACTACCTTGGTCATATTTGGCTGCTAAGGGTCTCGGGTACCCTATATTGGGCAGTTGAAGGAGCAGCTTTGGTCTCTCATGCGTATTCCGCGCATGTTCAGTTTCTTTCGATACGCTTGTTCTTCTCTTTTTAGCTTCTACCAATTCCCATTTCTCAGCCTCCTGCGCTACAGCACGCCAGGCTTACGTCGACTGTCTTTTCCAAATCTGAAGGTCATATCCGCAGCGTTCGCGAGCGCTCTATGCACCTCACCTGGGTTTTGTCAACTGTACGTCCGCATATGAAAATTTGTGGAAAGATTGGTGCTTTTGTGCAGCAGGGTTTCAACATCGAATGGTCCTGAACTTGTCTGCACCATTTCACCCAGTGCGATGTACATCGTTTGGCCGCAATTACCAACCACATCACATGTAGGAGTCTTGCTTGTAGCAAATTTCAAACGAACCCCCAATGTTCCCGAATAAGCAGACAGTCCACTGACGGCTTTGATGCAGTCGCGCTCATAGACACGGAAGCCAACTACTCAGTAATGAGCGGATCATTCGCGTCTAAGCTGAAGAAACTTACAATCAGATGGGACGGTCCACACATGCGCACAATAGGAGGCCATCTCGTAACGTTAAGTGGTAAGTGTATATCCCGCGTCACCATAGACGGCGCAATATACCCCGCTGCGTTAGACATTTTGCCGAACTGCTCTCCTGATGTAATTCATGCAATGGACTTTTGACGGACAGCGGTGGAATTGATCTGCAGACCAAGTCTATAACTTTTTCCTTTGATCGCTTTATGACGCCCGAACTTAAACACCGTGCTGCTGTATGGATCGCAAATGATCATGTCACTATACCACCTCGCGCAAGCTTGATGAGCACCGCCTACTGAGAAGATGTTGCTCCTGACATCGACGCTATTGTAGAGAGTGACCAAAGTTTTCTTCTCGACCGCGGTGTCTCCGTCGCAAGAGGCATCGCGCACTTTAAGCGACGCCAATTCCACGTAGTGTCACCAATTTTGGCGAGGCGTACCAGCATTTGCTGGTAACCTCAGATTTGCTGATGACTTTGCCTTGCTAAGTAACTCGGGGGACGGCTTGCAAAACATGCTGACCGCACTGGACAAAGAGTAGAACCGTGGGCCTCAAAATTAATATGCAGAAAACTAAAGTGACGATGAATAACCTCGCGACAGCACATCGGTTTGAGATAGCTGGCGAGGCAGTGAAAGTAGTAAGCGAATATGTCTACTTAGGCAAAGTTGTGACCCCGGATCCCAACCATGAGGCAGAGATAATTAGAAGGATAAGAATGGGTTGGAGTGCATTCGGCAGGCATTCTCATATAATGAATTGCAGCCTACCATTGTCCCTGAAAAAAGTGTATGACAGCTG
Organism: Haemaphysalis longicornis; assembly: GCA_013339765.2. NCBI lineage: Eukaryota > Metazoa > Arthropoda > Arachnida > Ixodida > Ixodidae > Haemaphysalis > Haemaphysalis longicornis. The sequence continues at coordinate 80,389,449 of CM023448.1, read as the reverse complement.
CATCTTACCGGGACTGACTAAGGGGCAGAAACTTGGAGGCTCACTAAACATGCTCAACTTAAATTGAGGACTACTCAGCGAGCAATGTAACAGAAGATGATAGGCGTAACATTAAGGGACAAGAAGAGAGCGGAGTGGTCCAGGGAACAAACGTGTGTTAAGGGCATATTAGTAGAAATTAAGAAGAAGAAATAGACACGGGCAGGGCATGTAATGCGAAGGCGTTGGTAATGAAGGGTAACAGAGTGAATCCCTAGAGAAGGCAAGCGTGGAAGGGGGCGGCAGAAGGTTACATGGGCAGATGAGATCAAGAAGTTTGCGGGGATAAATTAGTCGCAGTTAGCACAGGACCGGGATAATTGGAGATTAATGGTAAAGGCCTTTGCCCTGCAGTGGGCGCAGATAGACTGGTGATGATTATGATGATGACCACCAGCATTTAAACAAGGGCGCTGCAGTTACGTTCCTCAAAGAAACGCAAGAAGCAAGTGACGTGAAAGCGGTCGCCGACCTTGAACGTGCACCCGAAGATGCCTTCAAGCTTCCGCATCCCTTCGACATGAACCCGGCGCTAACACAAGAGAAACGGAACAATTTACCGGATTTTCCGCGTCGCTACAGGAAGTTGTTCGCCGAACTCAAAATTATGCAAGACACCTGTATCGAAGCACTGAATAATCACCGAAGTTGGAGCCCGACCTACCCGACTGTCACCGTACCGCGTGTCTTCACATGAGCGGGAAGTCATCAGGACACAAGTCGAAAACATGCTCAGCGATGACATAATACGGCTATCGAAAGAAAAATAGACGGCGCGCTAAGTTTTTGCGTTGACTACCGGCGGCTGAACAAAATCACTAAAAAGGATGCGTACACCCTGCCACGAGTCTGTGACGCCTTTGACCACCTCTGCCACGCGAAGTACTTCTCATCGATGCATCTGAAGACAGGCTACTGGGCAGTTGAAGTGGACCAGAGAGACCGAGAGACGACTGCATTCCTAACCCCGGACGGCCTATACCAGTTCAAGGTGATGCCGTTTGGGCTGTACACGGCAACAGTAACATTTCAAAGAGTCATGGACCCTGTGCCCGCTCGCCTGAAGTGGCACAGCTGCCTCGGATACCCCGACGGTGTTGTGGTAATCACAAGGACATTCGACGAACACCTTGCAAGGTTGGCGGGGTTATAGCTGGAGCCCGAAAAGTTCCGATTCGCACATGAAGAACTCAAGTTTTTTGGGCCATGTCGTCAACGCCGCGGGAGTCCTGCGTGACCTGGCGTAAACTTAAGCCATAACGAACTTCCCAAAACCAACAGACAAGAAGGGCGTGCGAGGATTTCTGGGTCTGTGCGCGTACTAGCGACGCTTCGTTGAAAACGTCGCATGCATTGCAGGGCAACTGACGCGCTTGCCGAAAAATAGCACCCATTTCACCTGGGAAAACCTCCAATAGGAGGCAATCTGCGAGCTCGAACAACGCATACAAATCCCGCCCGTGCTCACTCGTTTCGACGAAAATGCCGAAACGGAAATGAACACGGATGCCAGCGATATAACCTTGGATGCTGTCCTCGCCCAAATGCAAAGCGGTTGGGAAAACGTAATCACCTATTCCAGCAATACTCTGTGGGAGGAAGAGAAAAAACTATTCAGCCTCTGTGAAAGAGTGCCTGGCTATTATATGGGTCGTTTCAAAATTTGGGCCATTCGTGTATGGTAGACCCTTCAAGGTCGTCACCGACCACCATTCACTGTGTTGGCTCGCCAATTTGAACGACCCCTCTGGTCGTCTTGAGCAGTGGAGGATGCACCTGCAACAGTTCGTCGTTACAATCGTCTATAAATACGGAAGGAAACACTGACACCGACTGCCTGTCTCGCACCCCTGTCGACCCACCACCACAACACTCCTATGAAGACAGCGCATTCTTTGGAGTTGTGATTGCGAGTGACCTAGCCGCCCAGAAGCGTGCCGACGCCGAGTTTTGCGTCATTATCGACTACCTCGAAATACGCAATGTTGTCGTGCCTAGGGCCTTCAATGCAACTTAGGAGCATTCAGCCTGAAAACTCCGTCCTCGTGAAGAAAAATTTCCACCCCGGAACGAGAACGAATTATCTTCTTGTCATCCCCGCAGACCTTTGGTGTGACATTTTAGAAGCGTGCCACGACAACCCGTGTTACGAACATCTCGGCACAGCTCGCACAATTGGAAAAATCAAGGCGAAGTACTGCTGGCCCCACCTTCGAACCGATGTGTCCGAATACGTCCGGAGATGACGTGTTCCTAGGCATATGATGAGGATTCGTTCTTAACGTTTTTCCAAGAGGGCAGTGTGGTAGTCGTGGTCACAACGAGCACGGTATGTGAGTTCGTCCGTCTCTTGCATAGTGAGTCGTTCGCGTTTCAGACCATTGGATCCGGCTGTCCACGTGACGTTGTTAACTTTTTGCATTATGGATGGCATATCTTACCGAAGCGCTTGGTATTCTGCATCCTGAAAACTGTATAATGTCCTTTGTGAGCCTGTAGTGATGTTATACTTTTATTTATTACTTCTGCTATCCGGATTGCCAAGAAGATGGCTCCAACTTTCACTTGTTTGTTCATGTATGTTGGAGGGTAATACAGTAACAAAGATTGCCAGAGTAGTCAACTACGACAATTGGGGCCTCGTAGATTTCGTACATCCCGGTGTCGGTGTATACTGTAATCTCATGATATTGAAACTTCCTCCGAATGAACTTGAGACTGCCATACCACCCCTTCTTTTGTAGGATTGTATCCACACTTTTGGTAAAGGCGAGTTTTTATGCGGGGTCGCTGAATCGTTGCCGTGTCTATCATGGCGTACAGTGATTTTCTTTCAAAGGGGTGGGGGTGCCTGTCTGTTCTTTTGTATTTGGGGGTGCCTGTTTCTTTTCAAAGGGGGTATGATGGCCCCGCCCGATTTTGTTTTACATCCGCTTTCTTGGTGCTAGGAGAGTGCATTGTTTCTTTGATTTCTTAAAATGCGTTAGGAAGACACAACTTGAGGACCTATTTATTCATCGTCATTATCACCAACATCCTATTTAGGACGATTGCAGCGTGAAGGCCTCTCCTATTGACTTTCACCAGCTTTTGTCCTGCGCTTACCGAGACCATTCTTCGCTCCGAATACTGTTATTTCATCCCTCCATCGAGTAAATGGCCGTGCCCTTCTCCTGGACCCATCTATGCATGTTCATTCTTTTACCCTGGTGGTCGACCCCTTGTTAGTTCGTCTCATGGTCAAAATTGCGAGGTTGAGAACTGCCTTATATGCTGTCCTAATGATAGTGTTGCTTTCACTTTCTTTGGTGCGTGTAAATTTGTGGTACGGCAGGCTCTGCAATATTCTGGTAATGATGAGTGGTTCCATGAGTCTTACCATTTATTTTCTCTTTTCCTTGCTCTTTCTTAGTTTGACGTTTTGCTTGTGGGAACAACTGGTTAAAGATTTTCTGTTTTGGGCGATTATGAGTTGGGAACTACCCGCTTGTATAGAACCCCGCCGAGAATTCTTACGCGGCTGTTCTCTGGCAGGGTATTCGTACCTATTGTTTGGGCGATTTTTAACTTGGCCGCGCGGGGCCGTCGGTCGTTTACCAAACCGAGCTTTCAGCGGAGACATAATCGTGGGATTATTGAAAAGTATGTTTAAAACGTGTGTGATTAGAGGCTATATGGTGGGCTTTATTTTGGCTATGTTCGGCTTATAATCTATGCGTTCTTTGATTTCTCAGAGAGGGGCGTTAATCCTTTGTCCCCTGTTTTAGTTAGGTCACTCACTGTGGGAGCCGGCATAAGTCCCGGCGGGAAACAGAACGTGGTGGCTCAGTGGGTAAGGCGTTGCACTGCTGAGCACGAGGCTGCTTTTGCAATTCCCGGCCGCGGCGGTCGTTTTTCTGATGGAAGCAGAAAACAAAAACTCCGGTGTGTCGAGCTTTCGGCACATGTTAACGACCCTAAAGATGTCAAACTTCTTCCGGAGGCTTCCACTACGACATGCCTCGTAGCCCACGAGAAGCCCCGGGGTATGAAATTTCGGGAATTTATATTCTTGATCTTGTGAAAACTCGCCTTGGTGTGATGACGTAGGTTGCGGGCACGGCTGGACACCGACTGGGCATAGAACAAACTTCACCGCGCAGGCGCGGCAACTGGTGAAAACGCGTTTACTTTCTTTCGTATCCGACGTTATATCATTTTCCTCCTGTCCGAACTTCTGTTGATTTGATTGATTGCGGGGTTTAACGCGCCGACGCAACGCAGGCGATGAGGCGCGCCGTAGTGGAGGGCTCCGGATTAATTTTGACCACCTGGGGATCTTTATCGTGCGCCGAAATCTCGTACACACGGGCGTTTTTGCTTTTCCGCTCCATCAGAAAAGCGGCCGCCACGGCCGGGAATCGAACCCGCGACCTCGTGCTCAGCAGCGCAACGCCTTAGCCACTGAGCCACCGCGGCGGGTCCGAACTTCTGTTGCCGTAGCGCCACATTACAGGGTCAGCGTAGCCCTCGAATCTTGCTGCCTCAGTCGTAGCTTCCGAGTGGCAGCAGTGACGTATTCCCTGAACGATTGATGAGCACGGCTGATTGCGTACGGCTAGGGGCCACGGGGGAATCGAAAAATAATCCTAATAACGCTGTCACGTTAATAAAGTTTTGGCCGAGGGCCCGGCCTTAGTCAGATTACGTCCGATTGGTAAACTTATGAAGGCTGGTCCCTCAGCCGAAACGTTATGAAACGCGGTATTTTTTCACGGTGGTCGAGAATGTTTTGTATTTTTTGCGCAATAACATCCCCGAAACATCTTTTTCTAAGACGTATATATACGAAACAAGGCTGGATTCGTTGTCCGCGCTGCAAAACGAAACCAACCTCTCACTGGACCAGTGCCTGGTCAAAACGAGGCGACAATGGAATTCACTTGTGTCTCACGTTTTTGGAGGTGCAGACGTGATATGCTGCTGCCGTCACCGACGCTCGAAGAGCGCCGCAGAAGCGCACAGAACCGCGTCCCCGGATAGCTCTTGTTGGCTTTCGAGCTCTCTACCAGGACGCATATGTTTTTTGAAGATCCCTAAACGTACTACTTGCTTACAGACATCACCATAACAAGTTATTTAGGGCGCGGAAAGGCAGAAAGAAGCGAGAGACAACCAAAACACTGTATTAGCCCCTATCAGCTGCGCAACGCTCATCTACGCGCCGGCAGGCACGCACGGAATAGCGAAGCTCGAGAAGAATAACCCCTTTTGTGATGATATATTCCATAGAATCCCTAACGAAATGCCTCCTGCTTATTTGATTTTAAAATATATTTGAGGCATATAGACACCAATATCACATCTAGGCGTTCATGGTTTTACTTTCGTTATGGCTTGTATATTGCCACCTTCGATTTACTGGTGTCGTGCGGAGATACCGGGCTATGCGGCGATTATCTGGGCATGTTAATTTTTGTAGGCCCCTTCAAGCTGCCACTGCAGCCCAGGAACCTAACTATACAGTACAGTTAAACCTGGATGTAACGAACCTCTTTGCAAAAAATTTCTGGATTCAACAAAGTTTTCTTTTAATTATCCATTGCCACCGCCATAGAAGCCCATCCGTTGCAACCTCAATGTATCGAACCCATTGCGGCGGTTAACGTTGAAGTAACGGACTCGCTGAGCTGATCAGTCATTGTTTTTTGAATCTCAACTAAAAAATCAGCCGGAGAAATGCACTAATCTACCGAATAGGCACAGGGTAAGCCCTATACTTCCCATGCATTTTTGGCCATTTTGAGGTACATTTTTGTCGGCATCTAATCAATCTATCTACATACTGTATATATCATTTTCTTTCAAATTTTGTGCTATTTTAGCTGTAGTAAATTAGAAACATGCATCAAAAGTTCATTTTTTAATTATTTTTTGCCGTTAGTACTTAAATTTTGGCATTATTTTAGTATTAAAAGCAAAAAAAAAAACAATTGCGTGCATATTTTAAATGCTAGTACAGTAGGTGTGACAAGTTATGTAGATGACAGGGAAAAATTAGCTCGTTGTCCTGGAAGATAAGGAAATAATGGGACCTATGTAATAAAAAACATTGTTTTGGGATAACTGTGTTTACAGTAAAAAACAGATGAAAACAATACTTTTTCGCCAAAAACACCATTCCAGCCACTTATATAAAAAGCACAAGCTTCGTAATCACCGTCCAAATCGTTTTTTTTTTGCTTTTCAGCCTGTCGTCTGTTCTTCCTTGCCTGTTTTTGTGCACCATCGTACAGCTCTGTTCGCGAAGTATTTTCGCTTGGGGTCAACCTCTTTCAGCCACTTGATGGTGGTGTTGCGCTCAGGTTTTCATCCGAATGATTTCGAAATTCTGGCTTGTGCGTTGCTATCATCATTGTATGAAAGAACAGCATCTAATGTAGCAATCATGAGATTTGAAGCCGAAAAAAGACGTTTTTTTCGTGCGTGGCTCGGAAGGACAAATGTGGAAAAAACGCTAAACAGCGTCTTTGGATTGCCCTCGCTGAAAAATCAGCTATGCAGTGGTTGCTAAGCAATTCGAATACATATGGTTCCACAAAAGCGTTTTGATCTGCAACGGGAAGTTTCTTGATGAAAAAAATGACAATAAACCAGCAGAACATTCTTAAAGGGGGATGTGGTCACTTACTAATTCATTACGGAAAAACTGTTTTTGGGGGAAACATACGACTTTCAAAGAGAAAGTGTGAAAATGGGAAAATGCGCACAAGAAACTGAAATCCCCAATTTCGAAGAAAAAAAACCTAATTTTTTGAAATTTCGCCTTACGCTGTGCCCTTAAGGAGTCAGCAGCTATGGAAACGTCTAGAATCGCCAAAAACAAAATTCGTCATAATGGTGATGATTATTAAAATTATGGTGATGATGAAAAAGCGGCTAGCGCCATCTCATGGCTACCGTAGCACCAAATTAAGGTTCTGATTGTGTAGCGTGACACCAGGTGGCAAGAGTAACTACACTTCAATAATTTTTCGCCCGTACCGCAAACTACCGTACGTTTCCACTTGTGGGTGCGGAGTCGCTTTCGAGAGTCAAGTTTTCAGGTGCAAGGCCTGCCTGTCAGCATGTCGCCTTGCGTTTTCACTGCTGTCTGTCGTGTCGGTGGCCCGGTGATGAGTTCTGCTGCCAGAAAACAAGAAGCTTTCTCTTTTCAATACAAGCTCGCATTTTTAAATGCCGTCGCCACCCACTACACTACCCCTACAGTATCCCTCTCAACAATTTTGAACGGGAAAAACAGCATCAAGTTTGCGAAAAGGCGCCTTTTCAGCATAACTTTGATTTGTGCGAAAGCAGCAGGAGAAAATCAGGCAGTTTTTCACTGTGAAAAACCCTTAGAGAGTGCGCTCACCTCCACTGATGTCTACCATTCTGATTTCGTTTCTGCTTCTTTCACGAAAGCCTTAACTCGAAATCTGCATGTTACGAAACCTGAATGTAATGACGAATTGCTAAACTTTAGTCAACTTCGTTATATCCAGGTTTAACTGTACTGGAAAAGGAAAACTACTAAACTGAAAGTGACACTCTCGACCTGGGTATTTCGATGTAAAAGAAGTATCGTCGGTGAACAGCAAAATATTCTAACTCAAGCCAACTCAAGCCAAGTACATGAGCCAACTGTGGCCATAATACAGACGAACTGCGCGCACTCCGGTACACCCTCGTGCACATTAGGTAAGCCCAATAGCCCTTCGTCCAAGGGTTGTTAAAGCATTTTAACACAGTGCGACCTGCGTGGCTCCCGGCTATCATTGCGCTCACCCGGTTAATCTTCTCGTCCAAGGCTCTGAAGAACTCTATTTGGCTTGAAGACCGTTCCCTGTAAGTAAAGATGCTGTGAGTCGCGCTTATGTCAACATATCACCCATCTGGAAATACCTTGGTAAGTATTGCACAGATTTAGTCAGCAGCGAACGAAGTGTACCCGTTCGATACGGGTCAGCCAGATTCACCCGTGCTTGAGGCTACACCGGCCGCAGGCCTCGCCAAAACGGGACAAGTGAGTACGTTATAAAAACCGCTCTGAGAAGCGTAAGACCTGCGAAACTTTAGGTGGCTGTCCGGGCAGGCCTCTCTTATATACACATGGAATTAGTCAACAAAAAGATCTTTGCTAATACCGAGCCGAAAAAATGCGGGTTCGGTCCTGGCCACTGCAGCCGATTTTCTTATGGACGTAAAAAATGAAAGTTCCCGTGCGGGGACATCTCAGCTCATGTAAGAGGTCCTCAGGTTGCGTAAAGTATTCCTAGCTCACACTCATTCCCGTCTCAGCCCAAGCACATTCGTCGCGTTCAACCCCTAAATTTTGTTCGAAAGAGTTCCTTGCAATAAAGCGAATTTCGGATTGCGCAGGAAGTGGTCACTCGCGGGGCCACCGTTATCCCGAGCGCCTATCAGGGCATTCAGCAGTTGAGTCGAGCTTAAATCATGAACTCTAAGGTTCAAAATTGGTTATTCTAGCATAATAAACATGATTACTGGCTTAACTGGACAAGGACGTAAATAATACGATACGAGACGACGATAGACTTCCACTTAATTATATTACATGGAAGGCGCAAGCATATGTGCAATGCACCCACAGAAGTGTCCGCGGCTACGTTATTGTTGCGCATAAAAAAACAGTCAAGGCCATCCCCCTTTCCGGGATGAAAGAGCTACCAAAGTTTTTCTCTCCATGCGATTGGAGCCAGCAATGAAGCGTTAGCAAAAAACGGCATTTACACCCCCCAGGAGAAAATACAACAGTGCATCTTGCAAGCCAGCTTCACAGCCTCCGTGCATCCTCACATGCCAGGTGGAATCTGGAACGCATAATTATTACTCCAAGTCTTGCCCTCACCCATCTATGGCTAGGGGAACCCACTTGATCACTAAGAAAAGACAAAACCGGAAAGTTGCACCTCTGCCTACAAACATGGGCCCTCACAGAAATGTCGAGAGGAGGAGGCAAAGAGCCATCTTCCGTGGAAAGCTATGTGAACGAGCGAACCCTAGACACGCAATATATTACGTAAGTGTGAGCGCAGGCGACAACAGGCAGTGCACCGTCGCGGCCATGAATCGAAATCTCCACCCAGCAGTTTTAGCCACCCTAATATGGACAGCTTCTCCACAGAGCAGACACAGAGGCTCAGGTAAAAGCCACGGTCATCAGGTAGCCCAACAAAAACTCTCCGCGAGATTCGAACACAGACTATGCCAGTCATCATATTCCCAGACTCACGGAAAGCATGTCGGCAAATTATAGAAAAGAGTCCCAAAGGACACAGAGATTCTTTTAAATGAGCCCACTGTAACGAATCAGCCCGCCGCAGTGCTTTGTGCAACACTCCTCGGCTGTGTGGCGAAGCCTCCACTATGTGCGCCTTTCGAGCAGGCCTCCCTGTCGGTGACTCACGCTTGCAGCCGACGAATCCAAACAAGCTGCGACATGTCTGGATCGCTGGCGCCTCGCTATTGGCGTGATTCAAACTTCGATGGCGGCCGACGCAACACGCAGAGACTTGTCCGAAGGACGCGGAAGCTGTTGCGGAGACCTCCTCTCTACCCTCTCTCGGACTCAGCGTGCGCCGCTACTACCGACCGCTCACGAACTCTGGAAAGAGTGTTGTGTGTGTCTGTGCCGTTCGTGTCGTGTGCACAATCTAGAGGGAACGCTTGTTTGACCGTTAGCGCTTTGGGTATAAATAAGACCCCCCAAGCGCTGTAGTTCATTCCTGTTTGAGCAGTGAATCAATACTGTCATTCTGCACGAGTCCTGTACTGTAACCTCACCCGTCGGGGAATTGCTCTTGTCTGGCTTCGGCCCATCTCTCGTCATGCAGTAAACAAGTTAAGTTTGCCTTCGGCTTCTGGTCTTCAAGGCACAAACATTGGCTGGCCGCTCGCTTCACCACGCTACCACACGCATGTCGGAGGCGACGGAGCTCGGCTCGGGTACGCCTTCCCGTATAGCCGTAACGGGTTGTCAGCAGTGGGATGACAACGTCGCAACAACTGGTTGGCAGCGGTCGGATGGCAACTTGGTAAGACCTGGAGCCAGCGATGCGAGATCCAACACCACGGACGTCAAGGCAGCTTCGGACTTCGCTGACATCACGCCGGTCAATGGTGAGTGCGGGACTTTTCTTCACTGAGTTTTACCAGGCTTCTGAGGATAGCTGGTAGGGCGTGTGTATTTGTCGCGTGGGTTATTCGCGCAAAACAATTTTGGAGCAGTGGAAAAGCCGTATTCTAGATGGGCCATGAATTTGAAGGCGTTGAAAAAACTGCAGTTGTTGGAGCTTGCAAAAGAGTTGAGCTTGGATGTTTCGGACGCGCTGAGAAAGCCAGAGCTGATACAGGCTATACTCGCTGTTGGGGCTGACGATGATGAGCTGTCGGAATGCATTGAGCTGATCAATGGCAGGGAGACTGCTAAACGTCAGGCTGCAGAGGCAGAGGCTGAGCGCAAGCGTAAGGAGCTCGAGAGGCAGAAACAGGAACGCGAGGAAAGAAAACGAGAGCACGAGGAAAATATGCGAGAGTACGACCTCGAGCTCAAGCAACTCCGACGGGAAAGAAGGAACCTCGAGCGAGATAGCTCCAACTGAAGAGTAAGAAACTAGAGCACGAGATTCAATGCTTGCGGGAAAAAAAGCGAAGTTGAGAAAGCCAGAATTATAAGTGTAGCTAGAAAACGACTTCGTTTTTGAGGAAAGCGCCCTGCTAGCGCTGTCAGGAGCAGGAGCTCGGCAGTGCCAGTCGGAGGCGACGGTGCGGCCCCAGCATGGCGAGGTGGCTAAGAGAGATAGCGGAGATAGCGCATTTCCGGTGGCTCACGACAGAGGGCAACGTAAGTCCGCTGAGAGCGGAAATGTGTCTGTGTTGGTTTCGGAGATCTCGCCAAGGTGTTTACATCGTTCAAATTCGCGGGAGACCTTGCGGAACAGCTACCGATCTGAACATGAACATTTCGCGAGATAGCGAGGTTTCGCTGGAGTGCCTAAACCACGGGGCTACTGAAAGGCAACACGAGTCCGCTGAAACGGAGGTTGTTTCTTAGGACGGCAGTTCAGAAAAGACCGACGTTGTGTCAAAGCCTGCACACGGGGTGCGATATTACGTGTTGTCTATTTTCCAACGGGGGCGTGGCCTTCGGGGCCGCTGACATCCCTGACGTCAACGGTGCGCTGCCGTCACATCCGCTGCACGCTTTGCAGTGGCAGTGGAAGCAACGGAGCTGCTCCAAATAAATTTTACGATCTACCCGTAAAACTTCTAAACTGTAAACGGGAACATGTGCGCTTTTGAGATGATTAAGTTAGGCGCCGAAAAATTTTCGAATCCACGCCCGCATCCGTTGCGAAGTCACGCTCTAGCCTAGGCCATCCGCTGTGCGAAGAAAAATGTCGCGCACTGTGTGCGATTAACAAGCTGTGCTACACTGTCGCTGCTGCGCCGTAAAGTTTCGCTGAGCCGTGCTACCACATAACCCCTCGCTGGGTTGGGTGGGTGGTGGTGACTGTGATGAAAGTGCGCCGTGTGCTTCATAAGCCGTTGTATTGTGAGGTGCTGAGAAACCGTGCGAGATTCCCAGCCCAACTTTCCGAACCTGCGATCTTCCATTTCATTTCTTTTTTTATTTTTATTTACGCATTACGGTGTGCTCGACGCCTGAGCGAACATTTTTCGTATGCCCAAACGCATCGCCACTTATCTTTTGGTTTTCTTACCGACCAAGGTGGAGTGGCACTGTGTTCGTTTATCCGCTCTGCAAGCATGAGACAATACTTATCATCTCAGGCTAATCAAGCGTAAAAGGTTCCCACTGGTTGAATACGTTCAATAATGCCTTTAACAATGCCTTTAAGACGAAAAATAGCGTGTAGTACAACCTAAATTAAAAGATAATGCCGACGCCGGCGCCGCTCTTTTTTGTATTGTAGCAAACACACTTATTTAATTCAAATATATTGCACATTTTTCCAGTTTTGAATATACTTTTGTTTCCTTTCTAAGTTGCGTAAAGTTTCTAATAACAGTGTATTAGTAGCTTTTTGCGAAACTGCGGCTTGCGTTAACATGCGTGCTACGAGGCTTTCGGCTGCGGTGGCATGCCTGCGGTGGGAGCCGCTGTGTCGTTCCAGTTTCTGTTGCTTCAGGCATGTAATTTGACTGCTGGTAAGCTGTCTGCTGTCTGTCCGGGAATTGGAATGTAGTGTGCCAGCTCTGCCAAGCCACTGTTCGTGGGTTAGCATCTTACCGGCAGTCGTGGAAAGCCAAATATAGTGCTGTGCTTCGTAACTCCTGAAAAAGTGGTGCGCAGCATTGTTATCTTTTGTGAACACTTCTTTTTTCTTTTGTGGGATAGAGGTATTCAGTGGGCAGGTGCCGTGCATGACGTTGACTGTTCTAGATGACGAACAGCTGTATTGCTTTCATTGCCGATGTGCTTCAAGCTGTACCCAAAAGGTCGACATGTCAACAGTGGACCTGTATTGTCTAATATTAATTGGCGCTTCCTGTATCTGGGCCAGCCCACTAAGTTTCTCTGTATTTGTCTCATGCGTTACCAACACATCCCAATTGAGCTATTTAAATCCAGCCCTGTAAAACCGGCTTCACTAAGCACAAACGCATTGCTAGAAACACATCTAATAAGGGGAAATATAAGCAGTGTGACAACAAAATGTGGAGTTCCAAAGCCTTTTTTAAATACCCAATTAGTGCATTACGTCACACTTTTTACGTCCGACATTCCTGCCCTTCTTCCTTGATTTGTTCAGGACACCCCCCACTTCCTCCGCATAATAGAAGAGAGAAATAAGGGTGGGCGTTTACCCAGTGGAACCCTCCTTGTTACTCTTGACGTTGCCGCATTGTATACAAACATCCCTTTCGTCGAAGGAATCGAAGCTATTTCAAAAGCTTTATCAGAGAACCCGCACCAACATGCGCCAGAGGTGTACATATCTTTTTTAAAATTAGTTTTAACTCTCAATTATTTTCAATTTGACTCCACTCACTTTTTGCAAGTTTTTGGAACCAGCATGGGCACTCCATTCGCGCCGACCTTTGCCAATATTTTCATGGGGCAACTTGAAGCCACCCTATTAAGCTCTTTTCCGCATAAACCTCAGGTTTACCTCGGCTACATAGACGACATCTTCATGATTTGGGAACACGGTCGCGCGACTTGATAACGACCGTACGGTCGTTATCAAGCTTGCCCACTTTAAAACCAAGGAAAATATCCTGGCATGTGGACGCAAACTCAAGGGCACCGACTTCGCTATTCGGGAAGACTTCGCCCCTGCGACGCGCATTGCCCATTCTAAATTGCTGAAGTTCATCCGTCCCCAGGCATGTGCATTCCTACTTAATTTCGACAAACTTCACCTTCGGACAGCGTTGTTGAGAGCAATCGACCCGCTCGCAACACAGTGAGCAGTGTGGAAGGTAGAACAATTGATGAGGAATGACGGCATCCGACATCACCCATCACCACTCACAGAACCTTCCGACCTTCTTATTTTCAGTTAAACATTGCTTATACTAACATTAGAAGCATAATTCCAAAACGCGACCAGCTACACAGCTTCATCGACGACATTGACCCCGACTTTTTTTGCGCTAACGGAAACGAGGCTTCACAAAGACATCCTTGATGCTGAAATACTTCCGCCAAGCATGAACTTTAAGCTTTTTCGCCGGGATCGAGAGGAGAGAAGAGGAGGGGGCGTCCTTGTAGCCGTCACGAATACCTTATCATCATTCCTTATTACCCACGAAGTAAACATAGAACTAACATGGATTTGCATATCATCTTCATCGTCCAAATGGGTCTTCGGAGTCTGTTACCGGCCCCCAGACAGTTCCCATTCATTCAGTGATCCCCTTCGACAATCATTAACTGCAATTAGATTTCCCCATTCCCCCGTTTATCTATTCGGTGATTTCAACTACCCCCAAATAAGTTGGTCTTTACTCTCGGCTTCAGGTAGTACCGAACTCAATCAATTTCTTGATGTAACTTTAGACTTCAACCTTCATCAGTCCATCACATGCCCTACTAGGGGTGACAAAACCCTAGATCTTCTACTCACATCATGCCCAGATGACATCTCGAATGTGACTGCTCACCCAGGCCCCAGTGACCACAACCTACTCCACATTTCCTTAGCTTCACCTGTGACTGAAAATTCCCCTAAGAAGCAGTTAATTACAGACTACAAAAGGGGTAATTTCGAAGCGATAAACTCCGGGCTGCTCACTCCTTGAGAACTTTCAAAGCATCCACTTAACCCACTCTGTCAACGCTAACTGGTAGGCTTTTCAAGACTACGCTGATTAACCTTAAAAATAGGTACATATCCTCCATACTCATTACCACAGATTGCAACCATCCTACCACTCCCACCCTACCAGTCCTCGCATCCGTCGCCCGAGCCGAATGCCTGAAATACTCATCTCTCAGAGGGCATATCTCAATTGATTAACTCTCTCAAGCTCTCCTCCTCCGCCGGTTGTGACCTTATCAATAGCAAACTACTTAAAGGTACCATAGAATTGTCTAGCGAGATCTTCTGCATAATATTCACTCAATCATTAAAAACAGGTGGCATACCAGACGACTGGAAAAAAGCCCAAATTATTCCTACCTTCAAGTCCGGTGATCGTGCACTGCCCTCCAATTATCGTCCGCTTTCACTGACATGCATACCATGCAAGCTACTTGATCATATCATAGCCACTAGTATTATGACTCACCTAGACTCTATTAACTTCTTTTACCCGCATCAACATGGCTTCCGCAAACTACTATCTTGCGAAACCCAGCTAGCAGAGTTCACCCATGACGTTCTCCACGAAATGGATAACAACCTCCAAGTGGATGCCATCTTTCTGGACTTCGCCAAAGCATTTGACCGTGTCCCACATGATCTACTACTAACTAAGCTATCCGTCCTGGGTCTCCCCCCTAACCTTATCTCTTGGATAAAACATTTCTTAGAAAACAGGAAACAATTCACCACCGCCAATAACTGCCACTCTCCACTGGCAGATGTTTTGTCGGGTGTCCCCCAGGGTGCCTTTCTATCCCCTCTCCTCTTCCTTATCTACATCAATGACCTTCCACGTAACATACTAACAAAATTAAGGCTTTTTGCGGACGACTGCGTTGTTTATTCGGCCATCCACAGCCCGGAAGAGTCCGAAAACCTCCAGCAAGACCTCAATACGATTTCATCTTGGAGCGAATCCTCACTCCTGCCTCTAAATCTAGCTAAATGCAGGCTATTGTCATTCACACGCAAAAAGAGCCTTTCTTCTTACCCCTACAAAATTAATTCTGTTCCTGTCGACCGGACCCAACTTACAAATATCTCGGTGTTCACATGACCTCCTCTCTGTCCTGGACTAAACATGTGGAAACAATCTGCGCAGACGCCTCACGGGCTCTCGGCTACTTACGTAGGAACTTAAAATCGGCATCTCCGGACATAAAAAAACTAGCTTACCTCACATTCATCAGACCCAAGCTCGAATACGCTTCTTCCATTTGGAACCCTTCACAAGCCAACCTTACAAACAAATTAGAAGCTGTCCAGAACCGAGCTGCCCGCTTTATATGTAATCAATATTCTAGCAACATTAGAGTGAGTGCCCTTACACACTCATTATACCTCCCTTCGCTAGCTTCGCGTCGAACCATCTCCCGTCTTTGCTTACTCCATTGTTTCTTTTACCACCCACGTCTGAGGCACCCTTTGCTAAAACCTCTTCCGAGAACGGCATCCCGCCTAAACCACAGTCACCCAATAGAGCGCATCGCTGGTCGCACTTCAGCTATGAATAACTCCTTTTTTCCACATTCTATCATACTTTGGAACACGTTGCCTAACGAAATCACTACCTGTTCAAACCGCACAACCTTTCGCGATAAACTTAATCGCTACATACAGTAATTCCCTTCTCTATTTTATCGCTCGCCAATCACCCCCACTCCAGCCTCCAAAATTATGTACTCCATAAATTATTCTTCTGTTGCTCCATCTTGTAAACGAATGAATATGTGTCTGCCCTGCTGCCCCAGCTCCTCTTTTATTGTATATGCTCGCCTTTGTAGAAGCTTACTCTGTCTTTTAGCTTGCCTCAGTGTACCCTGTACATAGATTTTTTTTATTATTTATTTTGTTTTGAAATTTTGTAACGATTTTTGCTGTGCCTTGAATTCTTCGGTGTTCACTGTGTACTTATTCAACCTGTTATTATTGCCCCCCCCCCCTTATGTAATGCCTTCGGGCTTTTAAGGTGACAATAAATGAAATGAAATGAAATGAAACGTTTCTATCTCATCTCAATTCTTCGCATCCGACTTTAAATTCTCCTGTCAGTATTCTGAAAAAGAAGTGAGCTTCCTGGATACTACCATCATTATAAACAACGTTATAATGACGTTGTTATAATCATTATATATCATTATAAAACCACGCTTTTTAGAAAACCAACAAACAGGCAGCAGTACCTAGATTATAAAAGGCATACCCTGAGACACGAAGCGAGGGATCTTTGTAGGCAGGCACCAGCCTTAGAAGAGTATGCAGTGATGACAGTGACTACGTAGAGCACCAGGTGCAAACTCAAGTCCACCCTTATGAACAGGAACAACCCCAAAAGCTCGCTCGATCAGGCGTACCAACGTGTGTCAATCAAAAGGGATACTGATTATAAAACACCAAACCCGAGACACTGCGCAGGGATCTTTGTAGGACAAGGCACCAGGCTTAGAAGAGTATGCAGTGATGACAGTGACTACGTAGAGCACCTAGACGAACTCAAGTCCACCCTTATGAACAGGAACAACCCCAAAAGCTCGCTCGATCAGGCGTACCAACGTGTGTCTAATCTCAAAAGGGATGACGTGCTCAACAAACAGCGACAAAACGAAAGCGCCAGGCCGCCTGCTCTAATAACTAAATTTTCAAACGCCCTCCCAAACGTAAACAATATACTGCGGAAATACTACCCCATTTTAGCCAGTAACGACCGACTTAAAAAGACTTTCCCAGAAGCACCAAGGGTTACCTACCGGAGAAACAGGAATCTAAAAGATATTTTAGTGCATGCCAAAACTGTGCCTTCAAAGCAACCAGTCATAGCCAGCTGCTCCCGTCCCAGATGAAAGACTTGCAGGCACCTGCAGACGGACTGCATTGTAAAAAGCACAGCCAGTAATTATGAACACAGGATTAATTCAAGTTTTACGTGCACTTCATCCAAAATTGTGTATATGTTGGAATGCTCAATGTGCTACAAACAGTATATAGGCGAAACGAGTCAACCTATGAGCCTACGTCTTAATGGTCACCGGGCAGATACTCTTAGCAAATCCTCCATAGCTGTAGCGCAGCATTTCAACCAACCAGGCCACAATTTTGATGACCTTAAGTTGTATATACTTCAGTCAAACTTTAAGTCTCCTAGGGACAGGAAATACCGATAATCCCATTTAATTCACAAATTCAACTCCATGGAACCTGCTGGAATTAACGCGTCTAGGGGCAACTTGGAATCCTTGCGATATTCACTGGGAATACAGCATTAGGCATTGTCTTGCATATACCTTATCCAAAGACTATGACCCCTCCCTCTGCTCTTTACCTGGTCACCTAATTCCTTTTGTTTTCATTTCTTAGCTTCCAGTTTAGTAGGCGTCCGCATCTCTCCAACCTTTGCTTTTGGTATTCCATTTTATTTCTTTTATTTCTTTTTTTTTTGCTAAAACCCTATTTTAGGATTTTCTCCATTTAACGAACAAATTAGGATTCCCCGCGCAATCGCCCGCAGGAGTAATGCTTTTATGAACTCAAAATAACGAAACAAACTTCGCCGCCAAACTCGATTTAACGTAGCATTCCGGCAAAATCGTGGAGAGCAACCCGGCCCTTGATCGTTGTGAGCTGTTTCTGGCATGCTGGTTTCCCCACTTCTACTTCCGAGGCTGCGTCGGGCTCCACAAGACCGCAACAGCAGTAGGAATAGGCATCGCCCAGTTGTTGGGAAGAGCTTCGTCGGCGTGACAAGGTGGCCTCAGATCAGAACTTCGACGACGCAGACAGTGACTTTGAACCAACAGAAGTTCTCGATGACGCGTAGATAGTCCTGCTTGTTTCGAACGCACAAGAGCAGTCTGAAGGTGCGAAGGATTCGGATACTGTCGAAGCTCCCGTGCCCACCCCAAGCCAGGTGATGGAGACTGTCGACCTCCTAAGGCGGTTTCTTGGGGCACACGAGGGTGCCGCGGACGCTTTGACTTGACTGGCCAGCAACGAGAAGTGTGTGCTCCCGCTGGTCACAAAAAGCGCGCAGGCGAAAATTACGAGCTTTCTCAGTATGCAATAAATTTGTTCCCTCGCACGAAATTTGTCGTTCCCCTCGATTTTACAAAGTTCCTGATTTAAAGAAATAATTTGCTGGTCCCGGTGACTTCGTTAAATTTGTATATATATATATATATATATATATATATATATATATAAATCTAGAGAAAGATAAAATTCACAAAGAGCGCAGAAATAGTATAAGTAAAGAGTCGGATGCACAGCAAGAACAATAACAAAGAATGTTTACTTACGTAGCGGCAACGGGACTTGCCTTCATCAGAGTACAGTTACATGATTTTGCTGTCACATACATTTGGAACACCTTTCTTATATAGATTTGCAGAAAACTGTGAGAAGGATCGGAAGATGTTTCGAAAACGGAGAGGATGCATGCAGTCGGGCTAAGCCTGTGTTACAACAACAACAAAAAAAAAAAGAGAAAGAAGAGAGGGAGAGAAAGAGGAAGGGGTCACATTTACAAGGCCGCGGTCAAGGTTGCTCCAGGACGGGGCAACGTACCTGTCATGGGCTGCAAGTGCGGAAAACTAGACAGTCGCGGTTTCAAAAGGAAGGGAAGGTATTCAGTGGCTCGGGAGACTGGTTGGGAGGGATCCATACAGGCATGAACGAAGAATGTGTTTTGGGTGTGCCCCCCGTGGATGGACAGAATAGACACAGTACACAAAAGAGTATTGCACAAGAGCTAGCAAGTGAACAGGAAATAGGTAAGGCCCATAGATAACAAAGGGTTAAACATTTCTAAGTGGTGGGGGGAACGCGGCCTCCTTCCCAAGGAAAAATCGCATTGTTAAGTCGCATTAGGCTAATAAAGCTGCTGTATTTGGGGAGCTTCTGCGAATTCTGATGGGAAACTCAAGGGTAGGGTTAATGAAAAATGTGATAAAAATTATGAAGTCAGCTAATTTTAATCGAGAAATAAGCACGTTAGTTTTCCGTAACTTTCATTAATACCAAGCGTCGCTGAGATAAGATTCCCGAAACCTCACGGTCGGGGGGGGGTTTTGAAAGCGGATTCTAAAACTGTTGCTTTAAGATGTTCAAATGCATGACCGGGACCGTTCACATGTCTTGGCAGGGCAAATAAGGGCAACTTTTGCATGAGAGCGGTGATTATTGAATCGTATTCGGAAGGGCGTTTCAGTTTGGTTGATATATTGCTGCCTACAAACAGTGCACTCTAGAAGGGGTGTAGGAAAAAATGGTCCCGGAAAAAATGGCCCAGGAAAAAATGGTCCCGGAAGAAATGGTCCCGGAAAAATTGGTCCCGGAAAAAATGGTCCCAAAGCCAAGGTAGGAAAAAATGGTCCCGGAAAAAATGGTCCGGTAAAAATTGGACCGGGAAAAATTGGTCCCGGAAAAAATTGTCCCAAAGCCAAGGTAGGAAGTGAGAGAGAGAGAGACAAACATTTATTGTACTAATGAGAAGGATGTTCTTAGGGGGTGTACCATTATTGCCCCGCGCGCAGAAACCTCGTCGTGAAAACCCCGCGACGTTCGCCCGTGTCTCATTTGTCCTAGCGTCACTAAATAAAGGTTTTTAGAGTATCGGCACTCTTTTATCTAATTGTTATGTGCCGCCAGGATTTTCATTGGTCGCTTGGCACCATGTTATATTTGTTTACTTATGGGCGCAGCCGTTTTGTTTCTGGGCGCCTCTCCTTTTCTCTCTCTCTCTCTCTCTCTCGCTCTCTACTGCGCGGACACTGCAGAGCGGTCGGTCACACTCTGCCCGTCACAACCGGCGGCGCTTTCGTTCGGAGACATGGCAACACTGCACGCCAGAAACAAAATGGCCCCGAGACGTTTCCGGGTGCAGGAAGTGGCGGTACTCTTAAGCGTAGCTTATTTAGTGACGTTAATTTGCCCCGCGTGCCATTTGCCCCGATGCCAGTTACCCCGACCCATTCTCCCGGGCCGATATTATGGCGCATCATTTTCTTTTCAGTGACTATAATTTTTTTAATTAGAGTAAAGTAAGGTTGGACGATTTTCTCAAGAAGAAGATTGGATCTGCCGCTTTCCTGAAGTAGCACTGGGGCGTTCTTCCTTCTTCCGTTAGCTGCGATAATTTAGATGAGGGTTCAAAGTACGATGGCGGTAAACGCTTCCCCCCCCCCCCTTCCCTCTCTGCTCGGGTCTAGGACATTTCGGTGCACGGACAGTTCGGTGTACGGACATTTGGGCGCATGCACGTTTCGGTGTGCAAGCTTTCCGGGAAACGAATTATCTGGTGCTTACTTGTTTTAAACAGTCATTCTATATTTCCGCGTAACTTGGGTTATGGAGCCCAATAATCTACTGCAGTGCTTGCTCATTTACATTGATGCCATTTTTATTGGCGCCAGTTATTTGAATAAATTGAGCATTTCAATATTTCTGTTTATACCTTGTTCAGGAAACATTTATTACGCAGCCAACTAATTAAATCCTTTCGCAGACCCTTTTATTTACTACAGCACTTTATAATGTAGAATCGCTCTTTTTTGCCGCATGCACATCAGCTAAGGAAATCAGCCGATGTTTACGATGTATTTTGCAAGTAATTTGCAAGTATTTTGCAAGTATTTTGCAAGTAATCCATCCATCCATCCATCCATCCATCCATCCATCCATCCATCCATCCATCCATCCATCCATCCATCCATCCATCCATCCGTCCATCCATCCATCCATCCAGCCATCCATCCATCCATCCGTCAAACCATCCGTCCGTCCGTATGTCTGTCTACCCAATTTTCTTTGTTAGATTTTAGCCTCCAAAGGCGTTAATTTCGGCCCCTTATAGGAATATTAAAGCATTCCATCTTTCTCAACCCTTTAGCTAAAAGGCAAAGGGCAAAATAAAACCGCGAAAAAAGTTCACATCCGACTAACTTGAAGAGAAACACGTTGACTGGGCCATGGGACCATTTTTCCTAGATGGCCACTGGGACCATTTTTTCCGGGACCATTTTTTCCGGGACCATTTTTTCCGTTTCCGCTCTAGAAGGTATACGACATTAGCAGAGTCAGAGTTGAAGTTACCCTTTATATTTATGTAGTAGTCTGAAGCCGTGCTGGTGGCACGCTGCGTGGTGGGCATGTGTGGGCATACTTTACATCAAGGTTTATTACAGGGTATGCAAACAGTAGTTTCCGGTCGGCTGATACGAGAGTTAGTAAGAAAGTCGCCTAAATTCTTATTACGCCGGTAGACAACGCGTGGTGGTTAGGGAATATGCTTTTTAAGCGTTCACTTAGAAATAGAATATTGTGATGTTTTTTTAGTACGGTTGACACTCTTGGAGCAGAGGCTGAGTGGGTTAGAACTAAGTTTGTTTGTGGGTTAACGTTCGGGACCTTTTTCTTACAGATTTCGTTACGGTCTAATTGGTTGGCTCGCACAATGGCGTCGTCGATAACTTGTTCCGGGTATTTCTTATTCAGGAGGGAGGTCTTGAGTTCTCAACAGTTTGAGTCAAAGTCGGCTTGGTTCGTGCAAATTCTCCTAAAACGGTGGGCTTGGCTGTACGGTGTTGCTGTCTTACAGTGTCTGACATGGCTACTTTGGAAGTGCAAATACTGCCGCGTGTTTGTCGGTTTTCTATACAGTTTAGTTTGATGCCGACCTTGCGAAGTAGTAACGGTGACGTCCAGAAAGTTTACACTGTGTTCCGAATAGGAATGAGCAAGAGAAATAGTAGGATGGGCTAGGTTAAATGCCTCAATGAAGGTGAGGAGCTCTGCGTCACCGTGCTGCCAGATCATGAATATGTCGTCAACATACCTTTTATAGTACAGTGGCTTGAAGTTTTGAGTGTCAAGAAAGTTGATTCCAGGTGAGCCATAAAGATATTTGGCGTAGGTGGGGCCAATTCGAGTTCCCATTGACGTTCCGCTGACTTGCACGTAAAGAACTCCATCAAACTCAAAATTGTTAAGTCCAAAGTAATAGTTCTATATATATATATATATATATATATATATATATATATATATATATAGAACTATTACTTTGGAGAAGGTAGCGGCCTCAGTCCTTTGCCAACGTTTCGACGAGGAGACTTGTCTTTTTCACTTGCCTAAAAAGACAAGTCCCCTTGTCGAAACGTTGGCAGAGGTCTGAGGCGGCTACCTTCTCCAAAGTATTATTTCTATCTGGTGACCATCTGCAAAGCCCCTCGTTACCTTATATATATATATATATATATATATATATATATATATTATATATAATATATATAATATAATATATATTATATATATATATATATATAGGGTTTGTAAATGAGGGGCTCGTTAGAAAATGCAGGAAGAAATGCCGGCAGTCTACAACGCCAAAGAAGGCATAGGGGAATGGTTAGAATATTTTTTACTGTTAGTGACGTTACATTATTATTTATTATTATTAATTACGTGAGAAAGAAGAAAGAAAAACACGCGCCAGAGTGGGACCGAAGCCACGCCTTTCGATCGAAAGGCGTGGGTTCGGTCCCCACTCTGGGCGCGTGTTTTTCTTTCTTTCTTTCTCACGTAATTAATAATAATAAATAATAATGTAACGTCACTAACAGTAAAAAATATTCTAACCATTCCCCTATGCTTCTTTGCGTTGTAGACTGCCGGCATTTTTTTATATATATATATATATATATATATATATATATATATATATATATATTTCTTTTCGCGGTTGACAACCTGTCTGACGTTTTGTCAAAAATATTTGCGAATAAAGAAGCATTCAACCGGTCATTAGGCCAGTCAAGCCTTTTGTTGTTCTTTTGTGGATAACTCACACAGCTTCAGTTGTTAAATTTGTAACCCTTCTTTCGCTTTGTTGACGTGCGCATAATGTGCACATAATATATATATATATATATAAATCTAGTGAAAGATAAAACTTACAAAGCGGGCAGAAATAGTATAAGTAAACAGTCGGATACACAGCAAGAAAATAACAAAGAATGTTTACTTACGTAGCGGCAACGGGACTTGCCTTCGTCAGAGTACAGTTAATTATATATATATATATATATATATATATATATATATATATATATATATATATATATATATATATATATATATGTTTGTGTGTTTAGTGTACTAAAATGAAATTCAGAGAATTCTAGCGCCGTCTCGTATCCTCCTCGTACGTCCTCGTCCAACCGCGCTGTATTGCATGTATCAGTACGCTCTACGTGTGAAGCAGATAAGATATTGTTCCTGAAATTCAAGTCATTAACGCAGCTGGAAATAAACTGGAATATGTGATTTTTGTACTTCTGTAAAGCATTCCTTCCAGGTTTCTTATTGTGGAGTTTTGTGATTTCAAATGGCTACAACTGACCACTGGCATGGTGCGCTAATAATTGATTGGTTGATCGATTGTAGGGCTTTAAGCGCCGACGCAACGCAGGCGATGAGGCGTGCCGTAGTGGAGCGCTCCGGATTAATTTTGACCACCTGGGGATCTTTAACGTGCGCCGCAATCTCGTACACACGGGCGTTTCTGCTTTTCGCGCTAATAATCAGCCAATACTGTATAGATGATGTTTTTTACAGGGTCCACCATGCTTTTTACAGTACAGTAGTGTTTACTGGCCTGTAGTGTGAAGGCAATATCAGGGTACATTGAATTACGAAAAAAGAAGCGCGTCGCTTGTAGTACATGCCGTGCATCCTGGCGGCGGGCCGTGTATACTAACTAAGAACAAGTTAAGAGAGTTCGTGACCAAACTCGAGCCGAAATAAAAATTTAAAAAATTAGTGCCCTTCCACTCTCTCAAGAAGGATGACCTGCAAAGCTGGACACAGTCCACGGAGTGCACGAATCAAAACACGTTTATTGTAATTTGCGATGGAGCATATTTCTTAGCCAATTAGCTGAATGAACCTCTGACGGATCCAAGCTTTGTTCTTGCAGATAAACATGGAACTGCCTGGGTCCCTCCCGCGTCGTAAGCACCTTACTATTTGTGTAAGGCCGGGTTCAGACTGTTGCCGCAACTGTCGTAATAGCTTTAAAGAATGACGTCATTTCACGTCGCAGGCAACCGAACTGCGTAACATGGAATTTTTTACGTCCATAGATCACGATACGGGTTTTTCGTCGGTAATCCCAAATCCGCTCTAAACTAAGGACTCCGGACAGGTCCCATTGGACCGTTTAACGTCCGCGTTTAAATCTCGCACCAGCACAACGGACATGCCATCAATCAGTACGGGCATGAAACCTATAGCGGCGCGTGCACGCCTCCCCTCCTCCCTCCCACTATTCTTCCCTACAGACCTGCACACGCATAAACCGGCAACCGGTCATGTGTGCGTGCTTAGAAGTGACCGAAGCCGTCGAAAATATCCCCTGAAAGCCCTCTGTAGAAGTGATATTGGCTCACGCCAGCGTTTCAAGCCGGCAATTTGCTTTTCATCCGGGAGGGATTCGCCGCTACTCCAGGAGCTGAACTTCCAGCGGTAACGGCGGTGCCAGCAGCCTTCCGTTGTTTTTCCACCCATTCGCGCTTGTGTTCGGGCCAACGCTTCGATTCTTGCTCTTCTTCCTCGAAACGAACGGCATGCATCCGTCCCATAACGATTTAAAACCTGGAAGCCCCTTGAGCTCGATTCTCGCGTACAAACATGTGGCTGTCATTTTCCTTCCCCTCGTATGCATCTTACTCTGTGTGTAAGATGTCTGTGTAACACATCAACCCACACCCGAACCACTCGATTGAGGAAAGCCGACTAACCGAATTGAGCCATGTAATTTCGGCATCTAAATATCACCACAACCGGCATTTTATCGGTAGTGGCATGAATCCTAGCTGTGCATGCACGCCCCCCTTTTTCTACCCGCAAACCCTGTACGCATAAACCGGCAACCGGTGATGGCACATTTTCACAGGCGTGAGACACCTTCCAAGGCCTTCCAAGCTCAAAAAAAAAGATGGGCTGAAGCCGGAGCTTTCAACTGGGGGAAGGAGTTTCTTCTATCCGGGAGGGATTCGCAGCTACTTGGGGAAGTGATTTTGCGTGGAAACGGCGATGGCGGGTTTCGGTCATTTTAGGGGGCAGCCCGCGTAACCAAGTGAGCGAACGAAGCAGCCACGAAAGAATGAAAACGGAGAGGAGCGTCTAGCGAAGGGTGAAGTGGAGAACGATACGTGCGGTTACGGTGTCATCTCTCTCCCTGGATTTCCCTCACACATGTTTCATGTGTCACCACCAAGGAGCACCCTCCCCCTGACACTATCCCCAGGCGCTGTTCCATTCTCCGCTAATCAAACCACGTGAAGTTTGCGCGGGAGGTTCAAACACGATTTGCAACATGCTGGCCGGCGGCGGCGGCGCACTGCGAGTTAGCAGCAGCAGAGTAGCGCACGCCGCCGTACGTTCGCTCACCACGCGAAGACTTCCTGAGACGCAGCCGAAATGGGCCGTGACGGGGAAGACTACAGCTCGCGCTGCGGGCAAATTTCATATTAGGAAGTGTAGTAATCGTCAGTGCATTTTTACGCCAATCCGTGTAACAGTTTATTTTTCGCAATCATCTGATAACCGCCTACCGCGGTTAGCTGCCGACTGCGCAACTTGCCATAGGGGCATCGGTGGAGGCGAGAGGGAAAATAGTTGTGAAAGAGGTGCCAGCGGTGGTGCGAGGAGCCCCGAACCGGCGCCGAGTAAATCGATGACACCGGAATGAAAACTCGGGGGGTTAGACATATACTGCTTTGCAGTAATAAAAAAAATAGCTGCGTGCGCCCTTTTCACTCAGCGCAGCGACGCAGTCAGATAAAGCTCGTGTGAGTGGGCGCCGAACGTGGAGGGACGATAAACGAAAACGACTCACGCACCGAAAGATGGTCTTTTAATACCAATGTTGGACACGACGTTTCGTAACTGGTTCTTACTGCGCATACACGGGCCGTCGCCAGGATGCGCGGCGTGTAGTGAAAGTCATGCGCTCCGTTGTTCGTATTTCAAAGTACCACGATAGTACCTCAAACCTTCCTAACTTGCTCGCTCTTCGCGATGGGTTTCAGAGGCGGAATCTGGCAAGTACGCTTGGATAACGGTAAAGCAGGAAATCTCGAAAGAAGCATTTTACAGAACCAGGAAGGCTTACAACTACAGAATAACAAGGCAGTGTGGGGCGGAAAGTAGTGCAAAGTCAATCAGCTAGACATCAACCGGGAGTACAGCGGAAGACGCGGATTGCCTCCTTTATGCTTGTCCGCTTCCCTCATCTACGCTAATTATGTGGCACGAACAGGCTACTTGCGTAAACTACAAAGACAACAGAAGCCCCCACAACCATAGCACAACCTCTCAGCCCCAGAGAGTCGAGTTGCGCACCTCCTTGCCATGCTAAATTCCTGTCCTTATTGATCCTACACAACACAATACATTGCGCCAAATATAGCGTCACACACGTGTCAAATATACCGCCAAACAATGCGCAAAGAAGCGTGAAACTTTCGTCGCTACGTTAGAAATTATCTTGCACGAATGCACTTCTGCGACGATTAGTATTGGCAACGAAGACGTTCTTCAAAAGGCAGAGACGCACCTTTGTGGCTTTAAGAGTGGTGTAGATGTTGACCTGGTAACTCTCGCCATCAGTTTGTCGGATGCGGTGCATGTGACGGTTATCACCTGGAAAAGAAAAATAGAACGACAATGTCAATTGCAGCTCCCCTTGATTCCTGCGCAGTGTGCGGACCGACTCTCATCTGACGCAGTCACCCTGCACACTATTTAGTACGCAAGGAAAGCGAACTGCAGATTGCGTAGTGAAAGTTCGCAATCCCTTGAAACCTGCTATTCGCTGATCCACGACTCGGTGGTAGATTTATTGGAAAACTTTGCTGCACAGCGTCTTCTCACACTGCTTCGTGGATTCCGCTTAAAATGTTGATGCTAAATATAGGGCCGATGCCGGCCCTCCATAGTCGTCTAGGTATTGGATACAGACTGTCGGTGGCCTCCCTGCCTTCTTAACTATGCTAGCTTTCCTGAGATGAAAGAGGTGTGTTTTGCTTTCACAGACAGTTTTATTGTTGTTAATAACCATGTTTTTCAACAAGAATTTTAGTTCACACAATGGCATCGCGAGTGTACTTGTGTTTGAAGTACAGATTAATAAATTATATGTCGGCTTGCAACAAAGCTAATTTACAATGAGTAACCTAGCTAGTTGAAGCAACGACGTTTTGAGGGTATATTGACGCCCTAACGCTATTGCGCAGCAGGCCCCTCTTTCAATTGTCTTTTTCTATATACGACTACAAGCAGAGGTGTTTCCTAATATAGTGCGGATTATCCTTTTACAGTAGGCCCTCGATTAATCTGAAGGGGTTTGATTGGACAGCACCATGCACTGTATAATGACATTTGGGTACCACTCGCTTAATTCTCGAAGTTGTTTCCCGTCACCAGGTTTAAAGCACATAACAACACGATGGCTATGATGAGTATGAACCCATGGGTTGCTTGAGGCTCTGGTGGCGTACATCATCTGAGGTAGAGGGGGTTGTGAGTGATTCGTTTCAAGGTTTTGACCCAGCAACCATCCCCTAAACTAGCATACATTACCTTGAAAGCAATTTTTCCAGAGTACACTTTCATGTTCAGAGGTCCTGCGCAGCATTCTGCGATGGCGTGCGTGCAGAAGCTCGCTAAGGCACGGAATCCCTCCTCGAAATTTGGACAGTGCCATTACAGCCTTACATGGCAGCTTGGAGAAAATGAAAGGCGATGTGGCACGCCGCAAGCTGCGGAAAAAACTTTCTTCTTGGACCCCACGGTGCCCCCATAGGCGAGAAAGATAAAACCCGGTGTGGGACCGCATGCAACAACAAAATTTAACCTGGAAAAAACGCAGAACGAATGCCGTAATTGTTCTTAGTTTGGCCATCCTAATTTGACAGGCGCGGGCACATGGTTTGTAAAGCCCGTATTTTCTAAGCTTTAGTTAGGTTCATGTTTTCTCTAGTTATTCGGTGCCAATTTTTCACGGTTGTTTTCAGTAGGTTGAACACCAGACGACAATAGAACAAGTTACAACAAAATGAACATTTCCGTTATCCGAAATAGCTTCATTTCTTTGCCACCAACTTTTTACATATCAACCTTCTGCCTAATTTCTGCCTTGCTCGCCTTCCTCCCTACTCCTCGAATGCAGCGTTATTATTACTCTGGTGGCGCACCCGTTGCCACTTATCCACATCACGTTCCCGCCGGACATCACTTTTATTAACTTATGAATGTCTTTCACGAGTTTCCCTTAATTCATACGTTCGTTTCCTGTCCTGAAATATTGCACTCATCACCTCCCTTTCATAGCTCTTCAAGCTGGCCTCTTGGGTTTGATTAGTAAGATCTCAAGTTTGCTCCCCATATGTGAAAAAACTGTGTGCACTCCAAGTGATTACGCTTACCCTTCTTTTTGATTGCACGGGAAGCCCGGTGTGCAAAACGTGAAGTGTTGGCCTAGTGCACAGCAACTCATGCGACTTAATTTCTTTTCGCGGTTGAGAACTTGTGTGACATTTTGTCAAAAATATTTGCAATAAAGGAAGCATTCAAGCGGCCATTAGGCCAGTCAAGCCTTTTGTTGTTCTTTTGTGGATAACTCACAATGCTTCAGTTGTTAAATTTAATATCCTTCTTTCGCTTTGTTGACGTACGCATAATGTGCACCGATTCTGTTTGGCACTGTTTGCGATGTGTTCATTAGTTTCAGCTTGCGTTTTGCAGGAATCATGAAACCGATCCTGAGCCAACCCTGAGGAACCATTGGCTGCACATTTTTAAGGACAGGAATACTACAGAGAACCTCACAAAAACTGACATAAACCAAAGGACAGCCCCCTTGCCCATTGCTTTTTATTTATAGAGACAGGAGCTTTAGGAAAAATTTCTATTCTTTCTTTCAGTCCGTATCAAGCCTATTTAACATATAAGCACGAACTCAGCGAAACGGGGAATTTTAAGCAAGAGTTTATCGTGCCTGTAAGTGCACATTTGGACTATATGGGCTGTTTAGAAATTATTTTGGGTATATGGTATGTCTAGCGCCCACAAATGCCTTTTTTGCGTTATATGTACATGCTTTTTTATTTTTTGAGTCGATTTTCTGCAAGGACTGTTCTCGCTTCAGAAGCTGCCAACTGGGCGCTTGTCGCACGCTGTTTGCGAAAAAAATACGCGCCCCGCGCCAGACAGGCATATGCATTTAGTAAATGTTTCTTAAAATGTTGTCGAAGAAGGCGGTGTATGTTTTTTGCGCCACAAACACTTCTCCACTAACTGAAACCATCTCTACTGCGCATGATTCAACACTATGTGTGCCTTATCAATGGTCTTGACGATCCTGCTGTTTAGCGTGAGATATGGATATTTCAAGATAGTTCTGCGCACACGTTTCTCCGAGCGTCATTACTCGAATCGAGCATCTCGGCATGCTTGCCTTACGAGCTTCCGTGGCTATGCTACCTGGTAACTGTGAAGGCTATGACAGGTAGCTGTTAAAGCATACTGTCTTATTGACAATTACCTTGGTATTACTTGGACATACCTTCACCAAAAATACCTAAAACGGGTTTTTAATGCTGTTTGCGCTAAAAGGAAGGTTCAATTGTGACGCAAGTGAGGGCGAGATTGTGTGTATAGTACACGCTGCGTTCTGCAAAAAATAATCAGCCATTGCGCCCTGTCAGGGTGGACGACCAACACAGCTTTTTAACAGACGACATAGAGGTGACAGAAACTTTTGATGAAAGATATGAGCGAATTTTAATTCTCTTGAGCGTTGGCTGCGGTAATCCCTAAGAAAGGCACATACATTAACGCACACGCTTTTATTTTAACTCCAGAGATCACTAAAATGGTGCATAATCGCAAATAATGTGCTCTAAATGCATATCCGTGTGATGAGACGTATCAGCGTTAGTGCCACGACTACGCCACATTTTATCTTGCAAACGGTGGCTATCGTTAGCCAATCTACTCAAGATGCGAATCCCAGTGATCAGGTGTACACGCTTCAGGTCAAAATCATGTTTTGAACTCCGTGCTACTTTGGTGGTTGCCGTGTATTAGTAGCACATACAGACCAGGACGTTCCTTGCCAATGTCTCGGGATATAAACGCCTGGAACTTCGAAGACACGTGGAGCCTCGGGAGCTTTTATTCTCGTAAATGATATATACATGGAACCGCAGCTATATATGCTTCGCTTAAAACAGTGCGCATTGTCCAGCTACCGGTTTCGACGTTCCATCATCTATTTGGACAAAGCAGTGCACAACTATTCGAACGCGGCCGCGCTTTTCAGCTGGCAGGGTGAGCGCACGTCGTGGAAGTAAAACATAAAAAAGTGACAGAGCGAAGCGTCGCCAATGCGCTTTTCTGTGTCTTCGCTGCGCCGCCTTGTTGCCCCGCTGGCCCGACGAGCGCGAGCGGGGAAGCAAAAAACAAATTGACGCATCTCCACGAAGTGAATCATGACGAGTGGGCGAAGCACTGGGGATCGTTCTTACCGTAAATAACCCGTGGCATTGCCCACTCGCGCATGTAAATGAGTGACAACGCGCGTGTACAGTATATACAATTCCAATTCAATCCAATCCAATTTAATTTATTCCATTCCAATCCGACCCTCCTCAATCCAATCCAATCCAATCTAATACAATCCAATTCAATCCAATCCAATGCTCCTCGCGCATGCGCAGCACGGCGCTCCAGGAGCCACGCGAAACTGTTCAACCTCTTTCTCTCTCTCTTTCTCTCTCTAACCTTTTGTGGACCGTTTATTTTGTTCTTGTTAGCCTTTTGTGAACCTTTTGTTCACAGATGTTTCGATTTACATGGTGCTGTGGGTCTCTCTCTCTCCTTCTCTCTCTCTCTGTAACCTTTTTTCCGCGAATTAGCGTTGATAGTTATTGTTTTTACTTTTTTGCCGCGTTCTGCGACCTTTTAGGCGGTTTGACATGCACATATTCGGTTTATACTGACGTACGCATGGACGCTAACGAACAGACATTACGGGGTCCTAAGGTGCTTCGCACGTACAATAAAACCTACGACAACCGCCGGCACAAGGTGCCAAATATGCGCTATTTTTTCCTGGCCTCGACTAAAGGACGCCAGTTGCTGTTTGCCGCCATTCCTTTCCTACCACCGTGCTAGCAGGGGCACCAATGCTGGAGAGCGAGAAAGGAGACTAGATCGTAGCCAGACGCCATCAAACTCGAAAGTTCGCGCTCGGCCGGCGTGCGAAGCGCTGTGTAGAACGGAAGTGCCGCCCCGTCCTCTCGACATGGAACATCCTAAGCGTTAAAGCAACGCCATCCCGATAAGAAAGCCATTTTAGTGATTAAATGCTAAATAATAGTACATTGGATGTTGATAGTGCGCCTTCGCCACTATCGTCTCAACCTTTTTTCAATAGCCCATTTTTAGCGCAACAAGTGCACAATTCGTAGTCTTTTTGCTCGTGTTAATTAGTAGAGACACTTTTGAATACGAGTAATTGTGAGTGCAGATTGAGTAACAATACTCGTGAGTAGAGACTGAGTGCGAGTACTACTCGTGAGTACAGATTGAGTCTGCGCACGAATGAGTAGCGACGAGTTTGAGTACAGGCGAGTACAATGAATGAGTTCGCGATGATTGAGTACGAGTGAGTTTGAGTAAAGATGAGCTTGTTGAGTCTGAGTTTGAGTGCGTACAGCGTAAAGGAAGAAAATGTTATTAAGTTTGAGTGAGTTCCTTGTTTTGCCGACTTATGCTATGTACAGGTAAAACTGCAAATCCTGTGAGTATGAAATTTTTCTGCAGTGAATATAATAATTCGTGACTGCAAGGGGTAGCTCTGTTCTAACGTGGAAGGTTGAGAAATGTGGTGAAGCATGACGAAAAAATAAGCAGTGCGAAAGGTAAGGACCAGAACAATTAAGAAGAGGCTGTTGAAGCCTTTTAGTATTGACAGCAGAAGTTCAAAGCATACACATGTAAGCAGCAACCAGAAACCTAAACCCGGCGTAGTACGCTAAAATGGAACGCCCAAAGAACATGGTAGCCAGGCGTTTCAAGGTCACGCCCGCGCGAAGTAAACATCTTTCTCGTTGAGCATGTCGTAAACCTGAACGCTCAATTCGTTAAGTCGGCTTTAAAAGAACAAAAGCACCATCTTCATTTAGGAAGAGAGTGTGGTGGTTCCCACGTACAGAGACGCAGATAGGAGCAGTTCGTATTCACTAGGCGAAGATTGATGGGCTACTTGCGTCGATCGGTCGCCTTAACGTTGGGCTAATTTCCAAGGCGACACCACTGAAGTGAAATAATAATGGTTACACACAAGAATTGGACGGCGTAAGCTTCCTTGTTTACACTTCTTTCCTTTTTTTCTTTATTTATTTATTTATTTAGTGGTCTCCACAAAAGTGGGAGGTGACCAGGGTAAAAGGCGTTCTGCGACGGCTTGAGGGTTCCTTGGCCACCCGCGGCAACGACTGGCGCCGATCACAAGCAAACACACATAGCCGGCATGAACAATTTCATGAAATATTCAAGATTACGCGACAGCAATGATCAAGCAACACTTACACAGCTACAGCTGCAACTGCAAGTACGATAAATACGGGAAAAAAGTTTACAAATACAAGCGCTAAACAAGTTTACTTCCTTTAGTCTCAGAGCTTGAAATAAATCAAACAAATAGTAATATACTTTCTAGGAATTTGCAAAAAATACAGGCACATCTTGTTCAGGTTATAGAAGGGTGGAACAGAAAAAGAAATACAAGCATTTAGGAAACGATGCAAAAACTATATGGGAGTTCCGCGAAAATAATAAAGGACAAGACAGTTTTATAAAAATGCAATGACAGAAAGTAATAAAATTACCTTCGTGTTAGGCCGTATATAAATCAGTTAAATAAGCTGTGCTTAGCATTGGCAGCTCTATTCCCTGTCTATCAAGCTGATTCAGCAAACGTGGCAGCAAGCATTTGCAAGAATTTGCATTGCATAGGTTGGGCGAGATTTTGGAACCTTCCATTTCTCTGCTTTTCTAGTTTTGTAAGACAGTTCATTATTATGAAAATCAGCTATTTCAGTTAATAATGGATTATTCTTTTTAATGCTAGTAGACAACAGGCTCTGGCTAGCCGATAGTCATAGATATCATGTACTCTCATAAATTTGTATTTCCTAAATAGTTGCGTGGTAGGCTCGATATACGGCTTGTTTCCAATTATTCTGAGGACTCTTTTCTGGATATTTAGTAGTTTTGTTGGATTTGTTTCGGTAGTAGTACCCCAAACTAAATGACAGTAATTTAAGTAGAAAGTAAATAAGTCATCATAAACCAGAAGTTTAACGGTCTCAGGCAGAATGTGTCTGTTGTGGTTCAAAATGCCAGTAATGGAGCTCAAAGTTTTCAATAGATAATTTACTTGGTCATCCCAGTGCATGGTTGCCGTGAAATAAACACCGAGTATTTTAACCGAATTTACTACTTCTATTTTTGATGACCTGAATAAGATTTCAGACTTTAGGAACACCTCTTTTCTTTTAGAATGATAGACAATTGCTTTCGTTTTTGTAGGATTGATTTTTAATTGACTTTCGGTTGTCCAAATGTCCAGTTTTGACAAAACGTTATTAGCTCTAGACACAATTTCATTACTACAAAATGCTGAAACAAATATTGTGGTGTCATCTGCATAGATACTAAATTTTTCCTGAGTTGAGATGTGTACAATGTCATTATTATAGAGATTAAACAACAGTTGTCCTAGTATTTTTCCCTGTTGGACCCCTGGAATTAGTTTTTTTCTATCTGAATTAAAATTATTCATTGAAACGAACAGGTATCTGTGAGACAAATAGCTTTGCAACAATTCCAGAGGCAGCCCACGAATACCATAGTGATGAAGTTTTTTGTAGAGCATTGAATGATTAATGTAATCAAAAGCATGGGTAAAATCGATATAAATGCTCGTTGTTACCTGCCTCTGTTCAATCTTCCTGAGTATATATTCTTTTTGGTCCAACAACGCAAATTCCGTCGACCTATTCTTTTGAAAACCATACTGGGAGGGAGGTATGATATTATTCTTCTGGCAGAAATCGGTTATTCTTTTTAAAATTATCTTTTCTAACCCTTTGGAGAATACAGGAAGGATGGATATAGGACGGTAATTTCAAACATTTTGCCTATCTCCTTTTTTGTACAAGGCTGTAACACGTGAGATTTGCATATTAGAGGGGAAAACACCCGTAGAAATGCTGAGATTAAAAATATGTGTTAATGCAGGACTTATTATATCAATAACATATTTACCAGGCTTTATTGGTATTCCGTCCGCATCGACGCTATGGGAATTTTTTAGGTTCAAGAATGTAGAACACACTTCCATTTCGTCCGTTGGTTGTAGGAACAATGTAGAGCAGTTCTCTGGGCCTAATGTTGTTTTGTAGGTGATTGACACTGTGTTAAAATCCCTGTATACAAAGTAATTATTGAATATATTCACCATAGATTCACCCGTATGCATCTGTTGTTCGTGCAAAATTTCCTTTTGCTGTTCTTGCATCCTACCCCGCCTCAAGAGTGAGTTGAGCTTTTTCCATAGAACATCGGATTGTTGCGAACAAGACGTAAACTGTCGTATATAGTAATGTTCCTTAGACTTTTTCATCTCCTTATTTGAAGCATTTCGGTAACTTTTGAAAACACGAAAGTCTGATTCCTCGCGTGATTACATAAAATTCTTGTATAGGCGGCCTTTCTTATCAATTTTTTTCAGAATGTCATAAGTCATCCACGGTTTGCTACACCTCTTAGGTTTGGGCCTACTTTTAATACAAAAATGTTTTTTGTACACCCGGAGAAAAGAAAAAAAGAAATTATTATACGCTGTGTTAACATCTGTAGCCTCGAAAACACTAGTAAACGAAGTATAGCTTAGTTCGAAACAGAAAGCATTTAACAATGACTGCGTCACCGGTTGAAAACTTGGGTAATCATCTTCACCCAAAACACGAGGAAATGCTTTCCTAATATTGCAACAGATTGCCATATGATCACTTAATGCGTGGGCCAAAACACAGGTTGTAATGACAGAGGCATCAAAGTTTGTTATTAACAGGTCTAAAATTGTTTCCGAAGACAGGGTTACTCTAGTTGGTGAGGTAATAAAGTTCTTACAACCATTGCAAGACAATACATTTTCCAAGTCCAGCGTTTTTGCATTATTTTCGTTCATAATTATATTGAAATCACCAGAAAGGACCACATGAAAGTGATCATCATTAACATAGGCAAAAAGTTCATCTAGAAAACTAAGAAAGTGTGGCACAGAACCGTCAGGTTGACGATAAATTGCCGCAACTACGACGCCGTCCAACTGCACACAAACCTATTCGTAATCCAGTGTTACACAACAAAAGTTTGAGATTAGTACTGCATGTAAAGTATATGTTATCGAGATAGAGACTCCTCCACCCCGACGGGTGGATGCAGCGACCCTGGGACAATAGTGCTCTGAGCGCAGTCGCGTTCCTCCGTCACGCCGAAAACGGGCTTGCTATCATAAAGTTTGACGCCCTTTTTCTTAATTGGAGCCATTAAAAAATCCTGAAAGGTCTATACGGCAAAATCCAGCCGGTTGGATTACACTACTCGCCATGACAAACGCCAGACTAGCAGCCGGCTGCGGCGGCCCTCCTACTGCGGGACGCTGGCGCGGCCGATGGTGGGGCTGCCAAGGCAGGGCAGCGCGTCCTCGTTAGCTGTCGCACGCTCCCTATATGAAAGTTGAAATTCTGCTATGATTCGTACACAGATGATTTGCATTATTGTATTGTGTGTACCATCTTGTCGAAATTTTCTGGGCCAAGAAGAAAGTTCGCAGGCAGCAAAAAAAATCACTGTACAAGGTTACGTCCCGTGCGAGGCTGAAGGGTTTTATGCCTTTGGAAAACTAGAGAAAAACCTTTCTTTTTACTGTCATCAAATATTTTTCTCACATTAAGAGGTAAAGCTTATTCTTTGAATTCTTTGTGGTCGAGAAGGCCTACAGAGTTTTGACAAAGGGTGTACATCTGTTGTAAACGTAAATTGGTGCGACTCAGTGTACAGGCCAAATTATTCTGCTATTTCTCTTGTATAATTTGTCGAACGTATGTAACGTTTTTTTGCATTACCTGAAAGTGATAAATTTGCAGTACTGCTGTTAATACTATCCAACATTTTTGTGCACCGTTTGTTGTCATGTACCATGGCTCCTAGGCCTTGTCAAGCTGCTGTTCGCAGCTTTTAGCCCAGGAGTCCGTCCAGTGGTTCTTCTGACAAATTAAGATATGAAATATGGAACATGAAACCCACTAGCCCAGAGCACAGTCTTTCTTTCACCAATGAAGTTTCTCATTAAGGAAATCTTTCACTAGCTGCGTGTGCGTTGTAGTGGGCGACACACAGCAGCGTCCCGTATATAGGTGAACGTATCCACCCGCAGGGCAGATGGAAAGCAGAGTTCACCTCAGGCCAACCTCTTTGCTCTTCACTCATTGAAATTATTCTTCTGTCTGCATTTTTATTAATTAGGACCGTGTGATAATAATTTTATACCGATGTATATACCGATACTGCATTATTATCATCTGTAGGGAGAAAATGGGCATATGTTATCTATGAGATGCATACATGCTAAGGTCATATTGTTACTGTTTATAGGTACTCTTCGCATATACTGTACCCAGCATATTGTACCCTCAGGTTAGACATCGTATTTCACTATTTGTCTTGCCAATGTAATTCTTTTCATCTAACGCTTTCTAAGAACTCCCAATGAACACATCAATACCACAGCGATAGCTGTAGCCAGATTCTTTTTCGGTTGTGGAGAGCTCCTCTAATAAACCAATATTTTTATCTTTCTCGTTCTTGTCGGGGAATATATGGTGAAAATCGTAATTTTTTCTTTCTCACCTATTTCTTTGTGTTGAGTGGTGTTTCTTTTTATTTTTATTCTGTTTGGTGCCTAATAGCAACGCGGAATAGGATGGTGTGGAGAGACCAATAATGATGCACGTTGTAATTAGGCGCCTAAATCCTTCCCCTTTCTCCCAAAATGGGGCAAAATTATTGACAGCTTTGCGTTTAAACATTTGTTTTGCGATTCCATTAACCTTTCGGGAATATTACAGTTCTGTAGTCTTTCCTGTGTGCTACGCTCTGTTAACTGCACCAGTGAGCGTCCCGCTCGGAAGTAAATTGTGTCCTGGTGAAAATTGTGTCTGCGATGCTAAGACACGAAAAAAATTATAGCAACGTTTTTATTTCAGCTTCTTTTGGGGGAGCGATTGCCATTTCTTCATATTTTGATTTTGTTGACTTAGCTACTCAGTGTTGATTCAACAGCTATCCGTAAGCCCTAGGACCCTTTACGTGCTAAATTGTGCACATAAATCATCCCACTTTATAGGTAAAAAAAGGACAAATCTATTGTGATTCTTCCCATCTACCAATATTTTTGGCCAATGTGCGCCTGTTGAATTTTTGGGTTGTAAGTTTTGATCTACTTAGGACGCGGGTTCAGCGAAAAAAACGAGGTTCCTGTTTCTTGTAAATATTTCCCATCGGTTTTGCCTATTTCTTAACGAAAATATGCATGGTAAATTACATAGAGATTCTTTGCGTATGAGGGCTGTGCAGAAGTGGACAGTAGACAACCTCTTTCACTTAAGTGAATTGGGCACAATGAACCCGTACTACGATAACTCATGGGGCAGAAACTTTGAAACTTACTAAGAGCCTTAAAAACGCGTGTTTTTAACGAGGCATGAAAATAAAGGTCATAGTAAAACCTCTCGGTTGGAAAAGAGGGCATTTAATGAGAGAAAAGACTCAGGTGGAAAGCAATTCAGAATAAGGGAAAGAAGCATATGCTCAAGAGTGACCATCGGCGTACCATCCCAGTGACAGACTGGGAAAAGTGGGAAGGCAAGAGCCCAGAGAAGGGATCAAATAGAAAAATCGGGAATGAAACATGGAACTAGGAAACCCTATTGTAAAAACAGCTATTCGCTCACCCGCTTAATCAATTTTTTCAAAGGTGAATAACTTTCAAAGTTTTATCCAACCACCTAGAAAAACACAGGATTGCAATCATTACCAACTCGAAAAATGCTGCAAATCATTTCGTAGTTGCAGACTATATGAACGAATTCGTGGCAGTTGTCCTAATGATGGTAACTAGAACCATGCAGAAAAAATATCCTCTTACTTATCAAACCATCTATTAATGGTGTTTGCTTATGCAGACTGAAGGCTAGCCTGCTGCCATTAGCCAGCTGGGCATGAGCCAGAGCATGTACGAACTTACAAATGTCTGGCTCATTTGTGCACTTATACAGTGACTGTTCGGATGGTGCTGTTCAGTGGTATATGATGGGAACTTCCCCTTTTGGGATGCTGTTCATCCGTAGAAAATACATCGCCACTGTGTGTTCACCTGCCCGAAGCCGTACTAATTTCTTGGAATTATTGCATTCGATTCGAGATAGTAGGAATATTCCAAAGAGATCGGCGTGGTAGCGCCATAGTATACTTTATAGCAGCCTCTCATGTTAGAATATCGAAAATCAGAGAGTTCCTGTGGCGTATTCCTACTTGAAATTTGTAATT
The DNA here is from genome assembly GCA_013339765.2 of Haemaphysalis longicornis. Taxonomy (NCBI): domain Eukaryota; kingdom Metazoa; phylum Arthropoda; class Arachnida; order Ixodida; family Ixodidae; genus Haemaphysalis; species Haemaphysalis longicornis. Next base: position 80,350,291 of record CM023448.1, on the reverse strand, counting down.
CAGTCATTATGCATCAACTAGCCCAAACCACCCTCTAACGCAGTTGTAATTTGTCTTGCAGTGATTTTCTCACCGGATGGGCCGGTGATCTGATGGACATGGAGGGACTTGAAGTGCTTGAAGTGGCACCCTGTTTCCACACCTCCGTGCCTGCGAGCAAAAATTCGTGTGAGGGGCAGTTTTTTCATAACGCGCTGTTAACAAATCGGCATTGTTTTCTGGGCCGCTTTCATCAGTCGGTGGCTGTCATTACGACGAAAACTTGCTTAAGAAGACCCTTCACTCCCTCGTCAGTAAATCATGCCGGCTGGAAGAGAAATGGATGAATAAATGAATGGGAGACAAGTACGGTGACCCTACGACACCTCTGAGGTCATATAGAGCCTGATTCCCATCCAGTCCAGTTCTTCACTGCGCCAAATCTTCTACAACCACGGACGTACTCATTCAACAGCGCGTGTTATGTTGCTGTTGTGGTGCTATATTGATACATGAGTGTCACCCTCAGTGGGGTATTTAATGATGTGTCAGATTGTTCGTGCTCACTGTTATAGAGTATATAAAAGCGGAGGCAAAGCACCCTTGTCCCGTCGTTGTTGAGCTTGTACTCAACAAGGACGCGATCACTGTGCTGAGTTTCCCATTCTTGATGAACTGCTTAACGGGGCACCGTCTTTTCTCTCTCGCGTAACATCTAACCGCAGCTCCGTGTTACTGCCAAGTGTCTACGAAAGTGGCGGTAAAGGCAGAGTGTCATCTGTTTTCTTCACTCTAGCAAACACTGTTCTCTGCTTTATACAGGCTGATTTGTACTGGTACAATAAACGTCTAGATTTAAAAAAACTTTGCGATGGTCAGCAGAAAAAAAGTGGCCAAGGGATTAAAAGCAAATTTAATTCATGCAGCAGGGTAACTTATTTGGATCGTTGGTGTTCCATTATTGTTGACTGCGTTTCGGCTTACAAGGTACACACAATTAAACATGGGAAATGAATGGAGCCTGGAGGACGAGCGCAAACTAACAACTCAGATATTACAATTACAGTATTTGCTTAGGGATCAAAACACGTACAAAGTGCTGCGGTATACAAATGTAAAGGTGCAAAGTGTAGAAAACTTTCGGGGATGCGCGCAGGCGAATAACGAGATAATATGGCGTGACGTGATAATATGACAAGCCCATCTTTCTTTTTTTGAGAACCGGTGTATTTTCTGTGAGACGCCTTTTTTTCGGCTCTCTCTCTTTGCTGTCTTGCTATGGGCTTCTTTTTATGAAATCAATTGGCGTGAGCATGATTTCGCATGAGCTCACGGATTCGCTATGCTGGAATGATAAGTGAAAGGCTTCCCAAATTTCGCGTGCGGTTTTGTTGTGTGAGTTTGCCAAAACTGAAGTTTTTTCAAACAATGAGCTGCACTTACAACTCTTGTAGTGTTGCGTCAGATTATTTGAAATGGCTGGTTCTAAACATGCGTCGCTGTATTCTTTAAGCCTCTTATTGGGGCATCTTCCTTTCTGAGTTCAGTATTTCCGCAGTCCAGAGGAACAGTGCACAGGACATCCACTTCACATTTAACATACCTACTTAGTTTCATGCCGTGTTTTGCAGTCATCTTTCGTGGCTTCCCGCTCAACGTTCGCTTTCTGGCACATTTGTTGTAGATTTACTAAAACACAACATTAAGGTCATGCCCGGCGCCTATCTTCTTAGTTTACGTGAGGGTCTGATGTATGTGTGGGACTACAACGTGTTTCTAATGAGAAGTTCAATGGTAAGGTGTTCAATAGTAACGTGTAGATGTTGAACGGTAATGTGTAGGCATAAAGCGTTGAAAAGTGTGGGCTTTCGTTGCCGCAGCCTAAGCACGCAACACGTATCATAAAGAATGATATTCTACGCCCTTGTCGCACTTAAGTGGCTGTGGTCCATTTAAAATGTGCTGTGCCCGCCTGCATGTGTGCCCGTGTGTCTGTACACGCATGCATGTGTATCACGGAGCAGGAGTATATATAGGAGGCGAAGCGGCTAATTTCGCCAAGCCCGGGCGCGCGGCCAGAAAATGTCACAATAAAATCAAGTGCGGACTACAATGCTTCGTAGCTGCGAAGCCGAAAGAGAGGGTGGCGGAATTTGATGGAAGAAGCGATAGCGAAGTCATCGCTAGGTCCCGAGGCAGCAACGCAATGGCCTTCGTTGTTCCCGCCGCAACCTTCCTCCTCCCACTTCTGATGTACACGCCGTGAAGGTACTTACATCCCCACAGCGCAGGCTCTTTCCCTCCCTTGTGGCCTCATTCTTCATCATATGACCCAAACTGGCACGCCCCAAGGTCTGTGTGTGGTGCCTATCCTGACGTAAACATATTTACTGGAATTGTCTTCGCGCCAGGCGACACCTCACTTTCTTCATCCCCACCTTTTACGGCCTCACATTTTATACTCACGGGAAAGGTGGGCCGATCCTTCACCGCATCTTCGCCCGATCCTCTGGCGTCGCCTCGCCCAGCACATTGCTCATCTGCGGGGAACTGACTCCCTCGGAGTACCCCCCTCTAAGTGCATTCCCGGCCCACCAAAACCTCATTCTCGGTAGCCCGGACCTGGACTGCTTCAGGTAAAGCTTTGTCCCTCTCGCTGTCTCTCCCAAACCAACAAAGCTGGCACCAAAGCGAAACTGCGACTTGCCGCATTGAAAATGCCTCTAATTAAACAACCGTCGCACGCTGAAGCAAATGAGGTTTCTACAGGTGATAAGTAGGTCACTAGCTACTTATCGCAAAAAAAAAAAAAACAAGATGCCAAATTTTTGTGTCAGTGCCCCTTTTATGTAACGACACGTTCCAATGTTCGAAGTGGAAATGGAACGCGTTCCTTTCGCAATAAAGGAACTTGTAACGGGAACTCGTTTCAAAATTGGGAAGGAACGAGGAACGGGCTTTCGTTCCTGTTTTTGAGGAACGTGTACAACACTGCTTCTAATGTTGCCGGCTTTGGGAATTATTCCACAACACGCAACTTGGCCGGGTCTGGGAGGACACCATTTGTGGAGACAACGTGGGCGAGGAATCTCAGTTGTCGGGCAGGAAAACGGCACTTCTTGAGATTAAGCTGGCGGACAGTGGCCATCAGACAGTTTCAAACCTGTTCAAGCCGAACCATATGCGTCGAAAAATCTGGAGAAAAAAACACTATGTCATACAGGTAGCAAAGACACGTCAGCCACTTAAGCCGATGGAGAATATCTTCCACCATCTGGCTCAAATGATGCAGGCGCTTTGCAGAGGACAAAAGGCATAACGTTGTATTCATAGAGGCCACCAGGGGTGACGAACGCCTTTTTTGCCCGGTAAGCCTCTGCCATGGGTACTTGCCTCTGCCATGGGGAGCCAAGCCTCTGCCCCAAGCATCTGCCCCTCTCCCTGGGGACCCGAGCGTACGTTGAGAGAGGAGAAAAGCTCTTCTGTCTTGCAGTCAGTCAAGGGCGTCTTCTTTACGCGGCGAACGATACACATCCTTCGTGTTACCTTGTATAACTGGCGGTAATTAATGCAAAACCTAATAAAGCCGTCAATTTCTTGACGAGCACCGCCGGCGGTTCCCAAGGACTGGCGGATGGGCGAACAACAGCACGCTGGAGCGTGTCGTCGACTTTCTCGTCGATAAAGTGGCCTTCAGTGGGAGAGACGCGGTATGGCGTTGTCGTAACGGTGCGTGACAGCCGGTATCAGTGGTGTGAGCTGCAGTTGTTGCGCGTCCCCGAGAAGTTTGAACAAATTTGAAAAATGCCCGGAATCGGTGCAGTAGTGCGAGATGTCGGTCACGTTCAGGTGGTGGGGGGTTTACATCGATGGCTTTACTCAAAGCTGCAGATGGTGATGTCACCTCTAGTAAGAGCGCACAATACGTTGACTTCAAGGGGCCGAGAATTGTCGAGCGTGTCAACGGTCAGAGCGTAAAGGGACGGGCTCAACGCGGCCAACGACTCTCCCTTCAACAAGGTACAAGGACAGGAGCTGGAGGTGAAACAAAGAAACATGGTTTGGCCATCACGGAGGGATATCAATGAGAACGACAGGATAAGACAACGTGGTTGGTGAAACAGTTAATATGGCGTGAATAGTACTGTCGCATTAGGCAGAGATGCGCAAGATGATGGTGGTACGACGGCAGGGTGCCAGGGAATTTCGACTCCTTCAGGGCGACATCTTTTTCACACAAAGCAGCGACTGTATCTTCAGCGGCGGGGCCGAAGAGTGGAAACAGCTCCACTTCAGCACGGGCACAATCAATTACGGCTCTATTTTGATGTAAAAAGTCCCACGCTAATATGACGTCATGCGAGCACGATTGAAGAACAAATTGATTTACGTATAGGACTTGTTGTGTGACGACACGAGCACTGCCCACGCCTCTGATGGAGGAATAGGATGAGCTGTAGCGGTAAGTAATGATAAACCAGAAAACGGCGTCAAGGTCTTTTTCAAGCATCGGCGCAGTTTTGCGTCTATAAAAGAAATGGCAGCTCAATAACGGCAGCAGCATCAATAGCCGGCGGCAGCACCAATAACGTTTGATGTAGAAAAACTAGGTCATGGGCACATCAGCGGTGACGAAGTTATTCTTTCAGTAACTGCGGCGGCTAGCTTTCCGCTTCCGGAAAAACAGGACGACGGCACACGGGAGACAGCGAATGGCGCCGTGGAGATGGTGAGCAACGGCGTTCAGAGTCAAGGCGGTCGGATGGAACAAACATGGGGTATAAGCTGCTCGCTGCTGCATGGGATGCGAGGGAACGTACTAGAAGCCCGATGGAGGCTGGTACGCGGCTGTAGCGGGCCCGTGTCCCTCAATTCCTCAAGAAAAGCAAACGGGACGATTGTCCGTGCGATAATGTTGCTAAAGAAGTGTCAAGGAGTGTGGCAAGAGCTCGAACAAGACGAGCCACATGAAATTCACCAGGAAAGAAACCGTTGGAAAGTCCTCAACGCGGTATGTGCTCGAGGAAAAAGACCCGAGGAAGAGAAAATAGGGAGCGTGAAAGAGGATCACGCAGTAGTTGCACGAGCCGCGGTTTGAACGGTTGTGTCAGGAACCAGCTCCCGAGCTGCAAAGCGCCAAGGGAAGCAGAGCCCCAAGGTGGGCTGCACTTCAAGCTGGGAACCAGAGCTGGGCACCTTCTCTGGTCGGCTCGTGACCGGAAATCCAGGCCTGGCGCCTCGCCCGGTGCTCCTGTGGGTGCACGAGCCCCCGAATCGAGTTCCCCGATGCCCCGCTCCCATCGCCGCTCCTGGCTCTTCGTAAGCCGGGTCCCGCTTCCTCACCGCTCCCGCCCTGGAGAGCTGCGAAACGTATACGATCATGGGAGGCTCCGCCCAACCAGCACCGACGCAACGCTTCAGCGATAGTTACTGGCGGACCATCGCGACCCACACCGTACGACGTGCTGTTTTCGTCGGATTACAGTCCTAGTGTCTCATGTACTTTCCCCGTGCAGCAATTTCGTTCCGTTTTAGGTTTCCCTGTTATGTCATTGCCTGTCCTTTTGGCATTCTCAGATATACTAGCTTGTGTATTCGTGAAACCGCAATTATTTCTCCACCACTCTGAATTCAGACGCTAACGCTCCGCATCCCTTCACAGCCCGGCGTGCGCCAAACCTGGGGCCCTGGACGCAGCGGCGCACGCTTTGTCCGGATGAAGGCGAAACTCGGGGGCATTGGTCTTGTTGCGGCTTCGGCATAGCATCTCTCGCATGCATTCGGAAAAGGTTGATGCAGCGGCCATCTGCATGTGGCTCACAGCTTCGGTATACGTCAGTGTCGCCGTGGCTAGAATTGGTGGCACCTTGTCGGCATAAGGCATAGAATTAACCAACTTCCAACTTGGCTGCCTCGAAGTTTGAACTGCGTCGGCGACTCTTCATTGAATTACTTTCCGGATTGCAGGCGTGCGGTGAGGCTGCGACTCGGGCAGTCAGTTCAGAAGGGAGTGCTAACGAGCAACTTCTTCGCGAACGAACTGCAGATTTGCCAGAACTGGCTGCTATTGACGTCATCAGCGGCCAAGCTTGCCAGAGACTGTCCTTGCATGATGGGTCGTCGAGTGAGTGCCCACTGTTTGAGGAGGTCGTCGAAGCCCTGGTAAATGCTAATAACGTCGGTGACCCGACCCTTGAGCTTCGCGCAAGAAGGAACTGAAAAGCATCGCCGCCAATTCCTGTGGTAATACGCTTGATCCAGTCGGCTTCAGCTGTGGCGCTCTTACAAAGGTCGACGACATCTTCAGTGTACGAGCGAAGTTCTCCCCAGTCTGCTCTTCGCTCAAATAGGTACAGCAGGATGCTGAAACACTTGAATGAACATTCTCGTAAATCGCGGTCACGGGTCGTCTTCATGATTGCGATGCCAGAGGTTTGCAACATAAACCTAATTACGTTACTGAGCTTGATCTGGCCATCCCAGTTGTGCGTCCTCACCCTCTGATTCAAGATAAGCCACGTCTGGTTCATCAGTGATCATGAAGATGGATTGGTCCCGCTGCGGGATCGCTCCATAGCAGCGGATGGGTAGGCTCATTTTGGTGGTTTTCCGGGTGAGACATTTTCGGACGTAAGGTGCTCCAGCGTAAGGGGATGAAGCGCATAACAGCGTCACGAAAACTATAAGGAGGCTTTATTCTTCAGACGGAAAGACCATCCAGACTCGAAGCACCGAAGTCACCGCTATGCGGCTGTTGCGGATGGCTCTTGTGCGGCACATGCCCATTCGCGGGGGATGCCCGGTACTGGCGTCACCTCGATGGTTCCGATCGCTAAGTGCGCTCCGGATAGTCTTCCTTGCAACACTAACATTAAACAAGTTACGCATCGCAAAATACACCGCAAAATAGCAAGACATTGCGTTCACACTGTGAACGACAGGGACCAGCACACGAACCAACTAGAAATTGTAAGCTTTGAGCCGGGCAGGACGTTTGCTCTAAGAATTCAATTTCTTAATGGCTGAAGTTAGCTCAGTATTAGAGCTAAAGCTCTATTACCTCCCGGTTCAAACCCAGGAAACGCCTAGTTTTGTCAATGTGCCCTTCATGCTCAGCCAGGGTCAAGACAGTGAATAGTGTTGTTGCTGATATAGTATAAAGAGTATAAAGAGTCTCCTTCGTTTCATCGAAGGGAAGTGCAGAGAGGGGAATAAGGGAGAACGAGTAAGGGCACATTCCATTACAAACTGTGCGCAAAACAAAACCGAGCTACTACAATCTCGGGCTATTGCTCGACACATTTAGGCTTCACTCGGCACTCTGCGCGTTCAGTTCGCTCCGACGTCACTGAGCAGCGTGTGTGTATGGTGTGTTGAGCAATTGCAGTCGCTACTAGAATCTCGGGTGTCGGGCAGCCGCTTCGACAGAATCGAGCTATGGGCCTCCAAACTTGGTGTAACCGGATAAAACCACCATATTTTTTTTTGTAAACGTCGACGTGGCACTCCACCAGTGTGTTTTTTTTGGGGGGGGGGGGGGGGGATTCACAGAAAGGCGTTTCATATTGCTTTTCATCAGACGCTTCGTTCTTGTTTGACGTTTGAGATACCCAAGCAATTTTTCGCTTATATGCGCAACCTTGTAAAAATAAGTATTTCTATGGTTTGCGCCCTGCCGTGCCCCTATGGAACGAGTCAGTAATTCGGGAGTAAGTTTTGTGCTTTTGCAAATCTTATTATCTGTTTTGGAGATATAAAATTTGTTTTTTCTGTTGGATATTAATTACCGATACAACTGTGCAAAAACCATTTTATAATTTAGCCCTAAGGGTTGTTAAAATGGGGAAGTGGAGGTATTTTTTAATTACAGCCCTAGCAGATTCAGAAGGCCTAAAGAAAGAAAGGAATGCCATGTTAATCTTCTGGTCGTGGATGATTCAGGCTTCACGAGTGAATTCCTGTGATGCTGTAGGAAATCAGTACGGCCGAATTTCTTAATAATTGCGAACCTGGAGATTGAACTGTGCTCCAATATTTTCAAGGAATTTCTTGGTTTGCCACAGGCCCGCTCACATATCGAACTACATTTTACTGATATGGATAGACCATACGAATGTTTAAAACCTGAATTTTACAAGGTTTCTCAAAACCAATCACTAATCAGGGTCAGAGAGGGTGCGTGTTTTTACGCCTTTTCCGTCTGTTGAGACAGCAGGCTTCTTTTCAGTTTGTTATTTAACGCATTTTTTATTGCTATCGTAAATACTAGTCCGGCGGGATTGCCATTACAAAATTTGAAAGAATAACAGTACTGCGTCACAGAAAACCTTAGGTATGTCTGTTCCACGGAGTCTTTATGCCGCTATTTCAATGGCGTTGGAGCCGTGGCTTAGTTGTATTGGTTAAAAAACAGTGAGTGGTATTCACGCATGGCACCTGCTGGGATAAAACTTCCCGTGATGACGTAGTCACTTGAGCACACCAACGACGTATACGATTTCTTTCTGACAGTTTTATCTAAAATACTACGTTCTAGGCGCTTCTGTGACCACAGGCCTGCCAGCAGGAGCCCATGTGTTGACAAAAGACGGGAATTCGAGGTTGCCTACATCTCCACGGTAAACGTATTAGGACAACCAAAGAATGGCTCAGGATCTGTTAGCCTCATTCCTGCAGTGGCACACCCGGGCATTGCCGGGTACTACCGCTATCGTACTATATGAGGCATTGGTGATATCTTTCCGTAATTACGAACGGAATCTGATCTAAGCGAATGGACCACGTATGTATTTGCCCTCATGCAATGGTTTGTAACAAATTCGAATTCCTTTTCACCAATACGCAGGAATTTCTAAAATAGCAATCGTGTGCAACACTCTGTTATCCCATTAGCCCGATTTTAAAACATTATCCGTCGCTTCAGGGTCGATATTTCAGTACATGTAGACGCCGTGAGTCTCGATTCAAAGACAGCAATGAAAAAAGTTCACCGCAAACGGGTTTTACGAAAACTCCATGCTGGAACGCAAACGTCCTTATTTTCAACTGGCTTTCATTATTTTCAACTGGCTTTTCAACTGGTAAGTCATTTCAACCAGACGGAACGCTAAGAGTAGTTTCTACTGAGAACAATTCACCACGTAAATACCCTGTGGTATCGACAGCGCCTGAAGTCAGTGTTCTGGGGCTGACTGATGGGGCTGCTGCGGATATTTACGAAGAAGCAGTCAACAGAGTGACATGCACGGACAATCGCCGGGGAACGGAACGCTGCGATGTTTGCTATACGCGCATTTGTGTGTTTTGGTTTAATTTCTGGAAACATCGCAATAGGTCGAGAACAAAGTCAACCCAAGAACGGTCTACAAAAAGGACCGAGAAGCTTCGTCTTTTCCCTATCCAGCTTGCCGAAGGGCATGCAAAAGAACAAATACGCGCGCTTCGCATCGAGCACAAGATAAGGTAGTGAATTTCGCTAGTAACAGCATAAATAAACCAATAAGAAGGCATGCTTTGCGGCAATATGCTTCAGTCGGATTTAGCCCTCAATCAACAATGGTTAAAAAAAGGCTGCTGACCTGAAATTAAACCAAATCAAATCAAATCATGTTTATTTTGCTATCATGCATCAATGTTAAACAACATCGCTAATTTTGTTTGAATCGCCGACATTCATCACTACGACCGTCATAAGATTACATAATTGCATCATCGACGGCTTCCGATGTGTTAATTGAGAACTTGTTGGGCGAGTTGGTGCATGCTAACAATACGTGCATGCTGCGCAAACTACTGCCACCAAACAGAAAGCACTGCAACACGACACTTAGCCTGTCCCGGTCTTCTGCTCCTTGTGTGGCTTCAGCAGTTTGCGCAGCACGCGCTTTTTGTTATCAGTTGTTTTCTCTGCTTCCATCACACGCAACGCGTATAATAAACGAAACTATCCCTGATCTTGGCTATACTTACTTCGTAACCTAATACTCACACTTTTTTGATTAACAACTGAGGCAGAACCGATCTCGTGGAAAATGTTGTCTCCGTAAATGCGAATAACGGTGCATGGGTAGGTCGTAACCCTATTTCGACCCCTGGAGGTAGCCAGAGGTTCGAAACCATTGCCCTTTGAAATGGCAGTGATTTCATACCAGCCATACTCACTGTCCATGTTTTATGGGATGCTCCATTCTTGGGTTCATTCGAGGGGGTAATAAATAAGTAACACGCAAATTATACACAATTGTCGTAGGCTGTTCATTGTTGTCATTTCTTCCAACCGTCCTCGACCCTCACTACGTATGAGATCTGAAACCGAATGGCGGGATAAAATATTGAGTAAAACCATACTTTGGCCCTGCGCTAGGATCTTTTTTTGCAAGCATGGCGCCCATTTATGGGTCCTAGGGCGCGAATTTTGATACGTTTTTTGAAGGGCTCGATAGAAACCACTGGAAAGTAAAATATGCAGTTCATACTGGTGCTTTTTGAAGGTGTGCTTGCGCCATCCTGGTCATTCCGGCCATTGTCAGGAGGGGTCGTGTCCGTGACCTTGTTGTTCATGAACCTGGCCAGGTGGCAGCCCATCGCATTTCATCGCCAGCCCAGGTGCCGTGACGTGGCTGCCTGCAGGATGTGTCAAGCCTGGTGAAGAGCACGATAGCAGACGTTACTAGGCCGCCTTCTTCAACCAATGCATTGCGAATGATCAGTGTGAAAGTTCATATGCCTCAACTTGTGCGCGTGTTTCTAATTTTACTTTTCCATCAAATTTAGACAGAAATGATGACAGACGATTGCAGCCTTCATTTCTCATCAGTACGAGTAATCAACGGAGGGACACCAAGTGACTGCACCGACGAGTGTTTTGTCTTTTGTACAACAACGAATATGCTTGAGGTAATCCCAAACAGCGTCTCTAAACAGGACAAGCTAAGACAACACATGGCGCTAACAAGGGATGGTATATTTTTCATTATGCTATTAATATACCAGGAATGTGGAGAGGGAAGCCCAGAAACTGGAAAAACACGTACACGTGTCGCATAACACAGTGGCGCACTTTGCGCCCGTCGTTCTCGCTTAGACCTGGGTTTTCCAGCATAGAGATAAATACTTTTCTTGTTTAGTGAACAAATGGGTGGCATGGGCTTGGGCGAGCACTCGAATTCTCAGTAATGCACTGCTGCGTTGCTGCCTCTCCCAGTTTTGAGGGAATTCGCGTGCTCCAGCAAACGGTCATTCAGGCAGCCGCCTTGAATGACCCAAATATGACTTCCCACATGTGAGCGACACGTCCTCAACGACACAACACTGGAAGGGTATGTAGAGTCTTCTGCCGTTTTTTTAAGCAGACGTGCACCTAGACTTTGCAGAATTCGTTCGACGACTGAGACTACTGAGTCTGTTACGCGGTGCCGAAAACAATACTTAGATTCTAGACCGCCTTGTCACCTTCTTCCCTATGTGGGATACCTCGTGAACGAAGGGGATTAGGGCTGCATTTAACTGCCTGTTATTCATTGGTGGCTTGGCTAGGCAGCAAAACACCGCCCAGTTCGTTTATTAAGGACGCAGGGAAACCAGACGATGAAGATTCTTCAGCTAGGAGTCAAAACTGCGCACGGTTTCATGCTCGCCAAGGCAATGTTCCGTTTCAAGATAAAGCGTGCGGAGGTGTACAGAAGCAGAAGTTTTGAGAGACATTGGTATGCCGATCACGCAAATTACCCCAAAACTGGAATTGCTAGGAATATTGCAGTTCATTGCCGAGAATGTGGGTGGTCACCCAAGCTTGAAGGTACGCGCGTGGCAAGAGTAACCAGATAACAGCGCCACCGTTAAATATATGAGGCCAATCGAATACAAAAAGCAGAATAAAATTGCATGAGCATGGCGTCCCTCGATGTACTAAACAAGGAAGCTTGTTGTCTTGATACCTGACAAATATACTTCTGCGTGAGAATGATGGTGATGATAGGTGCCTTTTTTCTGGAGCAAAATAATCAAAGGACAAAGAGCGCCAAGTCTAAACTACTCAGACACTAACGCGGAGTAAAAAGAAAAGTTGATCAAATAGTGTTTAAAATGCTGTCGAACCTCGTTAATTCGAACTTGCCTATTTCGAATTTCTGCTTTGTTGGAACTGACGCTGCGGTGCCGGCGAAGGTATGAGTATTTAAATAGCTTTCGTTAATTCGAACTTCTTTTAATTCGAACAAATTTTCGGGCCCTTTCGAGTTCGAAATAACGAGGTTCGACTGTAAATATGGCTGGTGTACAGGGCCAGGATAAAGAGCAAAAGCGATCGAAGATAAATAAGTGTACTGGGGTCTGGTGTACAGGACCAGGTGTAAGAGTATGAGTGGAATAACACGAGGCGTAAAACGTGAATGTGTGACAAACACTTAAGGGAGGCTCACCTGTCAACATTCCTATGTGACTTACAACTTCATGACCCATGGGCTTAGAAACCATCGCGCACCAATAGAAAACGTTTTACGAATACATAGGAATGCTCAAAACCGCCCTGTTTTTTTATTTTATATATGTGAATTCAGCAATGAAATAAAAATAAAGGTCCTGCTTGCTAAAGAGCTAGCGCCGTCTATTGAAAACTATAAAAACCAAAATGCGTTTCTTGTTTATTTTTATTTCAATAAAGAAGTGATATACTATAGAGAGAATGAAACTAGGTGGTTAGGAACATCTCTATAGATTTGTAAAACTTCTCGTATTGGTGCACGACGGTTCCTTTTTCCCTTGGTCATTAATTAGTCAGTCCCAGACGACGGTGATCAGGGGGTGTTCACTAAAGTGTTTGCGTCGTGGAGCGTCAAGTGCCTTGCATTGATAGGGATGTGGATTACGGATAGCCCCTCACCACACCTGGTAAACATGGGTCTTTGTGATCCTATGAGCAGATGTAAGTGTTTTACATGAGTCTGGCCTATCTGTAACGTTGCTAAGGACTTCCATGTGGCTATTTGATGGATCAGTTGTGTATCGCCCCAAGGGTTTTTTATTGCGTGAAGCTTGTCGCCTGTGTGTTACCTGCAGCGTGTTTGCATTGTTTTACGAAGTTGTCTGATGTGTGCCTTGAGGTCAGTATAGGGTACCGTTGTTTTGTCCACTGTGTTTCGAAGTGCAGTGGCGGCGCCCATTTCATCCGCTAACTTGTTTCCGGCGATCCCCAAATGGCCAGATACCCAGCACACTGTCAACTGGAGGTTGCAGGCATATGCGGGTATAACGGTCTGAGAATATGTTCAAATAATGGATTGGAGATTTTGATGTTTGATTGTATGATTTACAACAAGGAAAGTTCCGCATGCCTCCACTGTAAAAATGCTGCTATTTACGTTCATGGTTCTGCAGGTATTGAAGTTAGGCCCATGTACATCACAGGACACACCGGAGGTTGTTCTCGACGCCTGGCTATAAAATTCTGCACAAGGATATTTTTTAGTGTAGAACCACTCCTAAAAAATTGCCCTTCTTGACACTACACTTTGTCAATTTCCGTGAAAGACCAGTCGCATGACAGAGCGCAGAGCTGCCATGGCGGCAAAGAATCGGTAATAGACGTTGTAAAAGTGTATAAAAGGAGACATCAAGTGCAGAAGACTCTTTTTCCCTTGGTGTGAAAATGGAGCAGAAATGGATTAAAAGGCTAGTTAATCACCTTGTCATCCAACTTGCCGTAGTGCACCAAGCGCAATTCAATTCGAAGGAGAAAAAGATGGACGATTTATGAAAAAGTGGGACGTGGATATATCGCAAAATACATTTAAAAAAAGGATGATGGGTCATTGATGCGATTTTAAAAACAAAGAAAATCCATGTACGTTCATTGGTGTTGTAGGCTCCATTTTTCACACTCGAAATGGGCTCATCCGGAAAGCTCCACATGCAAGAAAGAACCCCACATGCGGCATTGGGTCTAATATATTTAATGCGGTTTTACACGCGGACCGATAAACAGCACTTCCATAGTCCGAACGTGGCCCTGCAAGGCTCGTAAAAACTGGAAGCAGGAGCGTTTGTCTGCTCCTTAGGAGTGGTTTGACAGGACTTTGAGGGTGTTGATTGCTTGAGGCATTTAGGTTTAAGCAGATATGCATGGAATGAATGTTAGCTTTTCATCCAACACTACACCTAAACTGTGGGTTGCTTTTTTACAGGATATGAGATACCGTGAAGCGTATTGACAGGTTCGGGCCTGATCCCATGCCTCCTGGAGAACACGACCCATGTAGTGTTAGGGTGAAGTTGAAACCCGTTCTTGTCAGCACAGCTAGCAATTTGGTTAACACCAAGCTGCACTTGGCGTTCTCAAATCACCATGTTGCATGGTTTAAGGATGTTTGGACGTCATCCACATTCATTGAATAAAAAATAGATGGTGGCAGTACCCTCCCAAGAGAGTTCACTTTTGCTATAAACAACGTGCAGCTTAAGGCACACACTCTAGGCATGCCATTTTCTTAAATGTGCCCCCTAAAGAGTGCACTGCCAACTCTCACACAAAAGGTGTGAGAGTTGGTAGTGCCGAGCGTGTTTAGTAGGTCCCCCGAAGAACCGAAAGACTGATCGCTAAGGTTGTCCGGGTGTGCCACTACACCAATGGCTATGACGTATGCAGTTATTCGTTATTGGTTGCAATTAGTCCAGTGACATATTCGGATACCCTGACCTTGCGCATGAAAAACCCGACCCCCTGGAGAACAACAGGACGCCGTACAAGAGGCGGTGGACCTAATGCAAGGCTATCTGAGGAACCGAGGTCTGTTATGCTCACCCGAGAACTATCAACTGTTGATACTCACGAGGACAAAATTCGCACGAAGATTTTCGTGGTTGACACGAGGACGACCTTTGGACTGGTAAGGCAAAAGGTAGGGGCTGGCTTAGCGACGGCCCAGCAGCTGCAGGAGACTATACACCATCCAGTGTACATGGTTGCGAAAAAAACGCACACACTAAAGGAGCAAGGCTCAGTGAGGCTGATACAAGCGTTGGTAAATGCAGGCTAGAAAACAACGAGAAGAAAAAATGTAATTTACGCATCCGTGAGAATAATAAACTGGTTCTGGGTCTCCCTGTGACGCCCTCGATGGAGAAGCTTCGCCAGATATGTGCCCGCAACACCCGGGAAGAGGTTGGCGGGGGCGCGCAAAGTGACCCAAAACCTGAACGGGCCTGCGATAAAATAAAAAATACGAAACATATTTTTGCACTTTTCACACAGTCGGAAGTGTAATTTTAAAGAAAATTTAGTAATATTCAGCTTTTACAAGATAGAATGAGTCTATCCCCGAAACTTTTGTCTTCTAGGACCAAAGGTTTCGCTGGGTGTTGATATCACTTGTTAGGTCTTTTGACTGTGTTAGGGGAGTAATTTCAAGAAACCTTTCTTGCCTTTTAGCAACGTTGCTAAATTTGCTTTTCCGCATTTACATCGGTAACCCTTTTAACGAAGAACAAATTCGGTATATCGAAGGGCAGAACAAACAATGAGGAATCAGTAAAAAGCAGCTCAAAAAAGCAGCTGTTGCGTGCAGCAAAAGCAGAACGCTACACACGTGACGAGAAATTTGGGAAAAACTATTTTATCCTTTCTTTCACTGCCTTGGAGGAATATTTTATAACATCCAGCCTTAAAATGGGCACGGAAGCAGCTACGGTCGGCACGGAAGCAGGTGGGCACGGAAGCAGCTACGCTGCGCAGATGGCTCACCCTGTCTGCCGCTTCTTTATCCCGCAGATCCTGCCATGGCTTACTTTCGTCGGTCTACTTCTCGCCAAGAAGGAATTCGACCATCCAGTGTGCACATATGAAGAAAACCCCCAGCTGTCATCGCGTTTCCATGGCACGTGCTTTGGGGACAACCTGTGTGACACCGGTGACTCATGGTCTGCACTTCACTTGAAGCCTGCGCAGTTCCACCGGATTTTGCCGTCACCAGCTACGTCATCAGGAGGAATCCACATAAAGACCGCTCGTCACTGCCCCCGTTTAGTGGGCACGGAAGCAGCTACGCTGCGCAGATGGCTCACCCTGTCTGCCGCTTCTTTATCCCGCAGGTCAGTTACTACACATCCCTTTACAGCAAAAAAACGAGCGATCGCTTTCTCTTGCTGTTTCCGTGCCCACAAGTGTTGCTGTCTCTTGTAAGCGATTGTGCAGCTGTAACATGTCAGCTTTTGGTATTGGCGGGGGATGTTGAGCTGAACCCAGGTCCCGATACCCGGTCCAGCTCACAAAGCATGGACTTAACGGAAATGACGAACCTGCTCCGCGACTTGCACAAGCGGACGGTTGATGTTCAGGTCGGGCAAGAGTCACTGAAGAGTTCGCTTGATACGCTGTGCCAGAAACACGATACCATGAATGCCAAGCTTACAGATATTTGTGCTCGTCTCTGTAGTCTAGAAGAAAAGTCGACAGCCATTGGCGAGCTACAGGTTGATGTACACTCTAACCAAGAAAGCATTGAAGAACTCCGTAGCGAATGCCACCGCCTGCATGCCCGTCTTAATGACAGTGAAGATAGGCTACGTCGCGACAATTTATTATTTTATGGCATTCAGGAATCTTCACCAGAATTCTACGCTGACGCAGAACACAAAATTGTTTCGCTATTTTCTAATTTGCCAGATTGCCCAGTTACTTCGGACACTATAGTTTGCGCGCACCGCCTTGGTCATGCCGCAGACGATCGCTGTAGACCTATGATTGTTAAATTTGCCCCTTTCAAGACTAAAAGTGCTGTGCTGTCAAAACGCGCGCATCTTAAAGAAAAGAATGTTGCGATAAGTGAAGATTACTGCCCCGCAACTCGACTTGCTCAGAAAAACCTTATAGAATTTGCTAAAACGAAGGGAGGACAATATCAAATTAAGTACAAAAAATTACTTCTGGGTGGCAAATGTTACACGTACAATCCCGATACCGGCCGCGTTGTCGACAGCACCCCCAATCATCACACCTTGAGTCCCAAAAATAGTGCGAGTGCTTCCACGTCTGCTACAACCTCGGTTGATCTTTCCAGTTAGGGCTTATTGAGGGGAAGGGGATCTAGCAAGATGCTTTCGGTTGTTTTCACGAACATCCGCAGCATTCTTAATAAGCGAGACCAGCTAAGTGCATTCATTGATTCAGCAACCGCTGACATCATAGTGCTCACTGAAACGTGGCTGTCGAGCAAAATTCGTGAATCTGAGATTTTAGAATGCAAAAAGAAGTACGCATTCTACCGCAACGATAGAACGTATAGGTCAGGTGGCGGTGTAATGATTGGAATAAACTCAAATTTCACGTCTGCTCCCATAAACATAACTAGCAACCTAGAAATTGTATGGGCGTCCTTAACTCTCAAAGATAAGAAAATAGTAATAGGTGCATGCTACAGATCCCCCTCAGCTGACAAATCTTTCAATGATAACCTTCACGACGTAATTAACTTAATTTATGCTCGATACCCCCCCACGCCAGTTATTTTTCTCGGTGACTTTAACTATCCCAGCATAAAATGGGCCACGGATGGTCCCAGTGCAGTACCTCCAAATTCCGAAGCGAAGGCGTTTCTTGATCTCTGCTCAACCTTCCACTTCACTCAAATGGTAACTCAACCGACCCAATGCTCGGGTAACTCGGTTAACACGCTCGACCTTATTTTCACAACCTGTCCAGAAGCAGTTACTTCTTTATCAGTTCTACCAGGGCTTAGCGATCATGCCCTTGTTCAATTTGATTTAAATTTTTCAACACCCAGTCACCGGAAAAAAGTGAAGCAAATACGGGATTATTCTCGCGCAGACTATGGTAGCATAAATACAGAATTATCCATATTTCTTGACGAATTTATGGACAACTTTTCCACGCGGTCGTTAGAGCACAACTGGTGTCTTTTCAGAGACAAAGTAGCCGAACTAACTAGTAACTATATCCCGCTCCGTTCCATTAAAACTAACCGATTCCCGTGGTTCAATAAACACCTTCAGCGACTAGCTAACAAAAAGAAGCGTGTATACCGAAACGCGAAGCGCTCTAATCTCCCAGAAAAATGGCGCGCTTATCATGCTGCAAATCGAAGCTATCTTCGCGCGCTCCGTGAGGCCAAACATACATACAACACGCAAACGTTGCCTGATATGTTTAAAAACAAACCACGTCAATTCTGGAAACTTGTGAATGGTCATAAGGATGACGCTATCACCATTCATTCAAGTGATGGCGTCGTGCTATCGGATGAACAGTGTGCTTCAGTGTTTAATGATTTCTTTGTAACTTCTTTTTCGAAATGCCAGCACGCACCTCATCCATCAGTTAATAGCCGTGAATTTTCTAACATGCCTCCAGTATTTATTGATCCCTGCGGCGTCGCTAAAATTATTGATAATCTTAATCTTTCCTCAGCCTCTGGCGTTGATAATATAAATTCCAAGTTTTTGAAAAACACTAAAGAGTACTCCTCAATTATTCTGTCTAAAATTTTTTAGCAGTCTTTGCTCACAGGCACCCTGCCGCGTTACTGGAAGGTAGGGAAGGTGGTTCCCGTCCATAAAAGTGCTGATAAACATACTGCCAATAACTACCGCCCCATTTCATTGACTTCCATTCCGTGCAAAATTTTGGAACATAATTTATCATCGGAAATCGCCCGCCACTTGGATTCTAACTCCTTTTTCCACAATTCACAACACGGATTTCGTAAAAACTTTTAGCATGCTTTACAAACTCCCTTCATAGCAAAATTGACCATGGTTCCACAGTCGACTCCATATTGATTTCGCCAAAGCTTTCGACAAGGTGTCACATGAACTATTAATATTAAAACTAAGTAAGCTCAACCTTGATCCTAACGCTCTGGCCTGGTTACGTAACTTCCTCTTAAATCGCTCTCAGTTTGTCACTGTTAACCAAACCACGTCGTCTTTTTCTCTGGTATATTCAGGTGTTCCCCAAGGCTCTATCCTCGGACCCCTGCTCTTCTTAATTTACCTGAATGACCTGCCTAGTAAAGTGCAGTCTTCCATTAACCTATTCGCTGATGATCGTGTTCTTTACCGTGAGATTACATCTGATATTGACTCCGCTATACTTCAGTCCGATATTAACATGATCTCTTCATGGTGTAACGACTGGTTGATGACACTTAATACAAATAAATGCAAAGTAATGCAAGTAACGCGAAAAACGCCTGGCAGCCCTAATTATACCCTTCATGGGAATATTCTAGAGACCGTAGCTTCTTATAAATACTTGGGCGTCTACATATCATCCAATCTGTCCTGGGAACAACATATAAACTATATAACAAACAATGCGAACCGCACATTGGGCTATTTAAAACCAAATTTTTCTGGTCTAACATCTTCGCTGAAACTACAACTGTACAAAACTCTTATACGCCCTAAATTAGAATACGCCGCTTCTATATGGGACCCTGGCCTCGCATATTTAGTTTCATCTGTCGAGTCCATCCAAAACCGCTCCGCCCGCTTCATCCTTTCCGAATATCATCGCACAGCTAGTGTAACGACTATGAAATCACAGTTGCTACTACCTGATCTGTCTTTACGCCGCCAGATACAACGTTTGTGTTTATTTCACAAAATTTTTTATCACGAGACGCTCCATGACTTGCTCCTATCAAGTCCCTGTTTCATATCTCGTCGCTTAGATCATCGCCTTAAAATTGAACCCATTCATTGTCATGCAAATCTGTTCTATTACTCTTTTCTACCCCAAGCAATCAACCATTGGAACCGCCTTCCCGAACCCCTTGTATTAATCCGTAACAATAAGTTGTTTAGATCAGCTTTGACTACCCACGTTTGTAATAATACTTGATCCTAAAATTTCTTCAGCGCTGTTGTGCCTTGTTGTACTCATTTTGTCGTTGGTTTCGAACTGTTCCCCGACATGACTATATCAGCCACTGCATATATGTAATATGTATCGCATCATAAACAGTTTTGTAGCGCCTTTTTTTTCCATTTCATGTCCCTTAGGTATCGGTTTTCAAATGCTTATCTGTCGTTATTGTACACAGGCTACATTATTGTGCTTTTCTTGTGACTTTTCTCTTGATTTTGCTGTTTTGTCATTCCTTCTTTATTTGGACTTGTACTCTTGTTTATCCTGTATGCTTATTATTTTCTTGTATATCTGTACCTTTTATGCCCACTCCCCTCTGTAACGCCCTACCCGGGCCTTGAGGGTAACCTTAAATAATAAATAAATAAATAAATAAATAAATAAATAAATAAATAAATAAATAAATAAAAATGCTTTAAAGTGCTTTTAAAATCAGGTAAAAATCACTTTTTTACAATAATTACATTAGTTATTTTATGCCGGTATATATTTCCGCATTTTGTGCTCGGTGACTGCGGTATTCCTCGATAAAGTAGACCCAACACCCGGCCAACTGTTCATTTTCGTACCGCCGGAGGAGCGAGAAAACGAGAGGCAGCCACCAGAATAACGTCATATTCGCAAGACGGCAAGCGAAATCCGCCGTGGGGTCGCCGTTAGCGAGTTTTCCGGGCGTCGTTCCGAATTTAGCGGATGTGTAAACTAAACTTTATTATGTTTATTGTTTTGAGTTGTCTTCACGTGGTTTTCTTTAGCGATGATATTACTGTTTTTTTAATGACTCCCTGAAACAATAGATACCAGAACAGAATTACCGCCGGGGCGCTCGTGGCTACTGCATTGCCTGCCCCACTACTGCTGACCCACCGTGACATCAACTTCAACTTCAACTTTATTTTCACATTTTTCCTCTTACACAACAAAGTAGACAAAACGCTTGGACAAGGGGAAAAAAGCTACAGCAAAGTATCCTGACGGGGTTCCTGCCCATTTTTTGGCACTGAGGGAAAACAAGAAAAGGTTGAAATGAACATAAAATACGCGTGAGCAACGCGTTTCATAGTAGTATACATTCATAAAAACACAAGAAACAAATTCATGCTAAAGATGTAGAAGGGCGCGCGTATGATAGAATATTCTAACATATTTCACATTTCACATATACAGTGAAGGTGTACATACTGGGACGCGAAAATAAAAATTTGTCACTCAGTATAGAGGTATTAACAAGGTATCAACAAAATTATTTCACTAACATAAATGAGGTAATTAAAGTCATGTACATTGAAAAGGAGATACTACATAACCATGCAATTTGTGCGACATTTAAAATGTAAAAAAAAAAAACGGGCGCAATTACTTTATATTCAAGATAAGATTTCCCTGTAACTCGTTTCCAGTAATAGTACACAAATGAATTCCCTGGCGTTGAAGGTGTGCTAAGAAAGTGAGCATGCGCTGGTCTAGTCCATCGAAACCATGGTTTGTGCGAGAAAAAGGTACTAACCATGGGTGTCTGTTCCTAGCATCATATTGGTAATCATGAGGTGTCCTGAGATTACATATTCTTAAGAAGAGTTAATTATTACATTTTAACCTGTGCTTATATTGCGTAGTTAGATTAAACTGGTAACTGTGTTGCAGGGGAAGCACGTTTAGCGCTTCGAACAAGTCGGCCTTGTGCGCGTCATAAGAAGCGTTTGCAATGTGGTGGATGGCCTTCCTTTTTTAATGAAACGAGATTGTTAATGTTGCCTTGTGATGTGTGGAACCCTCATCGTTGAAACCTCCTGAGCTATGGCACCAAGAATGCCAGAGCAGAGACCCTCGCTATGCATGTAGCTGCTTCTTCGACTGTGTTCTCGAACCCGCAGAAAGATTTTGATAAATTTTACCACTATAATATGCTAAATAAAATTGACAATAATGGCTTCCGAGGCAAACCTTGCATTTATTTTTTAACTCACCAACCGCCAGCAAAAAGTGTTCACTAACAATATAACGTCTTCACTACAATATATAGCCACCAGAGTCCCAAAGCGATCTGTACTTAGGCCCCTACTTTTTACCCTTTATATGAACGACTTGCCTAAACTACTTTTTTCTCAAATTGTCATGTATGCTGATGGCACTGCTATCATATGCACAGCTGAAAAGGAGAATGAACTGCGGGACAAAATACACATAGCTAGATAGCAAACTGGTTCTCGGCAAACAAATTAGAATAAACACAAAAAAACCAAGTAAACACAAAGGAAACAGTAAAAACATCACGCTGTACTGGCACTTAGTTGGAAACAATCACCCATTTTTTGTTTCTGTATTTAACAGTGCATTACGGGCCACAAGAAACTTCACCTTCAGAAATTTCAATCTCTCCTTACTCTGTGTACGGTGAGTGATATATAGTGTTTCTGAAAAAGTATGGAATAAAATCTCTGTTTATCTGAGGAATGATCCATCTTTCTGCAAGAAACAC
Organism: Haemaphysalis longicornis; assembly: GCA_013339765.2. Classification (NCBI taxonomy): domain Eukaryota; kingdom Metazoa; phylum Arthropoda; class Arachnida; order Ixodida; family Ixodidae; genus Haemaphysalis; species Haemaphysalis longicornis. The sequence goes on along the minus strand of CM023448.1, from coordinate 80,327,951 downwards.
AAGAACCTTTTTTTGTTATGTGCTCAAGATTGTACCCGTATTAGGTGCATATATCTATTTTTTTCTCTTAGCAGTGTGGCCATTTGTGTACAACCACCAATACTGCGGCCCTTACTTTGTAAATAGGGATTACACCTTGTGTAGTGTGCTGCATTTATAATTACTGCCTACATAACTTGGATGTAGTTCAGTATGTTTAGTACTTTGATCATCAATGATACGACTGCTTGGTACAATGCATTTCCAAAGGGGGGTCCTACAACAAGCCCTTGGCTATGGGCCCAAGCATTATTGCGATATCTTGTACTGATGCTCAAAGTAAAAGCACTGATTGATTCATTGACCGACCGACCGACCCGACCAAATGACTGACTGACTCAAAAGCAAATGGATTTTGCGGACCGCTGGTGCGCGACGATGCAAAGTAGCATGGGTGATTGACCGCCAATTTCCCGATGTGGGCAAGTTCAACTCGCGGTGGCTGCCCTTTGACTACACTCCGCCGATCGACGTACCATCTAAGTCGGATGGCTGCAGGGAAAGCCTTCAACTCATACCGGCCACGGCCCGTCCAGTTTGTGGGAAATACCGATGCCGTACGGTAGCGCGAACGCGTTAAATCGAAACGCAAAGAGGCGTCACTCAAGCGACTCTCGTGCCAAGCGGCTTTCAATTGCTCGTGTTGGCAAGCCGACGATGACACAGAGTCCCCTCGTCGGAACAGAAAAAAATTTTTTTAACGAGGCTATAACTGTAGCGGGCTTACAGGTTGTTTGAAACAGACTCGTAGGAAACTTTTAATATTCTTCTGGGGCTGCCTGAACAAAAAGGTTAGCCGCTTCGTGACACGATTGCTAACGAATTGCCCCGAAGAGAAGAATACCGCTTGCAACGCTCACGAAGACGCCAATAGAGACGGGCTAGATAAGTGAATTGCAAATTACTCTGCATTTATAGCATGCCATGTGAGTGCAATTTTATGTAAGGGTGATGTCTTGACATTCGTATTGTACCGGAAATTTGTATTCGTTCTTGGCATGATTTGTTTATTGTACTTGAACCTGGTATTCTTCCTTGTCATTTTCTTACTGTATTACACGCAAACATTTTTTCATTGGCATCTCCTCAGACTAATTGCAAATGAACCTTGTATTTGTTGCTGACAACCGTTCTTGAAAGGAATCACGGCGTACTTTGTTTTCATTAGTCTTAGGGAGTCTTCCTCGGTTTTTTAGTATGTCATGCGCCACAGATGTCAAATTATGCTCGCGGGAATTCTGCTCGTTCAAGGCGGTCAACTTGCATGCCGAGGCTTTTAGTCATTTTATGAAAACATGATCCTTTCATACTATTCAATAAATGCAACATTGGTAATCCCTGCTTCCCAGCCTTCGAATTTAATCAAGAAAACGGCAGTAGAGCTTTGCAGGAGTGACTGTTGGAAATGGGGAGCTTTAAATCAAAAGATATGATGGTGTTCTGTTGTAGGATTTTATGCGTCAAACAGAGAGGTTGTAAGCATGAATTAAAAGCACTAAAAGTGGAACACACAGTTGGTTCATACCGAACTCCGACATCTAGAGCAAGGTAATCACCAACAAACAAATATCTTCTTAATGTCCACACTTTGCTGCAGCGACGCCGCAGCCTGCCCATACGACCCAAGAAAAACTGTTGCCGAGGGCTGGTGCAACAGAAGGACCTATGTACAGTCCCCTCGTTTGAAGATGTGTGGTCACTCCAGTGCACGAAGGTGGACTTTAGATAGAGCGAGAGCAGTTTACTAAAACCCACTCGCTGTCAAACCAGCGGCGTTTTGGAATTTTACTATTCAAAACCTGTCGATGCTTTCTTCTACACACACAAACAGCTGTTCCTGAGTAAAGCTGTAGTGCAAATCCTTAATTTCGACTCTAAGCGCTGCCAACACATGCTCATTATTGTTCTGAAAAAAAAAAACGCGGCTACTTTGGATCCACTTATTACAAAAGGCTCATCCACGTCAAGCATTTCTTGCTCGTCTTGAAGAAAGCGTGCCTCTGCTTTTTCCGGGTACCCTGCTTTGGTATTATGACCCGAAGATACCTATTTAATTTGCGAGGTTTGAACGAAAATAAGAATTGCAACTGCTGCCTTTACTCTTTTCAAGGGTTTTAATGAGACTATCTAAGCTGAGTTCCATACGAGACATCCTGGCTGAAGATTTTACCTTCGGTATTGACACATCGTTCCGCCTCGTAAACACACTATTTACGGCTTCCGAAGCCTCTTTTTGGAGAGTGAGAACCGGGAGGACCATCGAATCTACCTCCTTATCGGCTGACGAGAAACGTAGGTTGTTTTTCTTCAGAAAGCTGGAGACACGCGTGACAGGTACACCGCCCTCAGCTGGCCTACTGCGCAAGGGCATATCTATACCTCGTTGTTTACGGCATGGACAAAAAATCTTTAGCTCATCGTCTTTTTTCCGCACCCCAGAAACTTGCAAGCACGTGTAAAATGAGCTACAGAAAAGATACTGTAGGGTACATTCGCGAGGTCAGGGGCAGGGCGCCTCCGCCTTGCGTGCGAAAGGACAGATCCCCGTCGCGCTATCTGGAGGCACGGCTGTTCCCGTCGTCAATTCGTTGCGGCGAGTTCGGGAGAAGGCTTGTCTGGGTGGATACAATGCCGCGGGAATACGTTCCTTTGCGAAGGCAACCGCCCTGCTAAGACCTGAGGATTGTGGGCGTAGCGGACAAAGGAAGGATAATTGGACGCAGGGACAAAAGCCGCCGCTTCCCCACGGCAGCGGCGGCTTTTGCCGGAAGACCACTTCGGTCGCGCACCATCGTACGAACGGTTGTTCTTCGGTAGTCGCCCCCTTTCCCCCCGACACTTTGGAGTCGGTTCTTGCCGCAGCGTGCTTACTCGCCTGCGCACAGGCTTTCGACCGGTAAGCGGTGGCGCCTAATTAATTGATTATTCGGCAAATGACTGAGTGACAGCTGTCTACGTGAATTTGGGCCCTCCCCTACGCATGCACGGATGCTGTAGGGCCGTGTCCGAGAAAGAGAGTGATACCGAGGTGTTCTAAGGCAGAACTTAGCCGTACATGAGCGTTATTGTCCGAGCTTTCGGCGAGACATTTCCCGGCTAGACAAGCAGTCTCGACCGTTGATGGTAGGCTGGGATTTGCGAGCTCCGTAAGACAGAGTAAAGTTGAGGATCGCGTGGGAAGTTAAGGGTACAGCTGGGTACCAGCTACCTAGACGGGCTCTGCGGTGGGAACAGAGTCCCGGCCGTCACCGCTCGAGTGGTTTGCGTACACTCGGCGTATAGGACAGCCAGACGGAGTTTGAGGCTTTTTAGTGACTTGTGCGCACTTAGAGCTAGTGTCTAACTGCAGCTTGAATTTTCTTCTTTTTGTTACTCATGTATCCAGTTACTCTAACGTAAATAGTTGTGTATAAATTCTGCGTATTTCTTTCGTCAAATACACAGGCCTCGAGTTCGTGAAATCGGTCACCATCTCCGAGAGCTTTAACACCATCGCCCTGCGAGCCTCCTGCCAAATCAACCGCAGCCCGGGTTATTCGGTTTCTGATCGGCACCGGACTGCGGGAAACGAACGTCACATCTTTTCTGATATAGACAAGAATGTGAAATTGACCCCAAGGTTAAGTTTGTGGATTGCGTGATGGGCATTGTACACGTCCTCCAGTTGGCATGCGGCAAGAAACACGTGGGACACACGAGGAGATGTATACATGATCAGCTCCGTGAACACGTGATACTGTGCGAAACGCCATGTTGGGCAATAAGTCCATTCACAGTCGCGACTGTGGCTGCACCTCCATGTTAGACAAGTGCTGCATCATAGACAGAAACACGAACCCCATAACCCGAGAGGTAATATAGGCACAGGAGATCGCACGTGTTGGTGACTTGTGTTAGCGCGCACTCCCTGACATTCACGGAAACAGAACGGTATTTTCTGAGACAAGCTGAGGCTTTGTAATGCAATTTTAAAATTGGTGACCCCCAAAAGTGTCGCAAGGCACATGTGAAGGGATGCTTTGTGTCTATGCATATAATTCTATATAATAATTTTATTACGTATTTTTAGTGTGTGCGTAGTGACGCTTCTATAACGGGTGATATCTATAATAAAAATAACTTAAACTGGTGCATTGTGTCGTGAGCTCTCTTCCGTTGTCGTCTTTTTGCGCAAGTGAATGTTCAGTAAAATTTGCTTCTCTACCTCCTCTTGATAAGTGTGCAGGGCAAATGACTCGTGGAATAACAAGTATTTAGACTTTAGTAGCATAAAAATCGTAAATGCAAGACACGTAATAACTGTTGACCACGCAGTCAGTAGTCGACCGCACCCATTTAACAATAGGTATTATTCAAACGAACATACAAGTAAACGCGACGCTGCAAGGCTTGTCTTAATAGTGCCGCGAACATAAGATTTCTGGCTTACGAAAGCATGACTTAACGAAGGGCTTACGAATGGATGAGTTAACACCAACTTTCAGTGTTTGCCTGTTCTCTATTTGTGGGGACGCAAGAACAGACGGCGCCCTTGGTGCTCAGCTAGCGAAAAGTAATGTCAGCAGGCAGGCTGCCGGGGTGGCGATTTGTTTTTCCGGCTTTGTCAGCCAGCAGACCACGAGTGGGCCTCCGTGAGTAGCACCAGTGCTTTGCCGGCTTGCGTGCTGGCTTCGGTCGGCGTGCTATGTGGTGGGTGCTGGCTGAGCGCTCACTATCATCGATTTTGGGGAGTGTCATCGAGCGCCGCCTCAAGGCTGCTGCTACAGGCAGTTCCTCGCCTCGAAATCTCACGACATTACGTGCCGCGTGTCGTAAACATCAGCAGACACGCGTAGGGGCTATTTTGGCGCCAATGGTGTGTGGTAACAACTTCCCGTATATTGCGAAAGCCCTGCCTAAGCAACCTCCACTGTTCACGCCGAGTTTGTTTTTTCAAGCGAACCCTTCTATGTCTCACTGCTTGCGTCCATGAGCACCCCCAAACGCACGGCAGGAACGCCAACTTTCTCTGAGGAAGATGACGATCGTGGAAGCCCCTAAAAACACTTCCCATGGTCGGAATCGAAACGTGGGTCCCTCGTGTGTCTATCCGATTGTGCCATTCCGACAGGGTAGGAGCAGCTCGAATTCGGAGAGGGAGCATGGACGTGCAAAATTTGAAAAAATCATGCCCTCCAATGCGAAACGAAGCCAATGGTTGGACTCCAAGCTTTCCTCATGCGAAATCTCATGGCGAAGGGTCAGTCAAAGACGCGGAGATGAAAAGCAGAAACTGAGTGCACTCAAAGTGATAGCTGAATGAGTCAAACTCCAAGCCATCTGCGAGACAAAGTCCGAACTCAGACGACAGCCAGGGAATCCCTCACGAGAAAGGTTCGCGTTCAACCATCATCATCGTTAGGCGGAGGGGTGCGCGATTTCGCAATGGGACAAGCTAATTGAGCGCACCCCTCCATGAAGTGGTTGTCAGAGGAAAACTCCGAGGACAGCTAAGCACCTCTTATGAGTTTTGAATGCACAAGCATCAATCCAGGCCGCCGGACGTTCTGCGCCAGGCAAAAACGCCTTGGCTTCCTGGTAAGCGCTGGACGAAACAAGCAGGAACGGCAGCAGTGCGAAGCTCGGCGAAGAGCAGAGCTGCAACCAAACAACTCCCGCTTTTCCATGTGGCTCTCCGCATGTGCAGGCACTGCCTAGCAGCGCGCGCTCCGTAACTTCGTTCGCTGGATGTTGCATCGAGTATTGTCTCCTCGATAGAGCACTTACCCAGCCATCGTAAGCAACTCACCTCTGCTCATAATCACGACTAAAGGTTAACCAACGTATCATCAGGCGTCCGCCAGGGCGCAGGCTTATCACCTCTGCTACTTTAAATATTCATGAATGACCTGCCAACAAACATACAAAAGAACCTCAGGCTATTCGCATAAGACAGTCATATACTCTACTGCAAAAGGGACATTTGTGCCAGTTGGCTTAGAATCATGATTCAACAGCGCAGGGAATGAGACGAGGAGCAGAAAGACCCGGGACAAGCGCTGACTAACAATGAATGTGTATTAGGACAGAAAAACAGAAAACACAGAAGCGGGCGCACCAAAAACACATGAATGCACAAACGCGCATAAAATACGCATAAACACATCTCTGTCTTCTTCTGTGCTAATAAATAAACATTCGGCTGTTAGTGAGCGCTCCTCCGGTGTCCTTCTCCTTGTCTCGTTCCCTGCGCTGTTAAATCATGCTATACTCTGCTTTAGAAACAATGAAAACAGTACTACAGTAAGACCTCGACGCCGTTGCGCTATTGTGCAAAGAATCGTTGATGCCGTAGACCTTACCAAATGTATATCAATGTCATTTTCCCGTAAACGGGCCGCTGGAAATCACACCTTCATCAATTCGCTTCCTCTCGACATGGCCACGCCATACAAGTATCAAGTGCACATGTACACATCATTGGCGCAGCACGTGCTTATACACCCTGCGCACACATTAATTCCTCCGTTGTAATTGAAAATCTACATCTCCTGACATTAAAAACTAGCATACGTAGCATATGTTCGCGCAGAGGTCGAATCCGCATGGGGCGCATCTGTAATCCATCCCAGACATATCCCATTGCGAACTTAAACCAGTGCAAAACCGCGAAGCTTGCTTTGTAGCCTCGCAGATTTATGGAGAAATCCGCGCCGCAGCCCTAAAACAGTCACTCCAACAGCCATTACTCGCGCCACGCAGCAGCATCTCAGGCCCATGTCTCCTGTACAGTTTCTTTTTTCATCCACAGTAACGGCACGAACTTTTAAAGCCACCGGACAGAACTTCATCCCGCAGTGACGATTCCAACACCATCGCACGAATTAACGCCCGTACATCCGTTATGAACGACTCCCTCTTACGCCATGCAATTTGTTGTGTTCTTGACTAGACGGAGGCAGTAGTCAACCGGGACGAGAAGACCATGTTTATTGGCCAGCAAATGTTAGTCGAAGAACCCGGAAGGTTAGGCGCGGCTGTTTATAAGCGTTAGCCGAAGCCGAGAACAGGGCAGATAGTGGCACTCCCTGAGCGCGCGCATGCGCAAGGACCGGCAGTGCAAATGACACAAAATCCCTTCCCCAACACAAGGTTCATTAATCGGGGCTACGGCTTGTAGCGTTCCGGGGGCTGTCGTTTCCGAGTGCTCCGTCGGAGCACTGGTTGGGGATCCTTGAACCTCTCCGTTTCTGACGCGCGGGCTTCGGGATGGGTAAGACGTGACACGTAGGCCTGATCTCCGGACGTGGGGTTACGGGACGCGATTGGCTTCCCCGTAGCCGGCTGTAGGGCCATGGTGTCCTCGGTCGAGGGCTGACTCGAGGCCGGCTGGACCGCCTTAGTAACCGGGACCGCGGCATGAGCTCCCCTGGAGCTGCGGTGCTTGCGCCGTCCGAAGTCCCTAGTGAGATTTGCTGGTGTGCAATGGGATTCCAGCCGTCCGGAAGCTCACATTCCGGGGCCTGATGGTACCGGGGCCTGATGGCTTCGAACCATCGGGCGTCACCCAGGCGCAAGCCTTGAACCAATACGCGGGAGCCTTCACTGAATTCTCTGCAGCCTCCTCGAGTTTGGTTCGCCAACTCCCTTATTCGTTCCAATTTTTCGGTCATTATTTTCTCCATATTTGGATGCAAAAGGCTCAACCGCGTCCGCAGCTTCCACGACAAGAACCGCTGCGCTGGTGTTTCATCTGTAGTACCGGTTGGGGTATTGCGGTACCTGAACAGGAACTGGTCAATGCGATGCTGGAGAGTCTTTGTTTCCCCAGTCCTCTGCTCGTCGAGGACCTGCTTGAAGAGATCTCGTTTTATGGTTTGCACACATCGTTCAGCACTGCCGTTTGAGGCTGGATGATAAGGAGGTGACTTCACATGCCGAATTTCATTCCTGCTCAAAAAAAAATCGCGCCAATCCACTCCGTGAATGTGGTTAGAAAGCAAAGCTGTAACCGGCACCCATAACGATTACTCATACGACGTCACTTAAAATCACTCACATCGCTCTACAAATAGTAAAACCAGAGAAAAGTGAAATGCACTTAACCACACCATTTATTACTTCAAAGAGATATTCTTGGTAAGGTTAAATCAATGCATGATGCATGAACGGTATGTGGTTGAGTTGTATTGGTGTAGCAAGAGTGGATACTTTTTTTATAAAATCAAACTAAGCTCCAACCCGGTGTTAGACGATCTGACTTCTCCGTCTCTGCGCCGCGGACGGAGGCGACGAGACTTGCGGCTGAGAAGGAGGAGGAAGAGGAGGAAGCCTTGGGGAGTGATTCCTTCTTCTGTGGGGCCCATATGCAGTCCGCGCGGCCTGTGTTCTGTCCACCCGCTGAAGCTGGGTAGGTAGAGAGGGCCTGGACAGCAGCATCTCCCATTGCTGTTGTTGGGTAGTTGACGGAAAGAAGGAAGGGTGCTCAGGGCTAAAGTCGAAAACCCGGTTACGGGGCGGAGTATTCCTACTTCTGAGAAAAATTTACATTCAGCGTCGTAGCGATTCGGATGCATTACGTGAAGACGCGTAGGCTGTGGGAAGGAGCCCGGATTGTATGAGCCGTAGGGTAGTTTGTTGTTCTCTGGAAAGGTCAGGGTAAGGCGAAGGTACGGTCTGTCTCAGAAGGCGATAATGCTGGATTATCTCCCTGGACGTGACAAGCGGGTGACTGTCCTCGTGCAGCTCCATAGCACGGGAGGTAAAAGCGCAGGCTTGTTGGGTGGGCGTATTTGTTGCCCTCCATTGAAGCGTGAGGCGGTGTCCAGATGAGCTGAATGGAACCGTTTGGTTAGTGGTTTTTTAGCACGCACAGTGCAGGTCAGGACACCCAATCCGACTGGTAATTCCAGTAGGCTTGCTGGGAATCGATGCCTACCCTCCGAACCCCTGGTTGAGTGAGAGCCAAGGTGATGGGTGCCTCTTCTGCTGCCGTCATTTGTTGGGTCCTAAGCGAGGTACACGAAAGGAGTTTGGTTCTGGAGGTAGCCACGATGATGGCGTGTTGCTGCCCTCGATGCTAGGAGAAGTCTGTGTAGGTAACTGCATGAGCCCCACCGAGGGTGGTGTTTAGTGCTTGAGCCCGTGCTTTTCGTTGACCCTCGTCATGTGAGGGGTTCATATTTCTAAGCAAAGGGAGCATCTTTAGTTTTAGTCGCCAAGAGTCGGGGAGTACGTCAAGCGGAGTGACATTCTGGGCTGCCCAGCCAATCTGGTGAAGCATGCGGTTACCCACCGCAGTTCTGAGTCGGACCTTCTGGTTAGAAAGATGGCCTTCTATCAGCTCTTCCACCGTGTTGTGGAGCCCGTGCTAAGCAGCCTCAGTGTGGACGCACTCATGAGAAGACTAATGGCCTGCTCAACCGCCTTTCTAATCATTATATAAAGCATCTCTATGTCTTCCTCGTCGAGAAGAAGATAGGGGTTTGTCGTAAGTAACTCTCGAGAGGACAAAAGCTTCAATTAATCGAAAGGTACCGGATTCTTTTAGGCCTCGCTTCTTGGTGGCAACTCGCCTGATCATGTGTATGATTAGATTAATGCTGTTTTTGAGGCGCTGCAAGGAGACGTCACTCTTGGTGTTGGCCTGGAAATGTAGGCCCAGGATCTTGATGCTGGGGTTTGGAGTGATGGCCTGGTCATCAAGGAGTATTTGAATGTATTCCTTGATTTGGCGTGAGGGCGGATGACAAGGAGCTGTGATTTTTTACGTGAACACTGGAGGCCACAGGATTTAGCACATTGGCGTACTAGAAGTGAGATTCCATGGATTGGTGTGAGCTTCCTTTAATTTTTGCAACTCTTAGCACATGAGCAAGGTGCGCACAGGGCTGCTAGACGGGCGTGAGTGGTCGTGTGACGCTTTCACATGGCATTCACCGAGAAGGCAGGGGGTAAACCCGTAGATGTGCTTGGTGAGTACACCAATTGTCTTCCCGTGTTCGCGTGGGCTCGTAGCTGAATCGGTAAAACAACGGGAGCTCTCGCTTTGTTAGTCTATTAGTTCCAGGTTCGATTCCCGGCGGTGCCAGTAAATTCTTTTATTTGTTCGCTGGAGTTTTCTGGTGACACCAACGGTCGCGAAAGAACCCTTGGGGGGTAGAGGTAGAAAGCTTTGCTTTAAAACGTTGCAAACTGAGTTGACGTATACTTCGGGCCTCACTCCCTACGCAGTTTAGCCACCGTCTTTTCACTGTTCGTCGTTTTCATCACAAACACTTCCACTCACTTTGAATGCGCGTCCACAAGCATGAGAAACCACTGTTGCTCCCGATACGCAAAGTCCAAATGCACTCTCTCCCACCTTCGTGTTGGCCAGCCACATAACAATGGGACACAACATCGCTGACGGCCGCTTCGCATTTTATACAGTTTTGTTGACCAACAGCGACACCAGGAAAAGGGTGACGTGTCAACAAAACTGTATAAAAATGCGAAGAGGCCGTCAGCAATGCCCTCATTTGAAACCGACCATGCCAAGCGTTCCGGAGGAAGACCGACTGCGTATGATCCACCTCTTCCAAGAAGGTATTAGGCAGCGCGATCTTGCGAAAGCCACAGGACGACCACTATGCACCGTGAATCGCATCCTGCAAGCGTTCTGCGATGAGGGCCGGATCGAGAATCTTCCCCGAGGACGCAGACCACGGGCTACCACAAGTGAGCAAGACATGCTAATCGTGTCCGCCGCGGCAGTAAAGCCTTCCTTGACGTCTACACAAATCAAGTGTGAGCTCGACCTTTTGGCAAGCACGAAAACTGTTCGACGCCGCTTACGTGATGTGCGGCTACGAAATGGTGTCCCTGCTAGAAAGCCCGAGCTATCCGAAGCGAACAAGCTTGCGCGACCGCTTTTCGCAGAAGACCACGCAAACTGGATGGCGGAAGACTGGAGCTGTGTTCTCTTCACGGACGAATCCACATTTTCAAGCCGTTGGGACCAGCGCCAACGCATTTGGAGGCCGTGAACACCAGGTATTGGTGATGCAAATGTTTTTCCTTTTTTTAAACCAAATTGTAATAGAATACACAGCGATAGTGCGAATATAATTAAAAGATAGACAAGGCAAACGAGCCCACGACAAGCTTTCGTGTTGCTTGCATGTTCGTTTACGTGAAGGTTTGTTGCAACTCACCACGCGTTTTGTAGTGCAGTTATTTCATATCTTTGTTCGGCGTAGCCCTCGCCAGCAGTCAGAACTATTGCGCTCCCAAGCTTGGGCGCCTAGTTTCTTTTGTGACTCACAAGAGTAAAAAAGACGGCGGAGCATATGCAGTCATTTAGCTGCCTACAGCACTGCCTTTCCCCGAGCGAAATTATGCGTCGGGTGCATCTGTCGACAATGGCCCAGAGATAAACAAACGTCCGAACGATTTCGGCACTAACCTATTGCGATTTCTTTCTTCCTCAGATTCGAGTCGTGCAACCTGCAGCGGATTTCAAGTAGCGGCCGGTGCGCCGTTAGCGTGTGGGGTGCGATTTCAAGCCATGGCCTCGGTCCGTTAGTTCGCATCGAGGGCCGCTTCAACGCGGCTGCCTACGAGGACATCGTTGACAGCGTGGTGATACCCTCCGCCCTCGATGGTCCATTCGCGGATTGACTGTATTATTTGTAGCACGACCGAAGCCCGATACTCATGGCTTGGTCAGTAAAACACCTACTGGACGAGCGAGGCGGGATGGTGATCGAGTGGCCACCGCAGGGGCCGGACATGAATATAATTGAAAACGTGTGGGGAGCAATTAGGAAGTCCCTTAGCAGCCGGCAGCTACAGGGCGGCTCGCGTGACGCGTTGTGGCAAGCTGTCGAAGAGGAGTGGCAGCGCCTCCGCGCTACCGACTTTGCGGCGCGCCTTTTCGAGAGCAGTCCTCGACGTGTGGCAGCTGTTGTGTCTGCCAAGGGGGACATCACCAAGTATTGAAAAGTCTCAAAAAGTATCCCGCCACTGCCTTTGTTGTCCAGGGGCTGCTGCCTATCCCGGCGACTGTTTGCCATGACACTTGCATTTTTACCATGTTTTTGGAATACTGCCATGGCTAATTGGCAGTTTTCGGGTTGTCGCTCACCGTCATCTCATTTCTTTTTGTTGTTGTTGGCACAAAGCACTTGCTTCGATTGTATGTCTGGGCACTGTGCGGCTGCTACCTGGCCGAAATAAACCGAGTTACGACGTCATTGCCAATGGGCTAATTTATTTTCTTTTGGCCTGTGCCATGCATGCGACGCCTCAGGATCAACTCCTGACTGCACTAAACATGGCTTTGGGCCAGTCCCAATGGTCGTCGTTTGTTCGAGTCACTGCGCCACGCACGCGCAGCTATGTGACGCTGGCAAAGGCGGGGAACGGCCGATCGCGGGCGCCGAGCGCTGAGTAACCGCAGTTGCCTACTATCTTGCGCTGCATAAAGGAGGCTATGGCCTAGCTAACAGCTCAGCTTTCAGCGCTCTTGCCGCGCGGCGACAAAGCAAGCATGCGAGCGAGCAGAGGGCAACATATCGGAGTGGGACACGCAGCCTCACTCCCTTCATCTCAACTGCGCATGTCCGTGAGTTTTCCACGACCGCTGCCAGGTGACGGCACCGGGGCACCGGTATCTTCGGCCATGCGCTCCGCGGTTTGCATTTGAATTGTCCATGACTGTACGTGCGACTAACATCACGCACTTCCTTTGGTTGCCTCGTAGCTGGCGAAACTTCCTAGTCTCGGCCCGAGCTAGTTCAAAACTTTTGGCAATGTCGCATGCTGTGCTCTTCTTGTGCTCGTCTTGAGAAGTTCCGCTTGGGTCGGTTGGCCTTTTAATCTGGCCACAAAACGGTCCCGCAACGCTTCTTCCAGAGAGGGCCCAAATTCACACGATTACGCCTGCCTTTTTAATTCCACGGCGAATGCAGCCACACTTTCACCTTCGTGCTGATACCGGCGGTTAAACCGGAACCGTTCCGCAATCACCATTCTCTTGGGGGCGTAACTATGACGAGCTGACTGTATTCCTTCTCCTCAACGTGCGATAAGTCTTCTTGCCCATGGAGGTCACGAATGCCGAGACTTTGAAATCATCGCTCACCTTCACGGTGCGGACGTAGTGTTCAAACCGCTCCACGTATGATTCGAAGTCCTCGTCCTCGTCTTCGTCGAATCGCTCGAACTGGCCAAGCGAAGCCATGTCGCTGTATCGACCCGGCTGCCTCAAGGGTTACGGGAATCCCCTTCTCGTCGCCACTGCTGTGTTCTTGACTAGACGGAGGCAGTAGTCAACCGGGACGAGCAGACCATGTTTATTGGTCAGCTGATGTTAGTCGAAGAACCGGGAAGGTTAGGCGCGGCTGCTTATAAGCGATAGCCGAGCAGAGAACAGGGCAGATAGTGGCACTCCCTGAGCGCGCGCATGCGCAAGGACCGGCGGTACAAATGACACAACACAATTAAACGTTGGGACAACGCCGCCTGTATAAACATTGCCTAACGCGTGAGCGAAAAATGGCCAAACAGCCACTCTCCTGTTGCTCTCTCCTACCCTTCCCCGCTCCGTAGCCTTCCAGCGTGCTTTCGTGTCCGCCAGCCAGCGCCGCTTCTCGGAAACTATGCAAAATAGTGGAAAGTTTGTTTAGCGTTCCCGAGGCGGCGCTCCTACGCCTTCTTGTTTTTCACCATGCCTGTCTGTGTTGGTCTGTCACTGATAAAACTTCCTTTGTCACGAAGCAAAATCCCTTGCGCTGCCGCAGGCTGATGCCGGCTTTGCGCGCTTATCTACTCGGATCACAGGCCCTGAAATTTTCTGAGTGGGGCATCCCACCTCTATCCCCTCCGCATTTAGGTATTGTTTTGACCCCCGCTGTTCGCACTCCGCATCGGTACGCACTTCTAAAATTGAGGACTGTACTGTAGAAGCGCCCGGACAGCGTGGCGGGATCCAAGCTGCTTATCCTTTTGTTTTCCTATAATTTTCTTAAGTTTACAAGCACGTGATATTATTGGAAAGTAATCGTAGAAGTGAGCGCCTGAACAAAAAACGTGCACGCAATTTTTTCTTCTCTAAATACTCCAGAAAGAAAAATATCAGTAAAATAATGGCTGCCCCATCCGAAAATATTCGTTTTTCTGTTAGTTATATTGTCTACCCGACAATCAGTGTGTTCTTACACTATTTCAGTCCGCCTCCGTCTTTATCTTTGGAAAAATGCAGCAAGTATGAAGCGAGCGACACGTTGAACGAGATCCCCAGTGCGCCACAGAACTAGCGCCCCGTCGCGGCTAAGATGTAAGCGAAACGGCCCTTGAAGCCTAACAGGCAAACTGACAGACACACGTCGTAGGAGTGGGTGCAGCGTTCGCGACTCGCGAGCAGTGACGTAAGGCGAGATGTCCGCCGGCACGCGCCACATAGCGGATCAGTGCCTGAACTAAGCGTCCCTACCCTTCCCATTGAAAAGCGCGCGACGCGTCAGGCAATGTTAATACAGGCGGCGTTGGTTGGGATCACCTACCCGACCGCACACTCTTATAACTGACCGGACATCATTACAGGAAAAGCTAGAAACTTACTTGAATTTCATGCAGTAACCAAAGACGTGATAGCAGCGTACTGTATGTATTATTTATTCCGTCAACTTAGTTTCTGTTCTTGGATTTTAATTCCCAGTTCAAGCGCTCGTTTTTTTATTTTGTTGTTCACGAAACTATCATGCGCGTGCTTATTGCTGTATAATGTGTATTTTTTGTATACATCACATAATACACGGTTACTGAGTATTTTTTGCAGCACTTATGTAATGCCTTCAGATATTGAAGATACCATAAATGAAATGAAATGAAGCGCCCTTTGGTCCTCCTCATCTTGTGTAAGCATTCTCGTCATTCAACACACGAAATTACCCTCGACTTTTGCCAGTCTAAACTTGCTGTTATCCAACAACCTGGCCAGATAACGTTTCTCAATTTATTACTTTCTCAGTGTTGCACATGTAAAATTTGTATTTAATCATATCCTGGGGCAGATAAGCGCATGTTAAATATTTTATGAGGTATTTTTAGTCAGGAAGCATCCATGGCACTTTATCGGCAGTATTATTACAGTGTCTTGTTCCATTTTCTTTAAGTGATATGAGGCCATGTCAATAAACACTATGCGGCGTTTATGACGCCTTTGTGGTTTTCTTGGCTTCAGTGAGAAACGTAACACAAAGAAGCCAGATGCATACATTTACAAATGCTAAACATTTTTATTTTTACACCAAAATGGCCTCTACAATGTTTGCTTTAGCAAGACGGCATTTGAGAAAAGATATAAACTAAACTAAAATGGAAGATCTCGCATGTCGGAACATTTCAAAAAGAAAAGAACGAACATCGCAAGAACAACGAACCACAAGAGAGTATGAACGGAGACAACAATATCTGTTCGGACTGTTTCTTTTCTGTTTCGTGGTTTCTGTGGTGTCTAATGTTTTTTTTTTTAATAAAACAAGAACCCAAAGAATGCAAGCAAAGTAAGCGAATTTTTACCGGTAGCCCTGCCTCGGACATTCAACCGTGAATTTCTTCGGTCGATTGTTGGATTGATTGTAGGGTTTAACGCGCCGACGAAGGCGATGAGGCGTGCCGTAGTGGAGGGCTCCGGATTAATTTTGACCACCTGGGGATCTTTAACGTGCGCCGAAATGTCGAACACACGGGCGTTTTTGCTTTTCGCCTCCATCAGAAAAGCGGTCGCCGCGGCCGGGAATCTAACCCGCGACGTCGTGCTCAGCAGCGCAACGCCTTAGCCACTGAGCCACCGCGGCGGGTACGGTTGATTGCTGGAATGTTGAAGAATATTTCCAATATTCGCCTCGCATTGTATTGTGAAAGGAACACAAGAAGGAGTTCATTCAATTGTAATTTTTACTGTAGCTGCATTGTGCAGTTTCCTCCGTGTGAACCATTATCAGACCTTCTGGTGAAAGTCGAAACCGTTGGTTTAGGCAGAACCTGCTTTTGCTGCTTGGTGTCCTGTTGGCCCGAGGATACGGGTCTCATTCCAGCGTCAGTGGCCCCTTTTCAGATAAGGGAAAAAAATAAAAGTCCTGTGCACCAATATTTCAGCACACGTCATAGATCCATTGGTGGCCTGAATTAATCCATAGCCCTCCACTACAATAGCCTTCCTAGGTAGTCCAAGCTATGCCAATTCTTGCCACGTGAACCCAAAAAGTCTAATTTTGAAGTCTACAGCTAGGCTGTGTAATGTATAGAGCTTATACTACTTACTCCTGTATATTTCGACTCAAAGTATTCAGATTTTGTGTTTATTCACCAGAATACAAGTGTGCAGTCAGTGTCGAATTGACGAGTGTCCACAAATTCAGGTTAAAAGATCAAATTCATGCTCTCTAGCACTAATGCCAGGCTTGCAGAGCTGTCATACAAGCTTGCAACGCTTCAAACATCATTGTTTGTCAAATAAAACAAATGAATACTTCAGATGCCGCCATTTTTAAATTTGTAAGAGCAAAAAAAAAAAAACAGTGGTAAAGAACGCAATTCCTAGCGTGGGATATCTCTAGCTTTTCATTGTTTGATGCTCACTGAAAGACTTGTATAGGTTGGGTTGGCATGAATCCGTAGATCAATTTGGTTTTGTTTTGATGTCGGCATTTGCAGTGCACACGCTGCTGGCTTTATGGCGATCAACCAGCGTGTTAGAGAATACCCTTGCTTTAAGTGTACGCACAGTGAGAACGCAGTGGTGGACACGTACACCATCGATGGCCAGTCATGGGCCTCTAATCTCATTAGATTGTGACAAGTGGCTCGCATACATCAGTCCCCACTAGAGTGGCAGTATGAGTGACTGCAGACAAGCTAAGGCCACCGCGACTGCAGTCAGGAGATGCTGCAAGAGAAAGAAATAGAACCATCAAACAACGTTCGTGCAGTAGTAAATAAAAACTTTACGACTGATGAAAAGCGGGGAAATGACAGAGAAGGCCGCACAAGCAGTGCTCCTGCCCTATGTTGTCACCCCGATCGTTCCCACTCTCATTTCTATCTGTTATGGAAACCGATTGGCATTACCATTACAAATGAAAATATATATAACGAAGGAAGCCCCCCTTGGCAGGTATGCCTGGTAAGCAAAAGTATTAGTTCCAGTAAGTGGGTGACACGGGCTAATACGACGAGTTACAACGACCACACGAACGACACGTACACACAAATCCTTGCCAGAGGCGTTATTTCGAGCTCTAACTTCACGCATACATATTAATACAAGTTCATTGTCGTTACAAGGTCGAATGTCACAATAAGATTGGTTCGCGCGAAGCCCATTTCCTAAAAAAATCCTACATGGTGGCAAGTGGTATTCCAAAATAGACAACGAAACACCATGGGCGACAAAGGTTCGTATGCCAACGAGATCAAATGCTTTCCCGAGCCGTGCACAAAGCCATCAACAGCTCGCGAACGCCGATAGACGCGAACGGAGCATGCAAAACAGCGACAATGCAAGACGGAGAGACAAAACCGTTACGAATTCTGTAAACGTGGCAATTTTAACAGTCGCGATCAGGAAGATACCTTTGCAGTGGCAAGCATGCGAACAGGTGGCAAGCCGGCCAAAAAGGAGCGCTCACCTGATTCGGCTGCTGCTGAACACTTGGACGTCCACAGCATCCACAGCTCACTGCAATGCTCTAGTGCCAGAAGACGCTAGAGCTCTTGAACGAAGATTGACTGGGCGAAAACGATCCCCAGTTTACGAATTCTTGTGTCAAACATGACTACGCCGCCGTGTAGTCAGCACTTGGTAAAATGTAAACAAACGGCGCGTGAAATCTGGGCAGCGAACGTGATGTCACATCCGTCTAGAGCTCACCGTCACCCGCCAACATGGTAGGTGAATTATTCCGGTGAAGGTAAGGTGGTTGGCCAGGCCTCGTAACGGCGTCACCACTCAAGTGAATCGATCCTTCACCCCCCCCCCCCCCCCCCAGTTTCAGTTCCTTCAGTAGTTATTTGCGGGTAAAACAGCTGGCATTTATCGATTGCAACTGTGGCTCGGAGCGTTTACTCTCAGCTGGGGACCTCTGTGAGCACCAAGTATTTCCCAGAAGCTACCCTCGCAGTCATCAGTACGCGCGAAATTTCGAAAGAGGAGTTTTGTTCAACGGATGTTGTTTACGTTGGGGCTCCTTTGCCGCTACATTTTTAAAGTAGACCCACTCAGCGCAAGACCTGAAGGGCTGCCACACAAACTGCACACTTCAACTCTTAGTAATGAAATCCTACGCAGGGTTTCCATCCGTGGTATGCATGGTTGTCGCAGTCAAGCTGGTAACCACAGAGAATTGAAATTTATTGCAGGAAATCTGGCAAAAGTTACTGCAGGAATAGATTAGTAAAAGTGAAAAAAATAAATGGTTGAGGGTACCAAAAATCTTCACCAGCTAATTCTCTGTTGCATAAAAGCGAAAATGTAAAAATGATCCCACGTGCGAACGAAAAAACCTCAACCTGCTACCTAAGCGTGATCCCCCGCGGTGCCTCAGTGGCTAAGGCGCTGTGCTTCTGGGCCCAAGGGCTTGGCTTCGATCCCAGCCGCGGTGGCTGCTGTCCAGATGGGGGCGAAAAGTGTGAACATTCATGTTCGAGATCGCGGCGCATCTAAAAGATCCCCTGCAGACCGCCAGCATTCGCCCCTGATAGCCCTGGGGTAGCCTCGGCGTATTAACCCTAAAAAAAAAATCAGTTTTGCTACCTAAGCATTATCGCCCAATTTCACCATTTCGGCATTTCACTGAGTGTACTATTATTTCGGGACTAGCGTACGAGCGTGCTTCATGTACACAATAAGGTAAGTACCACAGCGATTTTTTCCTCCGTTGAATGGGCCATTTGGCAGTGTCCGCATGTACAGAGCCGCGCTTAAGTAAACGGAGCACAGGAGTGGTGGTAGAATTAGGAGTGCCTCAATGACACCGCCGCCGGCAGAATTGTATCGCGGGACGGGAAGCAACGAGAGGCGTACTGGGGTTGCGTGCGCACCGCCCCCGCCGCCTTATCTGATATGTTTATTCGTCGCTCTGCTGGCGTGTCTGACTTGTTGACAGTTATCAGAAGGCAACGCTTAGCTGTAGGCCTAGCTGCACAATGGCTCTGGTTACATTGCCGTTCGCCTCCTTAGACGGCGACCGTATCTGCCACTTATTTTTGTACTTAGAGGAAGTTGCGCGTTTGAAAACGGGCCTTGTGCGCCTTAAAGCACGACCTCCAATGTCCGTGCTGCTCACGGACCGCGTAGTATTTCGAGCCTGTCATGCAAAAGTTTCGAAAGCACGTGCGTTTTTTCTTTACCTTTCTTCGTAACACTCCGGAGCTAATCAGTCACAGCCATTACTAAAGCTCAAAAATCCGTTTAAAGGACGATAGATTTCCTAGATATCCACACTTGGAATGTGTTCGTTATATTCTGCAGCAATATTTTGATGTCGGTTTATTTGTATTAATTGAAAGCTCGTTAATTCGAACGTCAAAAATTGAAATTTATAGATAAATCGAACTCACAATTTGGTCCAGCCAAGTCTCCATTGAAGCCTATGTAGTGAAAAAGCCGTTAATTCGAACTTGAGGGGCCTTGGTCATCTACGGGCCACCGCGCCGGCAGCATTGGGCGTGGTGCACGGCCGGAGAAACAGCCCCGCTGCCTTCACACAAGGCTGCGTCGCCTCCCGAAAGGAGAGAAAAACGGAGACAGACGTTAAGTCGGGTAAAAGCTATCTAAAACGCCAATGGCGAGAGCTTTGGGATAAGTTTCTTCTTTGCGGACTACCTCTTTGTGTACACGAGCTCAGGGTGTGGGCTGTGCTGACAGGTGACATCATTTCTGAGGTCAGAGCGTATAACCTAACTGTCGCTGCCACTGACCACGAGGAGGTGGCGTGCGAAGCACCCCATCGCTCTGCAGTAATGACCGTATGAAATGCCATCGGTCTTTTTTTTCTACTTTCGAGTACGCGAAAAGGAACCCTTCCGCTACATTCGCTAGTTATAGCAAGAATAGCTGGCTCTCGCTGTCAAGCCTAAAAGGCATGCGTTAATCGCGTCCTTTACGAGCATTTAATTGCTGACATACAATACGGTTCTACAGTCGCGTTGTACGGCTTTCGTACTTGGCTTTCATTAGTTCTAACGTTCAGTTATTCTAACTGAGGTGTAGTCTCCTTGCAGTTTGAATTAACGAGCATTTACTGTATCTCAAAGGCAGGCAGTTGGAAACCGGGTAGGCAGACAATACTATGCCGTTGGTGAGCAGGATATCGATTGTTCTCCTTTATTGCTTGCAAGAAGGCACGTATTCAAGCACACATCCTCGTCGAACTCAAAAGTGGCGAATAGGTGACCGGTAAAAAGCGCAAAGGCTCATGGGTACGTCGTCTGCTACCGCCACTTCCGGTTCGAGATATCTCCTTCCCTCCCATACACCTGCGTGCGCCGGCGGCTGTCAGGCGCGTGTGTGGGTATTGTTTATTTGTCACAGGGTGCTTACGTGTCAGATAAACCCCTAGTAGGGTCAATAGTTGTTATTTATGGAATTCCCCGATGCACGAGCGTTTTTTTTTTTTCCGGTGAAAGCAGATAAACACAAGCACACATGCCCATGCAAGCCGACGGCGTACGGGAGGCCAGGAGAGCTCCCGAAGCGGAAGTGGCAGCTCTCCGCGGGTGAAAACAATGCACCCATGAGACTTTGCGCTTTTTACCGGTCACCTAACGGTCGCTGTTGGCTTCTAGCGGCATTGTAACCGGCGCCATTGTGCCGCCAAACGCTGCCTTTTGTAAACTGTCACGCCCAGTCAGACACGCAAGGGCTTATTCTAGACTTCCTAATACTGAGTGAATTCACGAATTCGCCGGAACCTTCGTCTGATATTGGCTTTCATTTTTGTCACGTGCTTCCGGCTGGCAAAGTGGCTGGGTGGGCTTTCGACATTTTGACGTTTCATGACTTTTACTGGCGCCAGTTCAAAAGTGACTGCCTTTTTTGCTCTACTGAGCTGCATAATTCTTGGCCGGCATTGAAAAACTACACGAAACATAACCGGCCCGACAACGTACAGTCGGCCAAATCTTTAAATGGCGTGTGCGAGCTGCGACGTTTCATGCGTCAGCGCCGCATGACGGAAGCCAAGTTGCAAACAGGTCGAGATGAAGTGCATGCTCACAAACCGCGCTCAGCTGGGCCCATCGTCTGCTAGGCTGTTCCTTCTTAAGAGAGCCATAGGACCGAAAAATCGCAGCTCACGGACGCTAGTTAAAGATTTGCCGACTGTGCGGCCTCTCTTTGCTATTCAACAAAAACTTGGCCTGTAAGGCCACGCCTTCTCGGTTACTGGCTGAGAAAACGTGACGTAATATAAACAGTTAGCGGAATCATATACGTCACGCAATGGCAACTTCAGATTGCTTAAAAGTCACGTTATTTTACGTAATAGCTTGCAAGTGGCAGCTGCCATCACCGTCAATTCCCCGTCAATTTGCAACAGACGCCGTTTCGCATGTGTCGTGGTGTAAGCTGTTTTGTACTAACATAAATAATGAGTTTAACTGCTTTCAAGTCAGCAATAACGGAACACAAAAATAACATCCCGTATTTCGTTTTTACGTGCGGCCACAAAAATAGCAGTTATTGGTTTGGCGCAAAAGACACACAAGATGGTACTACAAGCCTCGGCATTACAAAGACCCAATCCATCGCATTGGTCCTCACTCCTCCTAGTAAGCTGGCGGATCACATAATCGCATTCAAGAGTAAAATAACCTTTTCTGATTGAGGCTAAAAGCAAAAACGCCGTGTGTACGAGATTTGGGCGCACGTTAAAGATCCCCAGGTGGTCAAAATTAATTCGGAGCCCTCCACTACGGTGCGCCTCATCGCCTGCGTTGCGTCGGCGCGTTAAACCCCACAAACAATCAATCATCCATGCAAACAGCTGAAATTTGCTACTAAAAGCGAAAGGAATAAACAGATATGGCAAAAAAAAATTGTGTGCTGTTCTTTACATCAACCATCGCATCCATTACTTTTTCCCTGCGAAACGCATTGCCCGCTTCACCATACGACTGAGTGGAACACCTTTTTCGCCCACATATCGTAAGGTGGGGCCCCGAGATCGACCGGGAACGCCCGATCTAACTCGCGCATAATGCCTATTGTATATGAAGTGACCAGGAGAAAGACCAACCGGAGTGGTTTCGCAGCGTCATTCAAACGGTACCTGGCTGTCGCGTCGTATCTCTACTAAAATGTGAATTGGAAATCGCACGAGACTGCCTGGTCGACGAGTTCATCCTCAGCCACATTCCTCTCAAGCAGCAAAAGAAGGCCGAACTCATAGTGCATCTTCTGTGCAATGTAATGAGCTACCGAAAGGCTGTGATTGTGCGTGCAGAACTGATCCCAGGATAAAATAGTGTCGAACTCATTCAGTATATGAACTTCAAAATTGTCCCCCGCCCTGGTATCGCGGTGATCTGTGCGCGCACATTAATCCGACTATAAACGTTGACGACTGTCATTGGAGGCGGAATGCGGTCGCGACGGCGAAGATGGTCGCCTAGGAAGAGCTTCCAGGCATTGCGCCTGCGGTCTGATACGCGTAAAACAAACTGCGCCGTAACGGTAATAAACTCCTGCTGCTTGCTCTGCATAAAATGTTTCAGTCTCTTATTTCTATGATAGCTTCCTGTAAGAGTCATTACTACCCATCTTGAGCTGCCTCCTCATCTGCTTTGGTTTGTACAGTGTGAACGACAGCGCAAAAGTGCATGGTGACTAGCTCTTCGGTGTTGGTGAGCTTGGGAGAATTCAGACCCTACATCACTAAAGGTGAGCGCAAAAAAATGGTTCCGATGGAAACTGACCAATCACTCTTGCAAGTTAGAGTATCATATTCGTCAGGTTTCCAATCAACAAAAGCTTTGTTTGCCCAAACTTTTGCTGATATTCTCGGGCTTCCAGCAGACAGACCACTTCTTGCTTCGTGTTTTTAGGTGCACAAACAGGTACTGTAGACAGGGGAAGAGGCTTATACCATGCTCTGCTTGCTAAATGAATTGAATGCTGTCTGCTCGCCAAAGCCGAGCATGTAAGAAAGCTCGTATTGTATTAAGACACATCCCTCGACAAACAGCTCTACGCTTTTCGTTCTGGTGTACGGACTGTAGTTGAGAAGTTTCGCTGCGCTGCCTCTGCACACGCATCATTGAGGACGTTCACTAAATCAGGTGCCCATTTGTAGTATCCGGTGCAAATGAAAACGTTCTCTTGACTCATTCAGAAACGATATCCGGTTACGTTTCCCTGAATCTCGAGCGAAGGAAGAGCAGCGGTGCCACCCCGTACGGCTACATCGCTTCCGTGAAATTTTTTCGCCCACCCAACAGCTTCGTAATGTTTTCAGAAACTTCGACGGCTACACCGCGCTTTCGGGGTAACTGCGAAAGGATCGCCATGGAGAGTGGGGAAATCTGCTTCTCCAGTTAGTCTGGAGGCCTCCGCGTTCAGCCGTTCACTACCTGAATGGTTTGGAATGAGCTAAAGCTCATGTCCTTGCAAAGTCTGGTCATTATTATCCGATTTGGAGTACCTAACAACATTCGTATCCCTCTTTATGTTTTGAATTGCGAAAGGCAACGACAGTTCAAGCAGCACCACATCCCAATCCGCGTGAAAACGCAGCGTCTGCGGCAGTTTGACCCGAAACTTGCTCAAAGTTTTCCTGGGAAGACAGACATTGAGGAATTAGAAAAAAATGACAAAACTGAAGGAAGCTCACACTAACGCCTAAGACTTCAAGGTAGCGAAGCAGTACGCAACCTTCACGACCATTACGGAGGTTTAAGTCCACGATTGCAGCCGATTTGCTTCTTCCTCGCTACTGCAACGACCTTTTGCTCCATCATTGTTGCTATAAGTGTGAGCTTCTTTCATTTTTTTGGGAGTGATAATCATTGGGCATCACCTTGGACGGGCGTACGCTGTGACGTGTGCTTCTCGTACCGCGCGAGTGTTGCCATGATTACGGTGAACGGTGGAGTTTTTTTTTTTTGCAAGTCTTGGCCAATCTCCCCAAGTGTGTATGCCTGGCTTGACAAACGTGCGCAGGGGACGCTGGGGTTCACCGCAAGGCACGCACACACGAGCCCTCTGCATTTTCTTGGTTTTTGAAGTGGCTGGCGGTCGCCGCAATCTTGGCCATTCCCCCTGTGTATGCCTGGCTTAACGAACGCGCGCAGGGGACGCTGGGAGGTCGTCGCGGCGCACGCACGCACGAGCGCTAGCCATGTTCCTGGTTTTGTTAACTGCCGGGTGGTCGCCGCGATGCCCGCGATCACGAATTTCTTGGTATTTTTAACTCCAGGACACAAAAAAAAAATACGATTTCCTAAACAGCTTCGGTGTTAACAGCTGCAAGCCGGCACTCGCCCAACAACATTATTGTTGCACAGAGTGACTAAGTAAACCACGATTATTCGGTGCCTCCCTACGATTACGGCCAGGGCGGATGATCCTGATTCAATAATTACTACGTATGACGAACGTGGGAATAAGCCTCCGGGCCACATAAGTGACAAGACGATGATCTACTTACCTCACCTCGAATGTTTGGGAACTAGCCTAGAAGTGTACTTGTATTACTTTATTATAAGATTATTATTAATTTATTAAAATACTCTTTCAATTTTCTTCACAAACCAACGCAACCGATTGCTCGATCAATCGATTAAAGCTTGCAGATTAATCGGATTAAAATTTTTATTCGACGCCGAGCCATCATAGAAGACCATAGAAAAGGCAAAGTGAACGCCACCTAAAAGCCAATTTAAAGTTACAAAAGATCCAAGTTGAAGCTATAGAAAAAGCAGTTGAAGCTGGTGAAGACCACCAGCTCCGCTGTTTCCTAAGTTTTCGCATCTCAGTAGCGATGGGGGCGAATTTTTATCTAATTGTTTGCCCAATATCTCCAACATGCCTTCATTCATAGTGGTAAAATTTATTATTCACGATAGTTGGTAGAATCGCTTGAGTTAACATTTGTTACCCATCGTGTCTTTTGTCTGCTACCGCTCTTGCGATAGACACATGGGCTGCAGCATGTAGAAATGAAATAAATAACAAGGGCCAAGGGCGCTGGTCCACCGTAGATTTCCAATCCAAAAAGACACACGCATCTAGCGTCACGCGAAGAGTGGCCACAAGGAGGTAATATATAAGCCTTTCGTAAACTCATCTGGCGTCCGCAAAGAGTTGAACACTTACCTTAACACCCCCGGGCTTTGTGGTCGACCCAAGTGCAGGGTAGGTAACTGCGTGGATGAACGCAAAACGATTGCTTGAAGAAACTGTGCTAATATTTCTTTCTCTCACGTAACCTCTGATATCACGTAGCCTCCAATATCTGGTTTGGCGGAAGCTGCTGCAGTCAACCCGGCTATAACGAACCCGGATAGAGCGAATTATGCTATATATCGAACAAAAATAATTCAGTTACGGAAATACATGGGAAACATATTCCTTATAACGAAGTTCACATCCGATATATCGAACTCTGCGCGCCTAGAATGGCCGCCAAAATGCATGGTCTCGGAGTCGGGGATTGAGATGGGGATTGGCCGCGACCACGGAGCAAGAGTTGCGACTTAGACATTGCGCTTCGCACGGAGCGACATGACGCCCGACACTTTCCGTAACTGTTTCCGACGCGCGGGACTCACGACGGAACCCGCGCAGTCATCGAGTCCGGACCAAGACAGCAGCATCG
Organism: Haemaphysalis longicornis; assembly: GCA_013339765.2. NCBI lineage: Eukaryota > Metazoa > Arthropoda > Arachnida > Ixodida > Ixodidae > Haemaphysalis > Haemaphysalis longicornis. The sequence continues at coordinate 80,302,071 of CM023448.1, read as the reverse complement.
GTGAACTGTGGGAAGAGCTCCCCCACATTCCCGATGATGTCGCGAGTGAAAGCCGTCCGACGCTTATAATGAAGCGCTTTCGGCAGTCAATGTGCGCCGCCAATGCTTCTTAGATTTTGGAGGACGCGGACTCGAACTGGTGCAAATAATGTTTCGTGTAGAGAATGCTATGCTAGTTGAAGCCGCAAAACGAAAGTGAAAACAAAAATCACCGCTTTTTTCTTTGCAAAGTAGGCAGTTCAGGCGGAAAGTAGCTTTAATACTTGCAATAAATTGATTATTTTGGGTATGGTAACGGCTACTTTACTGTGTTCGTTTTTGCATGCGGGGATGGTGGAGTTGGGGAGGGGAAGGGGGGCTCCCGCAGATTGCGAACTTGTAACGATAAGTTCGTTATAGGCGGGTTCGGCTATATCGAACTATTGGATATATCGAACTAATCGCGGTGCATATTGCAATTCGCTATAAACGGGTTTGACTATATCGTACGTAATATTTTCCGATGTTTAGGCTACCCTGAACGAACCTTCACTGGTTGTGTTGTTAAGTGTATACCTAGGTGCAGGCTCAACACCGTGAGATACCCAGCTCTTAAAGGAGCTGACACCAAATGTGAAAGCTCAGATAACTACGCAAAAATCCTCCTTTGTATGTGGGGATATTTCCGAGAAAGTTTCAGCAGTAATCATTGAGTGTAACATATTTTCAACAAATTTTATTCTTTGCACGCGCGAGAAAGCGCAGGACGGCTACCCTTTCAACATCGGCATCAGCATGACGCGCTGAGTGCCGCGCTATGCGTCTCGCCTCAAACTGCCGACGTCAGGACTCCCGTGACGAAGCCAAGGCGCTGGCTACTGTCGGCGCCAGCTGCTCCGTTTTGGGAATCACATCACAATTTTGGGACTGACGTCCTACTGCCTGGCAGTGGTTCAACAAGAAGAGTCACGTCAATTCCGCCGTCCTGTCAGGGCGGCCGACACAAATTACGATATAAATAATTATTTACGCTGCTGTCGACCATTCATGTGCCATTCTGTGATTACTGGGCTGGTAGGCCCCCATACGAGCGAAAGAAACATAACACGAAGATTTCGTGTAAGTACTCCTTCAAACCAAGACCATTTCCGCTGGCGCGACTAGTGGGCTTTGTTTTGCGAGTTATCTTGCTCAAGTGGTCATGCCCGGCATACTCACATCGCCAGTGTCGGTACCACGGAGTGGTTGGAATAGAAACTGTTCTGTCGACTGTTGCAGGGTAATGTTTCCTTTTACTTGACAGCTGGCTTTTATTCTCCTTTGCGCTGCCTTCTTACAAACACCCAGCTACTACAAAATGGTGGGGACACCGTGTCACATGGCTTCAGCGAAGCTGCAAGCGGACCCTGCAGCTCAGCAGTGCGCCCCCATCGCTTCATGCTGCCGCAACGGATGGAAGCAATTGTTACCAGGGTCTGCCCACTCCAGCGGACCCCGTGAAGGCACTCCCGCACTTTTACACGAATGTGCTTCCAATGCTAACGTGGGAAAGCCCGTGAACCGGATAACAGCGTGCTATTGACAAAGGGTCAGCTCATCGGAACGCTTTCTGTGACGCTAGTGACATGGAAGTAGATCAAGGAGAATTTACGCTTTTCACGTGCAACAAAAAGTGGGCCGCCGGGATTCCCGACGTCTTTGAACCAGCCGAAGGTTACAATTTGTGGAGAGTCAACCCTAATTTATTGGCTTCAGAAGTCGTGACGACGGCGAATGAAAAAGTTTTTAACACGACACCTAACCAAAGATTGTATCCTTATAGTCCCTGTCATCGCCCTCGCCCTGTGTCGTCCCTCGCGGCAGTTGACCGGCTTATACCCGCCTTCACCCTTGCTGGCATGCCTGCAGAGCCGCGTACCATGGTCGTACATGGAGATCGACTTATGGAAGTCCAAGGTGTGCCCCTGGAGTACACAGATGACGCCCTACGAAATTCGCTTAACGATCAAGGTTTGGTATCTCCCCACCGACAAGTCATCCACTCATGAGTTGAAAATCAAGTCGTAGCTTGTAGTTTAAGCCAGGTTCACCTCGGCCAGCTCGGGTATTTCTTGGTTTCGACAGTTTCCCCATCGCAAAGGACACTGAATCTGCCTGACAGTGCTTAAAGTGACAGAAACATAGCCACATCGCTAAGAATTGCACGGGACAACTTCGCTGCAAAATAGGCTTTAGGCAATATTCCCACAATGACTGCACCTCGCACAACAAACCCCGATGTGCAAACTGCGGCGGATTGCATCCCGCGACATATGAAGCAAGCCAGAAGAGAGAGCATCTACTCTTGCATGCAATGTTGAGGAAGTACAAGGGAAAGCTCTTTCCGACACGAACCGGCATCAAATCTAGAAGTTATGTTTTCATCTCTTATTGCGCCTTGAAGTGACCCTCCACTTGAAGGCGCATTTCCCACAAGCAAGTCTACGCGCAAGCCTCACGGGACCGAACAACGACCAATCATGTCAAACCTGATGTCCGCCCAAAGGATGCAGGATCTTCCTCAACTCGGTGTTCACGAGCATAAACAGATGGCAGGTGAGGGCACGCAGACCGATATTACTGGCAGTCTGATCCCCATGGTTACAGCGGCAATCAGGGCTTTGCAGCCCGCCATTCCCCCCCCCCCCCCCCCTATGGAAGTATCCCTGAGGTAGAAGCAGTCTTGTCTTCGGAACACATCGTGTTCTCCTCTTCTTCAGCTTCGCGACATCCTTCCGGAATACAACAAAGTTGATTACATCGGAGGCCCACTGCCTGATACCGTTTCTGAGCGGACGCACGTGGCCTATGCTCCAAACTAGCCGATTTTGGCCAGTTTGTGCAGACATATCCTTTACCGTTTACCGTCATATCTAAACCTCGAGTTAAACATCACTGTAAGTCAAAAAATTACCATTTGCTCCAATCGTAACGCTTGAACGGCACAAGTCGGCTTTTTATTGCTTTCCGCAATGATGCGCCAGTAGCAAGATTCTTCGTGCCTTCCACAAATCAGAAGAGTACGTGTGGGCCAAAACCAGAACATTAACCCAGTGCTTTACATTTATTGCGACTGAAATGGAGCCGACCAACCGAGTTTACGCATCAGTGCTAGCAACTATCATCACTTGCACGTCCCCGCCTCACCTAACCTGTGGCGACTTAATGCGGACCGCATGATCTTGGGCAGCGCACACACAAATTCCTGTGGAAGGAGGCTCGCCGAGCTGCTGATGAAGTACTCTATTAAGACCCTAACGACGGCAGCATCACATACATAAAAAACGTCTAATTGAGCCTTTGCATCGACGTCTTCTTCATCTGCATCCCCTGGGCTCCAAAATTTCCTGGCTCCACAGACCTAGAAAAAAGAGAAAGTTGCCGCTGCCTAGTTTTGCTGACTTGTCTTGATAAAGTTTCACACCGACTAGGAACGAAGGGGAAGTGCACTACCTGGGAGGCCTATGAAGACAGCGTGTATCATAGGCTTACGGCAGCAACCTGCGATGATGACTTAATTTCTGTCATAGCTCGCTGCATTCGGTAAGCAACGCGCGACATAAAAAGTTTGCCAGACATCAACACTGATGAAAGGGAGATATTACTATCTATTCGCAGGTGCGCACAGCGCAGGGCTCGACGTACCAGAAGTTTACACGACTTGCAACAAGCACGCAGGGCACAGACATGTGGGTCATCACTTAGAGAAATTAAACAGACGGCGAAGGGAAGAGTTTCGGGCGAAATTACATGTTCGCAAGCTTTATCACATATTTAGCCTGTAGAAAAGGGCACGCGTAACAACGTGTCACAACTACACCCATTCAGTGCGCCGTCGTTGCACGACAACATTTCGCAGAGGAAATATGCCGCAGAATATTTCAAGCTGATATATCTGCAAGCTGAGGCACACAGACGCACCCACAATTTAACCATTTTATTACAGCGCCAGGTGCTGTGCCTGCATCAAACCTCCCGTTCTCGGTACAAAAACTCGATGCCGCCATTTTCCGATGCCAATAATATCTCTTCTCCTGGTTACGACCAAATCTCTTCCGAGGTTATTTCCAATCTATCCCATCACACTCGCGTGCATTTTCTGGAGTATTGTAAGGCTACGTGGGTGCATAAAACCATTCCTCCTGATTGGAAGCTAGCGAAGAAAATTTCCATCTTAAAGTTTGCAAAACCACCTACTCCCTATGATTCCCTTAAACCGACTGTCCTACTCGGCTGCGTAGGAAAATAAATAGAAAAATGATCTTCGGAAGGATGATTTGTTGTCGAAAACAAAAGGCTTTCGACAGAATCGATCGGCTATTGGCAACATCATCGCCCTGGTATCATCTCTGAAAGAAATAAATTCTGGTCCCATCCCAACGGCGGTGTTTTTACACATCGTCAGCATTCTGTTGTTCATCGCAATGCAGTCCTATAGCATCCGTTATTGCACTTGGCTTAAAAGGAAAGTTATTCACATGGATTTCAAATTACGTTGAAGGACGGAAACTTTTCGTATGCCCCGCAGAAGTCCCAACACCATGTTAAGTGGAACCCCGCTGATACGTCCCCCGGACTTACGACGACGCGCTTTTTACGACAAGTCACCGCGGTCCCGGCAAACTCCCGGTAGAAAAAATGTATTAAAATCCCCGATGACATGATGCTCGGGCGCACGCAGGCCGCTGCTTACGACGGACCCTGGCGCGAAAAAACCTGCGTTTCTCCCATATTTTACACCGCTTCGCCACCTCACCCCGACTTTCTCTATTGTTAACCCCCGTTTGATGCTGCTTGATGTGCAAAGTTCCGCAAGCGGGCCAGACCACTTGCTGAACAGACGCAAGCAAGCAGGTGGGTATTCGCGAGCGGGAGTTAACCTTCGACGGCCCCACGCGGCAGCAGTACGCCAACGCGCCAACCGCGATAAGTCGAAGTTGAGGTGGCAGGCGGACCGTAAATTTTAAGTTCCCGTCAAACCACCGACGAACGCAAAAACACATACGACTCAACCACACGGTGATGACCGAACACCCGCATTCCCAGCCCGCTCGATCCAGTTTTCTTCCTTTCACGACGCTCTCTCGCTATATCTCTGCTCTCTGCTTATCAGTGTGTTTCAAACCCCATTTTCACTCCACCCAATTGCTAGAATGCCTCAATTCCCGCGCGTCTGCCGCGAGGGGGCAGACACGTACCCGTTGGCACCGCCATTTTGGGCTCTCGCTGGCCGCTGCAGCATGTCACTGTAGCAAGACTGCGCTATAATTGTTGTTGCAACACTGTTTACTCAGCGAAGTTTGAATCATCTGATCTCTTTCGCGTTGCTGGGCCTTGTGGGAAGCGAGAACAGCTTTGTACTTGAGCACTTTGACTCAATAGCGACTGCACGGGACCGTTCAAAATGTGTCTCCAATAGTATGGCAATGTCGTTTTTCTTTCATTTCGGGTAGCCTTGTTCTATGATTCGTTTCGCGTGGCATTGGTAATTTCACACCCGCCTTTTCCTCTCCCAAGTCATTCGACCGCGTCGGCCTTATCTCGCGCACGCAAGGCGTGGGGCTGCTGGGCTACACATAGGGTCGAACAGCACGGGGGTCGCGTAGCGCGCAGCGCTTGGCTGGAGGGCTAGCTAGATGCCATGGAGATGAGGGGCACAACATAGGCGTTGCTTTTTTAAAACTTGCTAAAGGGTCGAAAATCACGCGAGAACGCGCTAAATATCGTAGTTTAAATAAGTAGACGGTCTCACACCTGTCGGGTGAGACCGTCTACTAGGCCAGCATTCACCCGCACACCGGTCGTACGCAACCCCGGTCATAAGACGCTTTCTCGTGGTCCCTTGAAAGTCGTATTATCGGGGTTCCACTGTACAAAGTAAAAACAGAAGTCCCTTAAAAAGTTGTATGGAGCCTGTTGCTGTTTAATCTCTCTCTCTCGTTCACCTAAAGCACGTTGTCCCGCGTGGCGTCAAGGCCACGTTATACGCGGATGATGTCTGCGTTTAGAGACCGTCAAGATCGCGTCGGGTCACACAGCGGAAGCTGCAGAAGGCTCTTGCAAAAATGTCTACACACCTAGCGCCTAGAGCACTGCAACTCTTCTAATAGAAAGATTTGCAGATTACATCTACGTTTAGGCCTTCAGATGTATGACGCGATAGCATCACTTCGGAGTCGAGGGAGCATTTTAAAATGGAGTTGTTGCATTTGTCATCTATGCTTCCGGAGCACTGAATTTCCGTGACGAGAGCTAGTTTAGCCGCAACTTTTTTTAATTGCCGTGAGACAGGAAAGCCCGAGGCCATCAATATTTGTGTGGAACAGTATGTGGACGTGTAAAGTTGCGTCTGCGGGGTATCAACCAGTTTGAGCGAGAAGGCGACAGTGTCAGCGTTTCAAAGTGTTTATCCTCTAGCGTCCAGGCCTGAGCGAACCTTTTGGTTCCTTTATAACACACATAGAGAGATAGGGAAATATATTTCTGGAGTAAGATTTGGTGATATTTTCGGAAAAGGGAGTAAAGAGTTGGTAGACCCCAAAGGGAAGGAAACCGGATTCCAGGGCCCTAGATTCCGCTTACGCTGATTATGGAGTGACGAGCTGATCAGAAGAGCCTGTCATGTGCCGACAAAAGTAGAGTATGTAATGTTACAATTGTTCACACATGAGCATAACCTTGAATACGACCAGGTGTCGTATAGAATAGAATGGCTGCATCTCGTATTTAGCGCAGTTTTAAGTTAATGTCAGACGCTTTACCACCAAACATCTCCGCCCATCAAGATTTCTGAATATATGCGCAGGTTTGTATCCTGCGGAGAGTTTCCGATTCATTCATCGGTGTTGAAATCCGCGTGTATCGCGGGGAAGGATGGTGTCCCTAGGCGTAGAATGACGAGACATTCTGTATACTTTTAGGGGAGCGGAGAGCGTTGTCGTGGTCAACAGGGAGTAGGGTATGTGAGTTCGCGTGGATCTTTGTCGGCTTTGTCACTACCTTCCCGATCCCTTATGTCCCAGTGTTAATATGATGTGAACTCTCATCATGGTGGATTGCAAAATCTCCGAGCGTTTAGGTACTCTGCCTGAAGCCATGACACTGGTGGCCTTTCGAGCATGTGGAATGCTAATTAAGAATCTATTCGGTAGTTCTATTATGTGGATCGCCGAGAGGATGGCTCCGATTTCCGCTTTTTCCGTTCCTGTGTGTAGGGGGCTAATGAAATCACAGCGATTGTCACGATAGTCAACCCCAATTGTTGCCTTCGTACTTTCGGACGTCGCGGTGTCAGCGTCTACACTGTTTGAATGGTTTTGGAACTTTCAGATAATGATTTTTCGGGGGGGGGGAAGGATTTTATGGAAAGCCGCTGGATGGCTGAAATATCTATTACGGCATCCAGCCGTTTTTTCTTTTGAAATGTGCACTTATTTCAAAGTATGGCTGGCACCAATTTTTTTTTTTTTCATGCGCTCTCTTTCTGCTGAGATAGGGGCCTCTCATGAGTTCTTCAAAATTATTATAAGCAGAATTTAAGGACCTTTGAAATAATCTTGAAATTTGGGACGTCAAGGGCGGCCTTAAATGTGCTGTCCTGACCATGCGGTTTGTTGGGTTTTAGTCGATGTGGGCAAGTATGTAGTACGGCAGGCCGCATGATATCCTCCTCATGACCACTGAGTGAAGTAGCTTTGTCGTTTATGCTTCCATTTCTGCTCTTCCCCTGCATAGGCATTTAACAATGTGGGCCAAATATTCAGATATTTCCGGTATTTTGGCAATTGTGAGATCGCCTTTGCCGCTTCCCCGTATATAGGCCCATGCCGAGAGTACATAAGTGACTGTTCAGCGGTCGCTTACCTATTTTTTGGGTTTTAATTCACGAAGCGGCATCTCAAATCCTATTAAGAAATCAGTTCGAACCCCGCCAGATCCAGATTATCTGGATTCCTGCGCACTCGTCCCATCCAGGGAACGAAGCGGCCCACAGTTTTGCCCGCGAACTCGTCAACGGGGCGGTGGACCAATCGTACCTGCGAGGGTCTAAGGAGGGTATGGTTACGTTTCAAGAGATTGCATCTCACTACAGAAATGAAAGACTAGTTTACCCTGCCCCTCATTATTCACTAACAAAAATCCAGCAGGTAACATGGAGGCAACTCCAACCTCATACCTTTCTGAACCCTTATAAATTGGCCCTAATGTACCCACGTCTGTACACCCCAAAGTGCAGAATGTGTGAGGCCGAAAAAGCCGACTTAGCCCACATCCTATATGAATGCCCTGAGGTCCAACCTAAAGCCGAATGGCATCTCTCTAACCAAATAGAGTGGGACACTGCGGTGACCAGCTCCGAGCCTGAGACCCAAATTCAGGCCGTGGACTGGGCTTCGGAAGTCGCCACGAAGCAAGGTCTTCTGGCCACTTCACGGAGTCAAGAAGAAGCCCATCAATAATCAAACTTAATGATTGTTGACTAAATAAAGTTGTTCCTCCTTCTCTACCCGATAACATTACTTGCCTCATTTTTCGATTTTCCCCTGGCTGCTACCCATTCGCGATCAGCCGCGCTCATCAAGCGGCTCCGGAAATACGTCATGGCTACTTATTCCAAAAACCCCGCTGCGGGGATTTCACATTGCTTTTCACGGCATTTCGCCTACTATCTTCGTTCCCCAGGCTACGAAACTTCATGTGCACAGGCAGCAGGTTCGTTTCTTTGGCCATGTGACGAGAGCCAAGCCACTGGCGGGATGTCGCGTAGTTCGAATTATGCGTGCCGGTGCCTACTCTCATTCGAATTAACGGGCTTTTTCGTACATAGAACGGAGCTTGGTCGGACAAAATCGAAACTTCGTATTATGCATTAGTTCAAATTACGAGCTTTCTCTCCTTATGTAAGTTATCGCGTGCGGTGTGTCACAATTGGCACTTATCAATCTGCTTACCAACCAGTTACACATGAACTACCTTACTAGGAACTTTACTTTTTTAATAAATACACCATAGGTCTAATAAAAATAGATAATGAATCTAAATACCCAACTACCCTACATCTGCAGACGAAACGAGGGAATTTTTAACCGTACATAATTTAACCTTACCAATTTAACAGCGAATTCAACAGTACCACGACCTGGAAATAATTGCGAATCCAAAGCGCTAGATTGCTTACTTTTCTCAAATGCTTAGGTATACTGAACCCTTCGCTCGTTCGAAATTGAACGTACATAATTAGTGGGTAGAGTAAATTTAGTTTTCGCTTGACCAAATTCATTACCTCTCAAAAATAGTGTTTTAATAGACTCAAATAAAAGAAAGACTATATTTTTAGAGCCAAAAACAATATATCTTTTGTTATACTCTCACACGTGCACTAAGGAATACGAGTAACTAGTATGGCTAAATCTGTTTACTTCAGTGAGTTGACAGTGTGGGGCGCTCATTATGAGCATCTACAGACAACTCTGGGGGGCTGTCGGAATAGTCAGGAAATTGCGATACATGTTATCACTAAAAACAAACGTTCTTTGGTGTTTTGCACGATTTCAATTCAAAATAATGTACTGCAGCTTAACACGGGGTAGCACCACGGTTATTAGCAGATCTAAACTCGTAATGTTACAAGTGCTTTGCAAGCAGCAACAAACACGCCTGCTTCATTGCGTTATGGTCTTTTGGGCTGCGAGTACCACAACTTACAGCGAAGCTGTTAGGCTGTCGTTGGACCTCTCTCTCTCTCTCTCTCTCTCTCTCTCTCTCTCTCTCTCTCTCTCTCTCTCTCTCTCTCTCTCTCTCTCCTCTTTCTCTCCTTTCTCTCTTTGTTTTGTTGTTGTTGTTGTTGTAACATAGGCTTAGCCCGACTGCATGCATACTCTCCGTTTTCGAAACATATTCCTATCCTTGTCACAGTTTTCTGCACATCTATATGAGAAATGTGTTCTCAAAGTTTGTGACAGCAAAATCATGTAACTGTACTCCTATGAAGGCAAGTCCCATTGCCGCGACTTAAGTAAACCTTCTTTGTTACTGTTCTTGCTGTGTATCCGACTCTTTACTTATACTATATACTATTATATATATATATTATATATATATATATTATATATATATTAGAAATGAGAACTGACAAGAAAATATATAATAAAATCGGATACTACAACGCAAAGAACAATCAATAGGTTTTTGTACCAGGCTTGCAATCAGATATATTTACCGATTAGTGCGCATACATTTAATATTATTATTATAAGTTTGACAGAAGAACAGAAGGACTGAAAAATAGTTTCTGGACGTTTTCAGACGGACTTTCTCTTCTGATAAACTATAATATATTATACTATATATAAATAAATCTAGAGAAAGATAAACTCACAAAGCGCGCAGAAATAGTATAAGTAAAGAGTCGGATACACGCAAGAACAAGAACAAACAGGTTTACTTACGTAGCGGCAAAGCGGGACTTGCCTTCATCAAGTAAAGTTACATGATTTTGCTGTCGCAAACATTTCCGACACATTTGCTTATATAGGTTTGCAGAAAACTGTGAGAAGGAGCGGAAAATGTTTCGGAAATGGAGAGTGTGCATACAGTCGGCCTACGGCTATGTTACAAAAACAACAAAATCCCCACCAAACAACAAAAGACAAAAAAAAAAGGGGGGGGGAAGCCGAGAGGGGGGGGAAGCGAGAGAGAGAGAAAAAAGAGGTGTGCCTGTTAACAAAGCAGCGTTCCAAGGTTGCACCATGATGGGTCAACGTATGTCGCGCGGGCTTCAAGTTCAGACAATGCGGGAAACTGGACAACCGCGGTTTCAAAAGAAAGGGAAGAAGTATACAGTAAGGTATTCAGTGGCTGGGGAGACTGGTTGGGGCGGAGCGAAGATGGGTATGCCCCCCGCGGATGAAGAGAATAGATAGGGGGCACAAAAGAGCATTTCACAGAAGCTAGCAACTGAACAGGAAATAGGTAGGGTCACAAAAGGTTAAACATGAATAGATCACAAAGAGTTAAACATTTCTTAAGTGGTGGTGGGAACGAGGCCTCCTTCCCAGGACAAATGGCATTGTTGAGCCGCATTAGGCTAATAAAGCTGCTGTATTAGGATAGTTTCTGCGAATTCTGATGGGAAACTCGAGGGTAGGAATAATGAATATAGTTATAAAATTATGAAGCCGCCAATTTTATTCGAGGGATAAGCACGTTAGTTTTCCGTAACTTTCATTAATTCCAAGTGTGGCTGACCCAAAACTTATAAATGAGATAAGATTCCCGAAACCTCGCGGTCATGGTGCGTTTTGAAGGCGGATTCTAAAATCGTTGCTTTAAGGTGTTCAAATGCATGCCCGGGACTGTTCACATGTCTTGACAGGGGCAAATAAGGGCAGCTTTTTGCATGAGAGCGGTGATTATTGAACCGTATTCGGAAGGGCGTTTCAGTTTGGCCGATATATTGTTGCCTACAAACACTGCACTCTAGAAGATATACGACATTAGCGGAGTCACAGTTAAAGTTACCTTTTATATTTACGTAGTAGTCTGAAGCCGTGCTGGTGGCGCGCTGTGTAGTGGTCATGTGTGGGCATACTTTACATCGGGGTTTATTGCAGGGCATGCAGCCAGTAGTTGCCGGTCGGTTGATACGAGAGTTAGTAAGAAAGTCACCTAAATTCTTATTACGCCGGTAGACAACGCGTGGTGGTTCGTATACTATATATATGTATATATATATATAGTCTGAAAAGATAAAAACTCACACAGAGCGCGAAAAAAATAAGGTTAGTAGAGACAGAGACAAACGAGAAAGACGTAGAAAATAGAAATAAGTTTACTGACGTTTCAAGAAGAGGACTCCCTTTCTTTCTCTACTAACCTTATATATATATATATATATATATATATATATATATATATAACACAGAAATAACAGTTGGCAGTCAAGAAAACCTCGAAAAGCAAAGGGAAGGGGGGAGGTTGTGGTAAGTCATAGAAACAGATAAAAAATTCGGAAAGAAAGAAAGTGAAGAAAAATGCCCGCCAGGTGGGATATATATATATATATATATAGCACTTGCACCTCATGATAATAGTAAGATGATGATAATGGTGATGACGATGATGATGAAGATTATCATCCTCACCGTGTGTATATAATATGGTATGTCGAGATTTCGCCGCACATTAACGATCCCCACATGGTCAAAATTACTCGAGAGCCTTCCACCACAGCGCGCCTCAAGCCTGGTTGCAGAATTCGGCGCGTGCACCATAATCTGAATCTGATTCTCATTTTGAGTGAATCCGGCTTGGCCTCATTTTCAGTACTGAATTAATTATATACATACATATATTTCTGACCTCTGCCTCCAAGTGCCGATGTCTCCGTCCTTAAGAAATGTAAATTGTTAGAAGAGATTGTTTTTCCATGAGTCGTCAGTATTGCCTACTGGAAAGAGTAGCAATACTGAGACACAGAACACTCATGTGCATTTGACAGGCTACTGATAAAAAATTTCCGAAGGGGGGACTGAAGACTGCAGCATTTTTTTCATGCTCAAAAAAGCGCGCAAAGCAATTTAACGCGACGTGAACATACAGCAACATATTCATTCCCTGAGCATAGGCTATCTCTAAAATTAAATAATGAGGGTTAGTAGGCTCCGTCCTTCTCTTTAAAGATATAAATGATTCCTGTGTATATATTTAGATGTATTTTGTGTTTACATGGCATTCACAGTCAGAAGTTACGGATGACGCAACCGCCGCTGGTGCTGCTGGAGCGCCTGTGATCCTATGGTAAGGATTTGAAGGAATGAGTGGAAAGTATGAATTTAAGCCATGCACGTCTGCAGTAATAATGATACAATACGATTTTAGCCACATTAGGATTTTAAGTGAAAAGTTACTGGCAACACAAAGGAAACCTCGATTGGTAATGTCACTGGCAATGTAAATTCGAGGAATGCTGCGTTCGTTCCCATCGGAAAGTTTATAGCTGTTTTGTCTGAAGTTAACTAGCTCCTTGTTACCCTTGCTAACGAGGCAGATCAGGCATGGCATCATTGTCCAGCCGCTATGCTGCGGCTTTTTCTCCTCTTCTTGAGGCATATGAGTTTGCACGACCGAAATAAAATCTTCAAACTTTTAACCTTCCCACGTTCCAAAACGGCCAAGCGTATAATTGTCCTGAGCTTGTTCAATGATTTTAGCAACGCACGATGCTCTATCCCGCTACTTCTACGCAAGCAAAAAAATGAGCGGAAGCTCACTTGTTACCAGTGCAAACAAGCACTGCCTTCTACTGCCTGCTCGTTCGTTGGGCGCGAGATTTATTTTATTGTCCACAGTAAATTAGATACGGGTGGCCCACAATGTTTTCTGGTAAGGGTGTATACAGGTGGATACTCACATAACTTGTTACAATCATATAATTGCACACAATTTCGTGCGACTTACCCCACTTGAAAGCTGAGTGGTCTTGGTTTTCGCGTAGCAAAATCTAGTAGAAAAAACATTTGCTACCTAAAGAAAGAGTGGAAAACGCAAAGAACCAACGGCTACTGAAGTGCCCTTACGGGCAAAACCCGTCATTCACGTGGCACGTCCGGCCGCCACCAGTTTGCCTCCGGTGGCTACAGTGGCGCTAGCCTGCCTGTTGCTCTCGCCTTCATCGCTCTTCTCCGGCGGCGCAGTGACGCGGGGCGAGGAGCTGCTCCGATTGGCCCATTGATTGCCTCGAACGCGCGGCCACGCGTTGCCCCCAGATACACGAGGACAGAATGCTGGCAGCCTGGCCACGCCGTTGTCCGCTTTGTTTGCGACCGTGTGCGTTTTCTTTTTCGGCGGGACCAAAGTGGGCGAGCCTTTTTCACGAGTAGTCGCTCGATTTCTCCCGTCTTTCTTGCCCCTGGGAAAGGAGAGGCGCGCACCAAAGTATTTCAACTGGCGCAGTATTGGGAGCGTGGTGGAGATTCCCTAGGGGCAGGGAAGCGCTGAAAAAAGCAGCTCCTCAGCATAGGCAGCGGAAAGAGGTGAATCTTCTACGCCTTAACGGGGTTTGTGGGCGGTAGATTTATTTTGTTCTTTTAATACACAGCAAGAAAGTAGATGAGTACGACAGGCAAGTTTATTTTCCCACGAGAGTTAAGAGTATGGAGACTGCTCAAAAATGCTGCACAAAACGGCCTGCCAAATGGCAGAGCTATTCACTTCTTCTGACAATGCGGCGTCCCGATTGAGCTTTGTACCTGAGGAGTAAGCGCTCACTGTTTATTTCACATCTTCTTATATTGTACAAACGGGCGTGCAGTGGTATAAAAGTCCGCTTGGACATGATGTAGTTTTTTTATTGCATTTTTATTTTTAAAATTGAATTCAAGTTTCGAATTTCGATTTTGTCACAGGCAGCTGCTTTTTGAGAAAAAGCTGAATACATACAGGTGAATGTGCTCAGTATAAACTTTGTGATAACGACAGAAATTACATAATCCGCTGAAGAGTCGCGTTTGATAGTTTCTGACCGTTCTTAAACTTCCGTAAAAAGAATGTAATTCAAGGTAGTAATATTATTTTCACTTTGTATTTGTGCGAAAACATTTACGTGTTTTATAACAAGCTTCACTAACCATGTGACAGAGCGAAGGCAAACAGCGGCCGAAGGTGACTTTTCATGGGAAGAAACGAACTGGCCAAGTGGTGATCAATGTTTGCAAGCATTTGTTTACAGAAGCCTGAATAAAGCTACAGGTAAGATATGAGATGAAGGTAAGATGAGCTCATATATAAACCTCTCAGTGTCAACGGATACAAAAGAACTGTTCCCTGAAATCGAGGGTACGACAGGCGCCACTAAGACGGCAAGAATCATGGAAGAAAGCAGGGCACCAACCACAAGAGAAAAGGCAACATTTCACTGACGTTCCGGCCCCCCTCCCCCGACATGAACCTTAAAGAAGATCGTTTAATGGCCTCCATCCCTTCTTTCTATCGGCATAAACAGAAATTCGCTACACAATCTGGAGTCGGAGCCTTCTAGGAAGCGGTACATGTGGCCTGCCCAGTCTATAGCATGTTCTGATGCTTGCAAATGCTTGGCTAAGGGCATTCCGCAAGAATTTCGTATTGGTTACATTATTGCAATGTGATCTTACCCGTCATTCGAAATTTCATGATTGCCCTCATGCGGAAGCTGTTTAAAAATGCACAAGACCGAAGTGACCTATTTGAATTCATCCTTGAATGGCTTTTGGTGGTTGGATTTGATGGCGCAAGACCAAATGGGGCAAAGAGCGCCAAAAGGAAGTACTTAACCAACGGAGATGCAAAGGTAGGTCCTAAAACTGGGGAGTTAATGTGACAAGGAAACGAATATGGCTGGCGTAGACGGGCCAGTTTTGATTATGCATGATACAAAATGATCTGTAAAGATTTGTTTTCTCATAAAAACTAAGAAACGCGCCAATAAGATATAAGGTGATCGTGCGTCCGACAAAAAGAACGGTGGGTGGAATGTGATATGTAAAACCAAGACGGGAATTAGAATGTGGATTACGTATAGGTGTTCACCACACATGCTGCACAGGGGTCTGCAAGAGCCCGTCAGGAGGAGGTGTGTTGCATGCATGTAGCCTATCCGTAATCTAGCTAAGGCAACTTCGCTGAGTCTGCTGTGTGAGTCGGTATTGTAGTGTCCCAAGTGTGGTTTTATTACGTGTAGTTTGTTGTCTATCTGTTCCCTCCAATGCGTTTACCATGTTTTACGAAGTTGTTGTTGATGAGTGGCTTGACGTTGGTATAGGGCACCGCTACGTCCACTGGGTTTCTGAGTGCAGCAGCAACGGCCCTTTAATCTGCCACC
Organism: Haemaphysalis longicornis; assembly: GCA_013339765.2. Lineage (NCBI taxonomy): Eukaryota > Metazoa > Arthropoda > Arachnida > Ixodida > Ixodidae > Haemaphysalis > Haemaphysalis longicornis. Next base: position 80,286,194 of record CM023448.1, on the reverse strand, counting down.
TCATTTCACGTTATCCCACAGCGACCTGGAACCTAACACACGGTCACTTGAAGATATCAGCCATATGCTGACATAATGGTCCTAAGAGCGAGATTCACGATGTTGTTTTTGGAAGTCTTTCGGGCTGATAACGCGCGCTCGACGCTGAATGAATCTGTGTAAATGATAGATTTTCGAATATGATATTGCCGCGAACTATTGCCCTCTGCTTTGTTTGTTTCTGTGTTTTACTGCCAGCGTTTGGGCGCACCCAGCTGTCTTATCTCAGTTATAAGTGAAGCGCGCGTATCCGTCTCTTTCTTTTGTATATCCCCTCTCTTCACTATAGAATAGAAAGTCCGTCTTTGATAGCCAATGTTCTAGATTTGGTACGATGGTTCTTGTAAAAGTAACCGCGAAGGGTGAATGCGCGCAAGGCAAACACCGCGGCCTTCAATTCGACTACACTCGTCCGTGGGCGTCATTTTGTTGTCTGCTCCTTCCCCGATTGCGAATCTTCTGAGATCTTAGAGGAGCGCAAGTTTGCTCCAATAAACCTTTGTTCTTGGAAGAAAACCTGCGTCGGCCTTGGCCACGTGACATCAGAATAGGTGCTGGGTACATGAACTCTAAGCCCCCGGCAAGCCGCCGAGGAAGTCTTACCTGTGCTAGCCGCTGACTGTGAGGTCTCCTGTAATACACTCTCGAAGCCACAGATTATGCAAGACGCGGAGTCATGGTGGCGACCGTAACGAAGATAGACAGCCACGTCACGAGCCTCACTCTCACGAAAGTAACGACGCTACAGGCCGAAGAGGTAGCTATAGCACTGGCGATAACGCAAACACCGGCGGAAGTAATTATCACGGATTCTCAGTCAGCGTGTAGGAGCTACCTTCAAGGCCGCATCTCACACACCGCAATGAAGATCTTGAACCAGAACCCTCCAAAGAAATGGGTATCGGTTGTCTGGACACCGGCTCACACTTCTCTCCGTGGCAATGTCTTTGCTCACGAGACTGCTCTAGGTCTAACCAGCCGAGCGCCGCGAGAGAGTTGGCTAGAGACGGACATTCCCTTGACATCATTCCAGGAGGTGACGCAATACTACAGGCTAGCTCGGTTTACGCTTCCCTCTGCACGCCCCTCTCTCAGCAAGAAAGAGGAGCGCTACTGGCGTATCCTGCAAACGAACACCTTTCCCCATACTACCAAGCTGCACTTTATCTGGCCTACGCAATACGACTCGCAGTGTCGATTCTGCAAAGCACCCTGCACTCTATACCACATGGTGTGGAAGTGCCAGCTCAACCCCTCACTTTCCGCGATTTCTAACTCCTCGGTTGAGCAGTGGGAGGGAGAACTGGCCAGCTCGAGCGCCGAAGAACAGCTTCGGCTGATTCACCGGGCTGAGACGGCTGGACGCTCCAACGGGGTCCTGGACTGAGGACACCGACCACTTGGCTCTTTTTACGTTAATAAAGTTAACTCTCTCTCTCTCTCTCTCCTACAAGACAGTCCAATGAAAGTGGTGGCAGAGACAATGACCAACCCTGCCAGTTTATACTTCGTGGTTCTGCAACGGCCCCGGGAACCACCGTAATTCGGGGGATACCCTGGCGAAGTCCCAGAAGAGTAGTTGGAGAAGCTGGTGCGCGTCCAGATCTCCAACAGGCGGGACGACGAGAAAACCTTCTAGAATGTTTTCTTTTATTTAGACGACGCAGCTCAAACTTGCTTCGAGTACCATGAGAGTTTACTCACCAACTGGACCCTATTCAAGAACGAGTTTCGTAAGACATTTACTACCGTCCTGCGGAAGGAACGAGCCGCGCTTCTGCTCGAAGCCCGAACGCAACATCCCAACGAAGGGGTTGTGGTGTTTATTGAGGAGACGAAAAGATTGTTTCGCCGTGCCGACCTGGAAATGATGGAAGAAAAAAAGCTACGGTCTTCAATGCGAGGGGCAAAACAAGGGTGTTGCATACGGGAAGGTGTACCCGAGACGACCTTCGTCGCCTCCGACATGCGTGTGGTAGCGTGGTGAAGCGAGCGGCCAGCCAATGTTGCTGCCTCGAAGAAGACCAGAAGCCGAAGGCAAACGTAACTTGTTTACTTCGTGGCCAGAGATGGGCCCAAGCCAGACAAGAGCAATGCCCCGACGGGCGAGGTTACAGTACAGGACTCGAGCAGAGTGACAGCATTGATTCACTGCTCAAACAGGAATGAACTACAGCGCTTGGAGGGGTCTTATATATACCCAAAGCGCTAACGGTCAAAACAAGCGGTCCCTATTGTGTACACGACACGAACGGCACAGACACACACAACACTTTTCAAGAGTTCGTGAGCAGTCGGTAGTAGCGGCCCAGGATGAGTCCGAGAGAGGGCAGAGAGGAAATCTCCGCAGCGGCTTCCGCGTCCTTCGGACAAGTCCCTGCGGGTTGCGTCGGCAGCCACCGAAGTTTGATCACGCGGATAGCGAGGCACCTGCGATCCAGACAAGTCGCGACGCGTTTGAATCGTCGGCTGCAAGCGTGATTCACCGACAGGAAGGCCTGCTTGAAAGGCGCACGTAGTGGAGGCTTCGCCGCACAACCGAGGAGTATTGAACAAGCCCTGCGCCGGGCTGATTTGTAACAGCTTCTCCGCCGGGGGTCCGAGATCCCAACGGATAAGGGTCTTCAACCGTTGTTTGCAGGGATGCTTTCGGAGAGAAGTGCTCGCCAGATGCTCGACTTCAGGGCTGGGCTGTACGACACCATGCTGGAGCTTCACCGGGCAGGTCACTGGACGAATAGTGGCTCCCCAAGAACCTCTCTGGCTTGGTCAGGTGAGCAACACAACACAGGAAGACACAACCGCATCGCCGGCATGTGCGAAGACAAATCCACACTGAAGCTCTACCAGGCGTTTAGTTGCGCTAAAATAAGCGAATAACTAGCTACACTAGTTATATTTTAGCCCAGCGGTACTTTAGCCAAGCACACAAACTTGAAAGGTGACATTTCGCCTGATTGGAAACGTTCTACACAAAAAGAAACGTAATCGTAAAGGGCGAAACCTGCTTCAGGAAAAACAGTGAAATTGAGAAAGTCAGGCGTCTACACGCCACTTCTCGGGCTGAGAGCTGCGATTTGAGCTCTCGTCATTGCCCTGAGCTTTCCCCTTTATGAATCGCACCTTCGGTGCGCCCGTTCTCTGAAAGCTGAAGCGCCCAGTCGAGAGGACATCGGCCTTCTTCAGAGACGTATCTCTAGCGCGTGGAGAAGACTTCCCTAATTTCCACCGCTCAAGCAAGGCGTGCGCTTTCGTTCTCGGCCGCTCCGAGGTCCGCCGAGACCTGGCACAAAGCGTGCGTGAGCCGCGGTCACTCGGCAGGTGCGCATGGGAGCTCTTGCCGCACTTTTTTGCGACAGTGTCGGTAAGCGAACACCAGCGGGTGTTTTCGTTCTCGTTGCCGGCTGTCCAGGCCAATCTAGGTACGGGCGGCCCGGTCTCAGAAGACGGCTCAACCCTAGGCGACACCGGAATCGCTACTAGCTCGGCTGGCCATTACTCGACATCGAATATCTCAGTTGGAGGTGGAACGCTAGCGACTCGCTCAGTTGCCCCGTCTTCGTTAAGCTTAGCTGCACCGCGAAAACCCTTCAGTGCCTCGACTGCCGGCCCTGCCACTGCATTGCTCGGTTCTGAACTCGCGTCCGGAGAAACACCTTTAGTTTCAACGGCTCGTGTTGCGTCCTTTCACTAACGGCACGGTTTAGGCTTTCCCGCGGAACGTCGTTAGCTTGCGAACGGCGAGCGTTCGGCTTGGCAGCCGTTCTGAAGGCTTCCCGTGAACCTGAGCACTCGGAACACGACGCTGACACATCTCCGCTCACAGTAGGGCCTTTACACACAGTGGTCTTACGCTCCCCTCTGCCGTGAGCCTCCGGAAATGCACTATCCACGCTATCTTTCTGAGTCTCGCCATTCCTCTCACAGGTGGCGAAACTAACCTTACTTGAGCACTTCGCAGCGAGCTCAGCTGATTCTTTCCTCGGCAGTTTCTGGAAATTCTACCCCTTGTCGCGTAACAGCTGATCCGACCTGTTCGAAAATAGGTACCTGTATTCTGGAAGAAGTTGTTGGGGATACTGCCGCCTTCGTGACAAGTTCACCAAACGGACTTACGATGCCGACCTTAGCAATCGGCAGGCGCACGTTTCGTTTGCTACGGCCTTCCTTCACCCAAACACACTGTCCCGTCAGCTGATCCGGTTCAACGTACGAAGGGTGGATCATGTCTACCGTCGCCGCGGAGTCGCGAAGAACTCGGCACGGTTTACCGTTGACCACTCACGTACGTACTGGCTCTAGAAACTGCCTGCTGTTCCTCACTCTGATCTAGCACGTGAAAAACAAGCTTGCCTTTCTTGCCACTTTCTTGCACGTGAAAAACAACCTTGCCCCAGTTTTCATTCCGGTGTCATCGATTTACTCGGGGCCGTTCCGGGGCTCCTCCTCCCCACCGTTGACACCTCTTTCACAACTATTTTCCTTCTCGCCTCCACTGATGCCCCCTTGTAAAGTTGCGCAGGCGGTAGCTAACGGCGCTGTGCGGCTATCAGATGATTGCGAAAAATAAACTGAAGCACGGATGGGCGTAAAAAATGCACTGACAATAACTACAAATTGTGCGCAGCAGGAACTGCAGTCTTCTCGGTCACGGCGCATTTTGCTGCGTCTAGGACGTGTTCGCGTGCTAAATATAGCTAAAATTTCTTTTTTCGTGTTCACCTTCAAGGTTTGCTATCCGACAATCCCCGCAAGTTCTGGCGCTCAGTCCTGCTCGCGATGCTTCCTGCAATTCTTTCAAAATAAACGACAGAATCATTGATGATCCGGCGGAAATTTCGAACACTTTTAACTCGTTCTTTCAGTCTGTCTTTACAGTCGACAATCTGGTTGTTCCTTCTTTTTCCACCTCGAATCCAGCGTCTCCAATCAGCGATGGAGTGATCACTGAAGAGGGCGTGTTAAATCTCATACTTAATTTGGACACTAAAAAGTGTAATGGACCCGATGGTATCCCTAACATGTTTCTCGTTCGCTACTCTCTTTGGACCTCTCAATACCTTACAAAAATTTCAATAAATCCATAAAATCTGGTACCATTCCCAGATCTTGGAAAAAACGGCAAAATAGTACCTTTACATAAATCTGGTGACAAGCAAGTTTTCAGCAATTACAGGCCCATCTCTCTTACCCCTCATTCCTGCAAGCTATTAGAACATATTATATACAAACATATTATTGCATTTCTCGAATCTAACATTCTGTTGTCTAGCTTCCAACATGGATCCAGACGTAGTTATAGTACTGTTACGCAGTTAACCGAATTCGTGCACGACATTGCTTGTAACATGGACATTGGTAATCAGGTTGATGCACTATTCATTGACTTTTCGAAAGCGTTCGACACTGTACTTCACTCTAAATTACTATGTAAATTAAACGCCCATATTAAACAACCCGCAACTAGTTACTTGGATTTCTAATTTTCTTTCTGAGTGCTCGCAATACGTTTGTTATAACTCAACTGACTCCGACATTGTTAGTGTTAGTTCAGGCGTTCCACAAGGTTCTGTACTTGGCCCGTCACTGTTTCTACTGTACATAAACGATTTGCCTAATAACGTCAGCTCTAAAATTCGTCTGTACGCGGATGATTGTGTTTTTTATGAACCCATCTACTCTCCTGAAGCCCATCATCGTCTAAATGACTCATTTACTAAATTTTGTGAATGGTGTGCAACCTGGCAAATGAGTATCAATTTTAAACAAATCTGTGCTTATCTCTTCACGAATAGTAAGTCCCCTTCCTGCTTCACGTACTCGTTTAACGGATCCACCTTTAAAAAAGTAACAGAATACAAATATCTTGGTGTTGTTCTTTCCAGCAATCTATCTTGGTCTCAGCATATTAACTTTATCTGCACAAAATCTTTAAAAAAGTTAGGTTATGTAAGACGAACACTGTCCCAATCCCCAAAAAGCACTAAATTACTAATGTATAAAACACTGATTCGTCCAGTACTTGACTACGCATGCCCCGTATGGAACCCACACAAGCAGGGTGAAATCGATAGAATTGAGGCCATTAAAAAAAAAGCTATCAGATTTATTTGTAATCGCTATGATCGCTACTTTTCACCTTCCCTTGCCCTGTCTTCTCTTGAACTCACCCCATTACGCATGCGCCGACTAAAGGATTCTATGAAATTGCTTTAGTGTTTTATTAACTCGGTATATCACATGTCTCACAATACCTACATCTCATTTGCCTCGCCGTCCATAACTAGAAGTAATCACCACCTTAATATCAAGCCTTACCATTGTCGAACAACGCATTCAAATTTAGTTTTTTTTCCTTTCACTGCCGAACTCTGGAATGGATTGTCCGGTGATACTCGCTCCCTTCCGCTGGAAAATTTTTTACTTGCCCTTGCTGATTTGCGTTAACTGTTCTTTTGTTTTATTGCTCTGTTGATCTGTTCATTTGTTATTTTTTGTTCTGTGAATGCTCACTCCTGCCATAGCCCCAAATTGGGGGCTGCAGTATGTGTAAATAAATAAATAAATAAAATAAAATAAATAAATGAAATCAGCGAACGTACGACGGCGTGCGCTACTCCGCTGCTACCTTGCAGCGCACGCCGCCGCCGGCCCGCATGTTGCAAATCGTGTTCGAACCTCCCGGGTAAATTTCAAGAGGTTCGGACTAGCCCCGCACAAGGCAGCAGCGAGCATGTTGTTGCATATTGCATGTTATGCTTGAACCTCCCGCGAAAACGTCAAAAAGTTTGGATTAGCGGCGAATGGAACACAGTCTGGGGAAACGGTAGGGGGGAGGGCGCTCCCTGGTGGCGACACATGAAACATGTGTGAAAGAAAGGCAGTGAGAGAGATGACGCGGTAGCCACAAGTGTCGTACTCCACTTCACCCTTCGCTAGACGCTCCTCTCCGTTTTCTTTCTTTCGTCGCTGCTGCGCCCACTCACTCGGTTACGCAGGCATAAACAGACGCCGCTCCCGCGAAGCCCAGGTAACGGCTGCCAAAGGGCTGCCCCCTAAAACGACCGAAACCCGCCGTCGCGGCGTATGTCACTTCTAAGCACGCGTACATGACCGGTTCTAGGTTTATGCGTGCGCAGTTTTGTAGTGAAAAATAGTGGTAGGGAGGAGATGAGGCGTGCACGCGCAGCTATAGGTTTCATGCCCGTACTGATGGATGGTATGTCTGTTGTGCTGATACAAGATTTAAACGCGGACTGTTAAACGGCCCAATGGGACCTGTCCGGAGTCCTTAGTGGTAGAGCGGATCGGGTTTGTGTGTTAGGCTAAGTTCAGATTACCGACGCAAAACCCATATCGTGATCTCTGGACGCAAAAAAATGCCATGTCACGCAGTTAGGTTAGCTGAGATGTGAAATAACGTCATTCTTTAAGTCATTGCGACAGTTGCGGCGACAGTCTGAAGCCGGCCTTACACAAACAGTAAGGTGCTTACGAAGCGGGAGGGATAGAGGCAGTTCCATGTTTATCTGCAAGAACAAGCTTGGATCCGTCAGAGGGTCAATGGGCTAGGAAATATGCTCCATAGTAAATTACGACAAACGTGTTTTGTTTCGTGCGCTCCGTGGACTGCGTCCAGCTTTGCAGGCCATCCTTCTTCACAGAGTGGAAAGGCACTAATTTTTTTTGTACTTATATAGCTTATGTGAGTGAAGTTTGTGTTAAAAGTCAGTGTTATTCTAACGAGGCATTCAAATGAACCAAAACTTGCATTCTACCTTCATGCACCATTTTGTTTTTACCTTTATACCTTGTTTTATTCCTTACACAATTGTGACTCACGTATTCTTGTATTTTGTACGTTTCTAGTCCACTGCTGCTAGGGCTGTCAATCCTGCAGCATTGAATAAATAAATAAATAAAGTAGAAACGCTAATATAAACCATTTGCGTAATTTGGCTCAGTTTCGATAAAAAAATACTACCTTTTAAGGAATAAAGAACCTTGGGTTGTCTCCATGGCCCGTTTGAATACTGGGAAAGAGTGGTTACTGAATACTCTGGCTTTCGTTTAAATGCGTTTGAGTATGGTGATTTTGACGTATACACGGATTCGAAGCATCAAGTACGTGCCATGTGTAGCAAAATGCGTGGTTAGACTTTTTCCTGTCTTTTTTTTTTATTTCTTGTTTGCTCAGCTTCGTGCAGCCGTGGAAGATGACGGGAATTACGTGTTATGCAAAGAAATGTATTACTGGGAGCTCTTTCATTGTTTATTTTTCTGGTTTCCTTTGTTATAACTGTGTTAGCTTTCTCACGACGCTGCTGTTGAGCAGAAAGGGGGCTGCGGCCTTGACAGGCTGTCTACTACAGCTTTTTTCCGTCACTCATTTTCCTGTCCGTATTTATGGAGCAGAAAAAGTTGTAACACAAATGACTTTAGTTTTAAATTTAGTTTGTGTGGAGTGCTAATTGCTCTTGTGTTTTTTCTTTCTCTTTTTAGGTGATGCCACGGAACAAGGCAGAGGGTTCATTTTGTAAAAAGTAAATTGTATTTGTGTTCAACCCAATTAGTGTCAGAAACTTTTGCAGACAGTGCTACAAACTTCGCCTGCGTGCATACATATGGTGAACGTGCATGATCAAATATACGGGGTTCGCATGGAATGCGTGTAAGTTTTCGACACCCGGCCACTCAAGCCGCTGTGCAACCCCGAGTTATATGGAATTGTTACCCGAGAACGGACACGGAATCATTGTTTGGACAGAACGGGTGCTTTCCGTAAAATTCCGAGTTGCAGAATTTCCGTAGGCATAAAACGGACACCTTACGTTTTAGATTGTGCGGAAGTTCCGTAAGAGAGATCGAGTCCGTATTACGGATTTCCCGTAATCCTCAAACTGTCCGTTTTCAAAATTACGGAAAGTGCTCGGCAATACATTACATCCGGGTTGTTCCGTAAACCGGAGAAATGTTTTTACAGTGTACCGCTATTATTCCCTATCGCATTCTTTAGACATTTTTCCACTTCGTTATTACGACCCAGTACGGACTCGCCTTCAAAGCTATCCTTTATTGACTCTGTGTGTCATGAAATAACGATTGCCTGTCATCCATCTTGCGTCACAAGCAATGTGTTGAAGCAAGGCGACCTCGACGTCTGCTCCCATCGCGATAAGGCAATTTCAATGCCACTGTCTAAACACAAAGATAAAGAGAACAACCGAGGGGTTATGTAAATGACGGCTATTATGCCCTGAGAAGTGTCTTAATCACGATATACTTTTTAAACTTCACGTTTCCAAATTTTCGTTTGTTATTTGTTTTATTTTTTTATTTTTTTGTGTTGTTGTTGTGGGTCCAACCCCCGAACTGAAATCCGGCGTGCGCCACTGGCTGCGATGCTCTAATTTGCGCAACATTGGTCTTCACTGTCTTTTGGTGTTTAAGCAGAACATCTGGTAACGCATTGTCAATGTTTATATACGCGCAGGCGATGCTCTGGCACGTATAAATACGCGACTAGAAGTGCATTTGTTCACGTTCACTTTGATTCGACGTATAGGCGGCATTCTACGGCCCTCGTCTCGACGTTCAGTAGCCTATTTTCCACCATAACTTCAGGGCGTACGTTTGTTAACACCATAAAGGGTTTACATTGTTTGTCCCGTGATAGATAGGGGGAATTTTAAGTAATTTTTGCGGAATATATTTGCGCCCGCTATCATCACTGAAGTCACAGGCCGGAGCCTTTATTTCGTGTTTAGCAGCGCGCAGCCAAAGTGTCATTCGGGTAGCCCGAGTGCCCTCGGCGTAAGTGCACTTAATAGAACTGCTTGCTGGGCTATAGTTGGTGAGTAGTTCCCATGATTTAAAGCGCAACGAAAAACACGGACGGTGAATACAGAGTAGACAGGACAGGCGGTAACTACTATCTATTAGCGCCTATAGACAGGTCAGGCGCTAATAGACAGAACAGCGCTTGTCGTGTCTTACCATGCATTCACCATCCGTGTTTTTCGTTGCCCCTCAGATCATGGGAAGGGCACTTAAATAGGCACGTTTGACAGAGGTATGAGTTCGGGTAGCCTAGTTTTCGAAGCAAAAGCCTTAAGTGCCGCATTTTGCGACACACTGGCGTTGTTGAAATTGCTGTTCGATACAGAAAATGGCCGCTTCTGAGTTTGTACGGGAATTTAATCGGGGTCTCCACAGTACCTTCCCACTGCCAGCGGTGGAACAAAAGTTAGGCCAATGTACGCCGGCGTGTCAAGGGAACGTGGCTACGCGTGAATTTAACAGGTGCGCCCCAGCAGCGCAGAACGCCGATTCTGGGGAAGCTGCAGAATGTGTCACCAGTCTGCCGGTTGAAGTATGTCGCGCCGAAAGATGAAGAAACGCGTGAGACGCAAATATGATGTGGCAATAAAGAAGTCGCTGATAAATATCGCCAGGCTTTCGCCTTTCTAATCAGCCGATTAACCTGCCACCTTCTTTTCACCCCCCTCACACAAACCCAGCACGCACAACTCAACGGCCTTATACTCAAAGCCTACCTGCACGCGTTGCTTTTACCTCCCCAAGCCTTATACCACGTGCCTTACAGCTATGGGACTCCACAACACTACACAGGAACTCATCGAAGCGCAGCGCTCCCCCCAAATCCTCCGTCTCTCCCGCTCCTCCACCGGACACCACATCCTAGCCTCCCTTAATATCAACCCCATTCAAACGCCCTCCCCCTCCCACTGCCTATACCCCCACACGTACGACGCCTACTCCTCATCAAACCCTTCCTCGCACATGTACCCTCTCCATCATTCAGGCCGCCGCATGGTGGAGAGGGTCCAAACTCCATACCATCCCCACCCACCCTCCCCCACTACCATCTATGTAGACGCGGCTCAATACCCGAACAATCAGGCTTACGCCACTTCTATGCACGGCCCTCCCTACCCCACAACCACGTTTGTCCTCACCCCCTCTCCTACGGTTTCAGAGGAAGTTGCCATTGCCCTCGACAGTTAAACACCCCCTCACTCACCACCATCCTTTCCTGCTCCCAGCATGCCCTATCCAACTACCTTAAAGGTCATATCTCTCCACAAGCTCTCCTTATCATCCTCCGACACCCTCCCCAGGATCCTGTGGAGCTACTGTGGACTCTGGCCCACACTGGCTTAGGAGGCAATGAGGCAGTACATTCACATGCTCGAGAAATCGTTACCCGGGCCCCTGCTTCTTTTGCTCCTAACCACGGCATTCCTACCCCCATGTACCACATACACCGACATTACACTCCACCCCAGACTGGACCGTCGAACCCCCCCCCCCCCCCTCCCCCCCCAAAGCGCCCTATCACCAGAGGAGGCCCGCATGTGGCGCATCATCCAAGCGAACACCTTCCCTCACCGCACAATCCTACAGCGCTTCCACCTCCCACCGGTTTCCCACACCCTGCTTCCCGCACTGTGGTGCGCTGGACACGCACTTTCATTCCCTCTGCCAGTACTCCCAAGAATCTCCCTACCCAAGCCCCCTCCTCCACCCCCCCCCCCCCCCCCCCCCCCCCACTAAGGCCTGGGAGCAGGTCCAATGCAGAGCTCCGAGGTTTCGGTGTCAGACCAGGTGCTAGTCACCTCCCGAGGGCCTCCAGGTCTCTGCGGCCCTGTGGGCAGCCCGCCACCGCCCCAAGAGGGGAAGGTCTTTGATAAAATGTTACCCTCTCTCTCTCTCTCTCTCCTCTATCTTCTCGCCTTTAAGGAACGTAATCAGGGCTTAAGAGCCCCCGCGAAAATTTTGTTTTGGTCGCAAGCAAACCTTGATACCAAAACCATATGATATCTATCCGTAAAGGCTAAATCCCTGTATAAATAACATTAGCGTGAAACGAGAGTGGGCATTAAAAAAAACGGATGTTTGCAAAAATTTTTATTACCACAAAAATGCAGAAGGTCGCCTGATGAATCCCCAGAAATAAAACGGAGCCGAAACTCAGAATATACAATTTTTTAGGGATAGCATCTGTGTAGAAGTACTGAAAATGTGACCTTTGAACTATAAAACTTCCTCACTTAGAGAAAGCAGTTTGCCGTAACCGGCGGCCAAAGTGGTTCGTTCAATTGTAAAGCGAGAGTTAGCCGCGCATGCGACACAGAAAGCTTTCGTTTCGCTTGACTTTTCTTTCTTACAGTGCCAGAAATGCGACGTTTCCGCGGAAGTGCAGCGCGCGACGGCGACACCCCCTAGGATGCGTAACTAGGAACGCATGTCGTTGCGATGATGGCAGCGGCATTTTCAAATCACCGCCAGCCGGAAAAAAACGAAAGCAGCGTGTAAGGCACTAGTGCCTGAACTGGTCACTAGATGGTAATAGCTGTCTATAGGCCGCCAATGGGATCAGAAAACCACAGAGGAAAGCGTTCTTTCCTGCGTGCTGAAAACAGTCGATCATGGAGGAAAGGCAGTCGATGCTATCCCTGTCACTACGGGCGCCAGTGAGGAGACCCTATACGCTGCGTACAGAAGGCTAGGGCTACATACTAGTGTTCCTATTACGCACTAGATCGCGCCAGCTGTCTGGGCGCTCTAGGCGAGCGGCCAAATCTTGAATGTGAAAGGCGGGATAAATAGTAGTAGTAGCAGACTGCAGTAGTAGTAAAAAACATTTTATTGATCCGGGGAAGTGGGAGTGTTTCCCTATTGAAACCATGTGATGAGAGAGCGGCATCGCTCTGGAGGCCAAAAGTATCTGCACATCCAGATTGCTGCTGGTCACCAGGTTCTCCCACAGCTAGGGGGTGGGGAGGGGGGATGGAAGAGGGGGAGGTTGGGGTTGGACTTGCACTCTAATATGATATGAGGAAGAGCTCCTGGTTGTAAAGACATTACGGGGTTTATAGGAGCCATGAAGAGTAATATGCAAATTTGTTAATCCGAAAATAGCCTCGTTTGAATAACACTCACACCACTTCTAACGCGAAGTTCACTAAAATAAGCTGTATAATGAGGATAATAGAGGGTAGGCAAGCGACACCCTAGCTACTTTTTTGCATTGAACTCATCACGTATTACTAGCAGCTGGCTGGTTGTGATTGGCCGAAGCCGGCAAAATCCAGCGCCAATTAAACAGTGATTAGAAGCTTGGAGAAAGGTCTGTTTGCGCTTAAATTTAGCGCACATTCTTTTTATAGCAGTGAGAATGGCGTGGTAAACAATGAGTGTTACGAACAAACACGCAAACATTGAAGCACAAGTGTGTACGGCGCGATGCAGGCCGAAGTTGCGCAGCCGTCGGGCGTGTTGGCCTTGTCTGACACAACAACGGCCAACTGGCACTTACGTGACCCTGTTTGTCGAGCATACCCAATTCTTCGCGACTGATTGCTATCAACCGTAACAAAAGTAAGTCCAGGAACAAATCTAGTCATAAACAGAGGAATTGCGAACAGCGGTCGTTTAGCGGCACCGTCTCGCCATCTATGAAGGCAGACAGTAAAAAAGACGATTTAGACGTTTCGCCGCTTGCAGCAGCCTTGGTCAGCACACTAACGATAGTTTTAGGCACATTCCCTGAATATGTCATCCCCGACGCCATTAAACGCACAATTTAGCTGGTAAATTCAATTTTGCCTTGTTTTTTTTTTTATGTTCTCTATGATAGATCTTCGTTTACTGCCGGAAAAGCGTTTCGCCCCTTATAAAATACAAATCGTTCGAATAAAGCCAACACTTGTATTTTGTCTTCATGGCCTTTTAACGCGCCGAAACTACACCTGGGCTACGAGGCGCGCCGCAGTCGAGGGCTCCAGAATAATTTTGAACCACTTGGGGATCTTTTCAACGTGCACCGAAATTTCAACACACGGGCGCCCTTGCTTGCCGCCTTCAATTGGAAAACAGCCACCGCGGCCGGGAACAAGGCTGTATCTTGGGCTCAGCAGCACAGCACCTTTAGCCCAACTGAGCCGCTCGGCAGGTCCCGGATATCTCCTATTAATTTATACAGGCATGGGCATGTTTGCCCAGTCCCGTGTTTGTTTTCGCACTTGGGAACGTTCCATTCAACAAATCGCTCACTTGGTTCTCTTCGGTATACGTACGCCGAGCACCCCTGATGAGAACATTCCGTAAACTCGCTCCTACTTAATCAGGCGAAATAGTGATTACGTTTATTACGCAGGATATAGACTTTACCAGGGCTCATTCGGGGAACGTTTCCGTTGAACGGTGAAAGCAGAGTTCGTGAATATTTTAGTGGTAGAAATGAGGCATGTATCAAGTTCTGTCAGCCTGTGCTCTTTTTCTGCGACTGCCCTCGTTTGGCATAAATTTTATATTTTGAAGCAACTTACAAGTAACTGGGGTATACGGCGATTGCATACGCAACTTTTCGTGTTCTATCTCTATCAAGGGCCCTATGCAGTTTTGATCTTTTTTCCAAAGGTCAGACCAGGCTTGCAAGGCATGCCGTAGCGAAGAAAAGATGTAGGCTGCGCATTTTTCAGTCAAGTGGTATGTGTAACAGCCATCTTCAAGGGCCTCTAAGTAAAGGTTACCGAAACAATGCGGCAGCGCAATGGGAGGGTAGAATTCTCTCGAAACCTGGTTCACGGCACCATTGTTTGAAGAAAGGGAAGCGGGCGACCGCGGGGACGTGGAATGGGGGATGGGAAACAGTAAAATGATGCTGATATTAGGGGAAGCTACCAATAAGACCTGTTCTTTCTCTAGCATGTTCGACATCCTCCGGCCGCGCGATTAGCATAGGATGCTGCTGAATTAAACAGTTTTCAGTGGTCGTTCCGCCGTTTTTGCCTATCGTCGCACCAAAGAAGCAGAATTTCAAGTTCGTTAAGCGTCCATGATACAAATCGATGTCCTGTCCGTGGAAGCCACACCGTGCTAGTCCGTACTTTCGCTTCTATCGATGCTTGGAGCGTCGGTGATACCTGCGCTTTGGGGAATCGGGCTAGGGCAAGTGGATTGTCTTGACCGTCGTCGGTCCTGGATGACCTGACAGTGTTCGCATCAGCTTGGTGTTTAGTTTCAGATCAGTTTTAGATGGCTCTTTATGCTGATTCTCTGAGTCTCTTCATGCGAATAGCCGTCTTTCTCTGTGGGGATTTCCTTTTCTTGGTCGTCGTCTTGATCAACCGGCAGATTTTTAGGTGTTTCCGTGGAGTTTTGTTTGCAGTACTTGTGCTGGCGCGTCGTATAGCCACCCAGTTTTGCTGTTTTCGCTTACTTGGTTTCGACGTCGAGGTTTTCAGGGTTTTTCCACGTTTTGCCTTAGCTCACATAATCTCCTCTGAAGCCGTGCTGCTGTGATGACATCTATCAGGCGTCTCCATGGGTAAGCCAGAGTTTCATTTGTGGTGTACGAAAACTCTGCTGTGCTTCTTCGGTAAGCTGTGGTTTTTGTGGGCCTTCATTAGGTTGTTTCTTGCGCATTGATCTTGTTTTCGCTTCGTTAAAACTTTGCAAACAAGGCCACTGTGCAGATCCCCGGACAGCGTTTCATTGAATTTGATTAGTCGTCGTTTTTGTTGTCCGTAATCGAGAAATTTCATCGTTGAGGTTGCAGTCATCTGAGCGTGCAACAGGAACGGGTGCCTTCACTTGGTTATTCGATGAATGAATCCCTTGTTTGAAGGAAACGGCTTGTTCACTGACTTCTGGCTCATGATGAGGTTCCTTCAGACGCGTCGTCAAATCCGCCGTTTTCGTTTAGAAGGTGACTTACTCCAAAACCGATTCGTTGACGTTTATGATACTGTCTGTCTTTTTCGGAATTATTGTTACAAATTCATTGAAAGAATACTTTTGCAAATCCTAGGACAATCGGCCCATTCTAAATTTGTCACCAGGGTTAGAATTATATGCGGCTCACATTCTTTCGCCTAAATCATCCAGGTCGGCAAGCTCTTCTATTTCGATTCTGTCAAGCTTCTTCAGAACATTATAGCAATTCAATTAGGCTCTTCTTCAGGACATCTTCAACGATTCGATGATGTCTGGGCACTCATTGTGATTTTTTGTCGTCGATCAGTGTGCTTAGTGTCGTTGCGGGCGAGGCTTCTTTGTTGGCAAAGGGTTTCCAGGTCCATTCTCGACGTTGTTAATGTCTGTGTGGTGGTCGAGATAAATCACGGTCGGTAAAAAGTCGAAGCCATTTTGTTGTCTCCACTGGTTTCCGCGAGCGTCCGCTAAGTATCGGTAGGTTATGAGAGCGTTGGATTAGGTTGTCGTTTGGGGCGTCGTCCTAAATGCCTTCTTGGATCTTATTACGGTCGCCTGCGTCGATGGTCAGGGGTAGCAGTCCATCGCAATCATTACGTCACTCACATCATCGTTGAGGGGCGATGAGCCACTCCGTTCTTCAAGTGAGATTGAAGAGAGTTGCATATGCATATGATTTCTGTTTAATGGCGGATGGAACTGTACAATGATGGTGATATTAGGGCAGCTGCCAATAGCCACCTCTTCTTTCTCTAATATTTTCTACAGGGAGAAAATGGCTGAAGCAGACATCCGCTTTTCTCGCGTCGCTTTTATTGAAGACCGACGCCTAGGACCATCGAACTGTAAACGAAGTATAAGCAACATTGTCGCGCGCAATGACGGCGCACTAAGTGAATAGCCATTGTTTGCACAGTGCCCTGCTGTAATTGAATTTCGTCTCTGATTTCTTGTAGTTGTAGAATTAACGATTACATTTTGAGTTTTCAGTACACCAGATAATCGGTCAGATCACAGGGAATGGACATTATAAAACATGCTTATTTCAGCATGGTGCAGTTCACCATCATGTCGCATCTCTTTGCTCCTTGAAAGTTGAATGATCTAACATTAGAATGCAGAAAGGACACACAATCCCGCGCCTGAGCACAGGCTGTTGTCATATGAATAAAACATTCGCCAGAGGGAAACAGCATAGCTGGAACCATGAAGATAAACGTAGCTTTCTTTCGCAATGGGTAACGTTTTTGATTGATTTATTGATTGATTGATTGATTGATTGATTGATTGATTGATTGATTGATTGATTGATTGATTGATTGATTGATTGATTGATTGATTGATTGATTGATTGATTGATTGATTGTGGTATCTGCTTTGTATCGGTCCGATGAGGTGTGTCATCTCATCAAAGAATCTCATTTATCTGCGTTGGGCTACTCTTTTCATTCTAGCGCTGCTTTTCACGGCATGCCCAAATTCCATTCTGCCTCCTACAGGTGGCAGCTGTCCTAGGCTGTATTCCCCACTGTGCTGTTCTTCCACCAGCATTCTAACCTTCTTTTGGCCACCTTTCCAGCATTGCAGTTTACTGTCTCTGTGCTACCTTTAAACCTGCCACAAACTCCCGCGTACAGCGTCTATTTTTGTACAGGTTCTTATTATTGTTGTACAGTCACTGGATTTATTGCGTCTATCTTTTCTGTCTCCGAGAGTCCTCTAAAATATTATGGTCCTGGGAGGATTCAGTGTCTAAAGATCCAATGAGACGAAAGATCCAACAGTGGATCATGTCTCCGTGGACCTTTCGTCTTGTTAGATATTCGGGCTCGATTGGATCTTCCGTCCCGGTGGATCTTCCGTCTCGGTGGATACTCAGGCTCGATTGGATCGTCCGTCTCAGTGTATCTTTCATCTCGTTTGATATCGAGGTCCTTCGTATTATATGAACGTCCGAAGCACTCCAAAATCATCTTCAATGCCTAATTGAGCAAAAGAGTAGCGAGAGCGTCTGCGTTTCAGGTGGGAATATATAACTTCACCTAAATAAATGATAATTTGAATATAAATGTACTCCTGGCATTACACGCTCCAAATTGTCAGGAACGATATTTCCGAACAGCAGCTTCACGATGATGGAATAAGTAGCTTACGACATATGAGTTATCACTCTCGTATCGACTGGAGAACGCCCACAACAAACATTTTTGCGGATGCTCTCAGTTCTTCTTTACGCCTGTGTGTGCGTGTGCGTGTGTGCGTGCGTGCGAGATTTGTTAATTTACACATAGCAAGGTACCGCCAACCCCTATTCTAAAAGATATGTTGCTCAGCAACGAGCACAAGTTATTAACTATCAATGCTAAGTTCTTCTATTTATTCACAAGGGGTTTTTTTTTTTTTTCTCATTCATATGACGGTTTAGCATTTCTTTCAGTTTACCTAAAAACAAGTTAAGTTTCATTTGGCTGGCCTCTAAATTGACACATATCGTGTGACGTTAACTATTTCTCTTACTGATATCACATCACGGCAATGCGTCTGCATATTCAAATTCTCCCCTTTAGTGTGAACCCGGACAGCCAGTTGTCCGTTTACGAATAGGAAGATTTCCGCACACCTTGTCACATCTTCTCGATCCACAGCGCGCATCGAATACCCATGGAAGTGAAAAAGAAATCTGTCGGTCTGCATAATGTTTCAACTTCAGTTAAAACAATACATCGACAGCAATATTTCATTCAAGTGCGCACATAACTGATCCCAGTTTTTAGTAATCGTTCGGATATTTATGTGTAATATGGTGACGTCTAGTTGATTTGAGTCCTCGGACATCACTGATTGGAGGAAAGTCCTCCCATTCGTAAAATGAATCAAAAGTAATCATTAAACAAGATTTACTAGGTCATTTACAGTGTTATTATGAATCACAGAGCTCCCTCAACTTCTGCGCGAAACTTTCGGTCGTTGCTCAACCGCCACGAAACTTGATGTTTTTTTTGCTTCCCAACTTGCCGGCATTGAGTTGTGTTTTCGCACTCTGGTGAATTTTTCGTTTTTGAAGCTTTTTCTTTCCTGAGTTGCTTTTTCTTTGATAACCATAGGTCGCGTTTCTCTTGATCTCTAAAGCGAACAGTGATAGCTGGAATCTTCTCTTGCTTAGCCTTGAGCATGTGTATCGCTTCAACCGATTCCTTTTCGGGTGCCTTTATTTCTAGTTTACGGCTAAGCTCCAGTAGAACCTGGTGTAAATCCTCTTCTGGATAAAACATGTATCTCAACGTTCTTCCGCCTAGAATACTGCTCAAGATTGTTGACAGTAACCTCTAGCTGCGCTATTCCCGCCTCTTTTTCCGCAAGCTTCCTGGAAAGTTCACCTGACACCTTGTTTAAGGAGTCAATTTCCTTTTCATGCTCCGCGTTTTTTACCCGAACATCGTCATACTTAGAGGCTAACAGTTCCATTGATTTTTCAGTAGCCTCCATTGTAGTGAATTGCCTATCCACTTTCTTTTCCAAACTTTCTAGTCTACTTTAAAGGGCCCCTGAAAGAGGTCTTCCAGATACATGGCTGTCTGCATTTTCAGATAAATCACTGTTCTAGTGATCACCTCCTTCAAAAATTTTGTTAAAGCGAGGAGCATTAGTGGAGTTATTGCAAATGAAAACAGCGCATTTTCGTTCGCCACACCTTTCCCCCTCGTTTCTACTTTGTCCTCGCCCCGCGGCAGCGCTGTGCTTGGATATTTCCCATGATTCCTCGCTTCTCGGGAACGTCTGCAACAACATCCGGCTGCGTGCGTCTGCTACAGCGGTAGTACAGTACCGTGTCGCAAGCATCGCTTTGGAATGGGACCGTCTGACTTTCTGCGTTCCGTTGGCGCCGCTTTTTTTATTTATCATTCTGCTTATGAATCCCGCATTCTACTCACAGCTTGGCAAAGATGACAGAAGGAATAGGGCGGCATTTTACGTTTTCACACAGCGCCAAGAGATCGCGCGAAAAGAGAACGACCCTGTCAGCGACAGCTCGGACGCGGCAATGACGTGTTCGCACGTATAGTGGGAGTCTGAAATATGTGAGCGAATGACTAAAGAATCGCCTCAAAATTTGTTAGAGTGCGCATACATGCGTTCCGAACCGACGTCGGTTAATAGATTGCTTAATTGGCTGCTCGTTCGCTCCAATGTCTAGCTTGGTTGTGTTGTGGTGACGCAGTGCCAGCGCATACACGGGCAGTTGTAGTATTCCATTCCGTTATTCCGATCGGTTCTAAACCATTATGACCGTAACAAAAAAGAGTGGCAGATGATATATACGTTTGGGCCTTAAGATGTAGGACGCGATTGCGTTCCTTCGACTCCCAGGGAGCGTTTTGGAACGGAATATCTGCATTTACGATCTATGCTTCAGGAGCACTGAAGGTCATCGAAGAAAGGAAGACCGTAGCAAGGGTGTCTAATCGCCGTGGCCTAGGAGAGACTGAGGCCCTTTGCGCTTCTGGGGCTTAAGATGTAAGCATTCAAGGTTGTGGCTGCCGGATGTTCGCCAGTTTGAGCGAGACAGTGGAAGGGGCAGTGTTTCAAAGTGATAATGTCTATGCCGGACTGAACATTTCTGCCTTTTGCGAAGACAGAGAGAGGGTAAAAATCTTTGTTGAGGAAGAAAGAGTTTGGGTTTAGGAAAAGTGGGTAAAGAGATGTTACAGAGCTCACAGGTGGAATTTGAAGTATAAGGCCCCAGTGCAGCATCTCCTTCCATTGCCCTCCCAATCAGCGTGCGCTGATTTTGAGGTAACGAGCTGGTCAAACGTGCCTCTCATGTTTCGGTAGAGGTGGAATATGTAATGTTGCAGTCATTGTCCTCTGATCATACCCTTGTACACGGGTAGGTTGAATTGAAAAGGTGTATGTTCCCCGAATTTAGCAGAGTTTTAAACTAATGCGTGATGTTCCCCCCGAACATCTTCGTCTACATTTATTTATATGCATTTGTGTTGGTCTATCCTTCCCAGAGTTTCCAGTTCTTTCGGATTGAAACCCCCTTGTAGCACATGGTAAGATCGTGTCCCTAGGCGTACGATTTCGAGACGTTCTGAACGTTTTTCGGGGAGGTAAGTGCGGCAGTCGGGGCTGCAAGGTGCACGGCATGTGGGTTCCCGTGCTTCCTGGCCGGTGCCTCGTTCTCTTCCATACCATTGTGTCCGAGTGCCCGGCTGACGTTATTACTTTCTTCATTCTGGATTGAAGCATCTTGCCGAAGTGTTTGGGTATTCTCCCTGCATCCAACAGTCTGTAATGGTGTCTAAGCTTCTTTCTATTCGATACTTCCGCTAGTCGGATTGTCAAGTGGATAGCTCCAACTTCCGCTTCTACGTTCGTGTATGTAGAAGGGTCATGCAGCCACAAAGATTGCCAGAGTAGTCAACTACGACAACTGCTGCCTCCTACTTCCTTACATTCCGGAGACGGTGTATACTGTGTTATCGTGATATTGTAACTTTCTTCAAATGAACTTCATCTTGCCTTATCGCCTGTCCTTCGGTAGGTTTGGATCCGTGTTCTTGTTAGGGGTAGAAAGCCTTTATGCGGGGTCGCGGGATCGATGATACGTCCGTGATGGCGTGCAGTCGATTCTTTTCAGGGGGTGGGGGTGCCTGTCTTCCACACGATGGCCCGTTCCGATTTTGTTTACCGCTCCAAATTTTGTTGACCGCTCGGTTTCTCTCGTTTCTTCAAAACCATTTAAAGACACAAATTGTGGACGTATTCATCATCATAATCATCATCATCAACAACAACAACAACAACAGCCAATTTAGGTCCACTTCAGGACGAAGGCCTCTCCCATTGACCTCCACGCGCCCCTGTGCTGACCTGCCCGAGTCCATTCTTTGCCTCGGAATTTTCTTCTTTCGTCCCTCCATAAAGTTAAAGTCCTTACCCTTCTTATAAACCCTTCTCTGCACATCCATTTTGTTACCTTGGTGGTCCACCGTTTGTCAGTCCGTCTGACAGTAAAAATTTCGAGTTAGAGGGATGCCTTATCTGCTGTCCTGATGATGGTATCCATTTGATTTTATTCGGCGCGGGTAAGTTTGTGGTACGATAGGCTTTGCGATATCCAGCTCATGATCAGTGGCTGCATAAGCATTACCGTTTCTTCGCTCATTCCCGCTCTTCTCTTGGTTAGGCATTTCATAATGGGAGCAACTGCTTAAAGATTTTCTCTTTTTGGCGGTTCTGAGATCTGCTCTGCCGCTTGCCTCTACATCTAAAGCCACGCCGAGCATTTTTAGTTAGACCAGTGGCGCACCTACGTGGGGGGGGGGGGAGGGGGAGGGGGGTTGGGGGTTGTAACCACTCCCCCCTGAGGCCCGTCCACCCAACCCCCTTCCCATGCTTCTTCCACCGAACCGACAACCGGAGTTCACCGAGCGAAGTGTGTAGTCTCGGAAGCTTTTATTATTGGAGATTCGTTGTTAAATCTCGAAGAATATTAGTGTTTTACCGGTATTAAAAATAAAAGAAGAAAACAAGAGCATGAGCTTTTAAGGATATGTGCTTTAAAGACTGTGCGGACCAGTTAACTTGCGTATAACTTGAAGTAGATTAAGAAAAAGAACGAGAAAAAATTTTAGGGACATAAAAAGTGTCCGTTGGTAGGAAATTTCTGGATGATTAGAATCTCTGGGAGTTTAAATTATTCCTTAGCCCCACTCCCCCCCTCCCTTACGGCTCGCCTCATAGCCCACGATAAACCGCAATAATTACAACTTTTGCAGGGCCACATTATACCACTTTCTGAACTTTTGTGCCAACTTCCTTCCCGAGGTTTGAATCATTCGTCGTCTTCTGAATGAAGGCCGCTGAACTCCCCTAAAAAAAGTCGGCGGGCTGCGACAGCATTCCATGCTTCATTGTGAAAGGCTGTTGCGTCGTCTTTGCACCTCTGCTCTGCCACATCATACGCATGTCACTTCTAGAGCAACATTTTCCGTCAGACTGGAAATTAGGCGCTATCTTACTTTTGCACAAGTCTGGCAGAGCCACTGTACCCGGAAACTACAGGCCTATCTCTCTATTGCCTTCCTTTTCTAAAGTCTTCAAAAAAGTCATGCATGGTTACCTTCTAGCAGCATTGCGTTCATTAATTCATCCCAACCAACACGGCTTTATGCTCGGTAGGTCAGTAGAATCAAATCTCGCATGTTTCCTAAACGACATCGGCCCCCCAGTGCTCTCTCGTCAACAGATAGATACCGTATATTTCGACTGCAGCAAGGCCTTCGATGCTGTTAATCACGAGCTACTGCTTCGCAAATTGTCCGCATATGGCTTATCCAGTGAGTTCTGTCAGTGGTTCGGCAGTTACTTGAAATGCAGGTCCAATTGCGTCTGTTATGAAGGCGTCACCTCCCGGCCTTTCGTGATGACGTCAGGGGCACCTCAAGGGTCTACACTGGACCCTCTCCTCTTCAACATTTTTTTTAATGACATCCACTCTGTCATTAGACACTGTTCGCTCTCTCAGTATGCCGATGATATGAAGCTGTATCGCGCGGTCTCCTCTCCGGATGATCGCGTCCTGCTGCAACACGACATCAATGCAGTTTCGGCATGGTGTGACAGCAACTACTTAAAGCTTAATCTATCCAAAACTATTGTGATATCCTACACTCGTAAAACTGCCCCGCTCACTTTCCCGTACTCTTTGTTCGGTTTTGCCATAAAACGCACCACAGTAGCGCGCGATTTGGGTGTATTGATGGACGCAAAACTACTCTTCAACTTGCACGTGAACCATCTGACGAACTCCTGTCTCCGAACACTTGGCATGATTTCCCGAGCCACCAGTGAATTCACGAACCCATCATGCTTCGCATCCCTTTACCGCGCCCTAATTTTGCCGAAGCTAGACTTTGCAAGCGCAATCTGGAATTGTTTAAGTCCTTCGTCGTCTCTTCGACTAGAAAGGATTCAGAAGCGCTTCACCAGAACTGTATTTTATCGATACTCACCAGTGAGCAACTACCTGCACGTTGAGGTTCTCAAGCTCCTGAACCTTGATGAGCTATGTATCAGGCGTTCCAGGCGTGACCTGATTTTTCTTTTCAAGTGCATTCATTCTAAGTTTGACTGCCCTTGCCTTGTGAGCTCTGTTCTCCTGCGAGTGCCAAGCAGGCCACTGCGGCCGCATGGCTGCTTTCATGTTGACAAAATTCTGAGCTTGGTACCAGCTAACCAATGCCAACATGCCTTTAACTGTCTTTTTTATCTGCCATTGACATTTTTTGCAACGACATGGTTCTTTTTAAACGCTCTTTGAAAAATTTTC
Organism: Haemaphysalis longicornis; assembly: GCA_013339765.2. Classification (NCBI taxonomy): domain Eukaryota; kingdom Metazoa; phylum Arthropoda; class Arachnida; order Ixodida; family Ixodidae; genus Haemaphysalis; species Haemaphysalis longicornis. Next base: position 80,262,076 of record CM023448.1, on the reverse strand, counting down.
CATCTTGAATGCACATGTTCTATAGCGCGGTCGCACATGCACTTCTACCTCTGTTCTTGTGTGTCGGAGCGAAGAGAATCATCACGATTGTGCTTGTATTTGTCGTTTAGTGTACACACAATCTCCGTGCTCTTGTTGCTCAGAAAATGTATTTGTCTCTTTGATAACTCTCCTTCTTTGTGTATATATACCCATATAATTGTACTGTTACTTCCCTTTTCATATTCTGTCTTTTGTATGCCTTATATGTCTGTATTCTATGCATCACCCGAGAAGGCCATTGCGCTGTTGGTGAGCATTTCAAATAAATAAATAAATAGATTGGAACTCAGTATTGTCGAGTTTGCCTTCTGACCTCCAATCAAATCTAATAATACGAGATCGAATTTATTTTATTTCATTTGAAAGCTTCAATGACTGTTTCTTTCATTGAAGGGACACTGAAGTGAATTTGTCAAGCTCCTGTTTTTGCTTGCACTGTGTAGACTGGCTCAAATTAGCACACTTTTCATCGTTTATCCGGTTGACAAATCGGTAATTATTTTACAAAGCGCGAAAGAAGAAAAACTACCATGCGCGGTTTGCGGCGGCCGCACCAACTAAGCTGTGACGTTGAGAGGAGGGGGCACCGTGATTGGACGATGCCCAAGGTTAGCAATCAAACAAGTTTCGGTTTCGGTTCGGTCTGTAAAACAACATGTTTGACATTCGATGGCGTCGTTGGATGGGCATTCTCAATATCCCAGTTATCGTAGTACCGCGCTTCTGCCATGTTGTCGGCTGTAAAATGCGAAAGATAAGCCTCCCAGGACAGCTTGGAATCGTAGCATTCACTATCTGAGGCCTACGCAGTGCATGAACGCCCTCCGCGTCCCCGCAGACGCTCAAATGCATGCGCTTTTCCCCCATATTTGGAGCTTGCCTCGCTCATGCCTGTATCGTAAAAAGCGTGTTCGCACCAGGCCAAGGGTCTGTTGATTCTGGCCTGTGCCCACTGCCCGCAAGCAGTCGGTGCTTATGGCAACAGCACGCCAACGAGAACTCGCTAGCGCGGCAGTGCCAGCCTGCGCGAGTTCTGTGGACTAGTTCGTGGAGCAATGAACGTTGCGGCCCAAAAAAAGGTGAACTCAGTATAGAAAACATCGGCGAAAAACAAAAAAGTTAACTCATAAAAAAAAAAAGCATGTACCCGCGGCGATTCGAACTTGTGCCTGTCAAAACACTTGCGATGACATACCTAGCACCCCAGACGACTAAGCCACAGGAGGCCGCTGGCGGCGACGGAAAAGATAAGGTGTATAATGTATAACCAGTTTACACTTTTATTTAGTTTTAGTATTTCAAGCAGCTTAGGTGACTATTTGTTGTATTGCGCTCGTGCAGTAAGCGTCCCCCGAGTTTCCACAATAGCTCACGTCTAGCAATTGCATTTCGTAGACGGGAAAGCGTTCGCAGATGCGTAGTCGTGCTGCTGACCGCTCTGCTTGTTCGCCCAGCGCAAAAAAGTGCTTCCCGCACCCTAGTTTTACGCTGTACGGTAAAAATATCAGTTGATTTTATTTCCTTAGTACCTATATTGACTTCGCTCACTCTTCTCCCCCTTCAAGAGGCCTTACATTTTCCTACTGGCGTACCAGTCAGCGAAGCGTCGCATGTGCGCTTGTGCAGCGCTTGTGTGAAGCGACCTTGACTTGGAGCTAGATACAGTGTACAAACTAACGAAGTAAATAAAGGCGCATTCTTCTATTCCCAAACGTGTTGTGGCTTAGTTTCAACTGATCGAGCGAATTGCGACGACCCGTTGGCGGCCGGCGGACTAAACGGTGGGCCGACTGACTCGGTCGCGGAAGGTCGGCGAGCCGTGCAGTAGCGCAGCCAATTGTCAGCTCCTCTCCTGCTGACGTCACACGAAAACGCCACAGAAAATGGGCGAGCGTAAAGAGAGGAGGACAGCATTTTCGAATTGATTTTTCTACTAAATAAATTCGCGTAAACGCGCACAGAGTGGTCGAAACAGGGCCCAGGGACTCCGGACTACAGTTTGCGCTCGTAATCCCGCATTGTTTGCAAATCACTTCAGTGTCCCTTTAATACTCAGCACTGTACGAGCTTAAATAGCCGTCCCTCTCCCATTGAATAAAAAAGAAGGTTCGGTTTTCCTTTATGCATTTTGCCTGAGTTTGTAACATGCTAGCGAGGAAAGCGGCAACGTTTCGTGCGCAGTTAGGAAAGCCAGTGAAATCGGATAACAATGATGTCTTGCTGAATATGCTTCCAGAAATATGGGTTAATTTGACTACTCGGCGCGAATTGTGCCAACGTATACTAACAGATTTTGTTCACTTCTAGGTAGATAGCATTTCAGTAAACTTTCGCATTCAGGCGTATTTCAAGTTCGGGCTCTATCTTTGTTCCTCGAAACTGGCTTCGTTGTGCACAGCATGTTTTACAGTTGGTAGACAGGTGAACAGCCTTTTTTGTATGTGGTATAGCAGCGCATAATTGTGCGAAGCCCTCGTTGCGTTTGCTGTCTTTCCCTGTTGTTTAGAAATACTTCGGCCGACAAGGCGACCGTTTTACTAAGAAACGGATGTAGATGTGTGTTGTGCGCGCCGACCGACCAGAAGACACGGCTATTACAAGGCTCGAGGAGACCGTCCTGGCCGAGTGTCGCAGGGCATTGGGTATCCGCGTTGTAGAAGATTCTGCACCCCTGTGGCTTTCGCTCCGGGCTCCGAGCCCTCTCTCTATAGTTCCAAATGTCGTCCTTTGTTTTCCACTCGTTACTTCAGTGTTTCCTCCCAACTATTTCGTCTATGAATAATTCTTTTGCCGAAGCGCACGTTTTCGGGTTCAAACTTTCTGTCTGATAGTGCTGGGTCCCTTTCTTGTTGGCGGGAACATGGCTCATTGGTCCTAAGAAGTGTTTCCCCGATTGGCTGCGCAAAATGAGTCCTGAATGAGCTTTTTTTTTTTCAATTGCCCGGTCGAAACAAGTCGAAGCCCTATCCACCGGGTTCGCGTGGAAGGGAGCTGCCGGCGCCGGGGTCTGACTTCAGAAACGCTGCCGCCCGTCATCGGTCTCTCAATTACTCTAGGACACCTTCACCATCAGCTATGTACCGTTTAGAACCCTTAATCTCTTGACTACTTGCTCATTTCATGTAATAAATGTATTGTTTGAAATTTGTATGGATTAAATGTCTGCCAATGTTATTAGTAAATTAAACCAGTAAACCCTAAAAATACTGAAACTTCCTGACTGCTTCACTGCCGATCACCATGCTACCGTAGCGGTAGAGAAGGGAGAATTTTCGTCATCACATAATATTCGACTGTACTGCAAAATTTTCTCTCTGCATTATTGCAAAAATAAATGTCACGAGGAGACTGCACGTGCTTTACGCTTTGCTTGAGACAAGAAGGCAATCAGGAATGCTTTTATTGTGTTTCATTCATCCCCACCCTGATCTTCCTTCCCATTCTACTTCCATACTCGGGTCCGAGGCTTCGGGTAATGGTAAAAGGCTTCGCGTGTCTTTCTTTTTTTGTGTGTGCAAAGGTGTATCCATTATTATATTCCTCCTGCAGGCGCATCGTGTAGGTTATGGCGGCTGCTTTGACGCTTAATTTTTTTGTGTGAGAAATGACGAAAACTCGACTATACTCTTCTAAGTTGTTATATATAGTTATTATTTCTATTTATTTATATTTATTTCTATTATTTATTTAAATTTGTCTTTATAGTTCGGTCATGCTTTTATATTTATAGAATGTCGTATTTTATATTTGCTGTCAAAATTTTCAACGCCCCCCCCCCCCCCTCCCAAGGACAATACGGCAGGCCAGAATTAGGCCCAAGCAGGAGGCGTTACGTGACGGTTCTGGAGAACCTCTGTTTTTTAGGGTGACTTTAACTCGGTCGCGTGGCGGCATCCGTCGTTTACCAAATACAGTGTTCGGCGGAAACAGAACTGCGGGAATATCGAAAAGCAGTTCGAAAATTCATGTAATTAGACGCTATATACTGGGTTTCATGTTCGCTTCTGCTCATAATGTATGCCTTCTTTGAATTTTGGGAGACCGGAGTTAATCTTTCACTCCCTGTTTATGGTTGGTGACCCAATGATGGTGCCGGCATTAGCCCCGCTTGAAAACACGCAGTGGTAGCTTAGTGAGTAAGTAAACGCTGCGGTACTGAGTTCAAGGACGCGGGTTCAATCCCCTCCCGCTAAGGACATTTTCCTGGTGGGAGCAGAAAACGGAAACTCCTGTGTGTCGTGATTTCAGCGCTCATAAAAGATCCCCAGGTTGTCGAAATTAATCCGGAGCCCTCCACTACTGCGTGCCTCGTAGCCAAGGTATAGCTTCGGCACGTCAATCACCGAAAATATACATTTTTTTCTTCCGCTGGTGAAGTACTTTCGTGTGATGGCATCAGTTGAGGGCACGGCTGGCGACCGTGTCTGCCGAGCATGCTACCGGCGAGAAGACGTTGAACGAACTTCATTGCGCAGGCGAGGCGCCCGCTGAAAATGCGTGTCCTTCTTTTCGTATAAGCCGTAGCACCATTGTCCTCCTCTCCACACTCCAGTTGTCGCTGCGCCATATTCCAGATTTCGGCGAACCCTTGCATCTCGCTGTCTGAGTCGCAGCTTCCGGGAGGCAGTGATGAGGTATTTCCGTGGACGCTAAATGCAGCAACTCCATTTTAAAACGCTCCCTCCACGCCGAGGTAGTGCTGTCGCGTCATACATCTTAAGGCCTAAACTTTGATGTCATCTGCAACTTTTTTCTATATCTACGTATTCCCTTAGAGCGACAAGCATAAAGTTTCTAACACTCCCAACGTTCCAAAACGTTCCAAAGCTCATTTAAATCGTATGCTAAAATAGTTGGCTGTCGACGCACGATTTTATCAGTTTGAAGGGCTATAATTTAAAACCCCGCATGGGTGCGGAAGCTGCAGGTTTCTCCTGGCCCGCTTCTTTTTCAAGTATTTTTTAGAAATCTTAAATGCTTGCAGAAGGTAGTCAACCAACAGACTCAGTACTTGGATTGGGGTGTAGCAAAATACCTCAGCCAAAATTTACTGCTTCATGCCCATTAGATAACTTGGAAACTTGCTCAAAAGATTTTCTCTCTTTCCCGCTCTTGGCGTTTGCGAACGCTGGAATTACGTCATTACAGCGGTGTAGCAGCTATTGGCAGGCTTTCCTTCAATTGCAGCAGTGAACGAATTAGATAGCCACTTTCGAAAGAAAGCCACAAAAAGTAAAGCAAAAACGGAAGGCGTGTCTGCTACGACGAGCAAATCACGCAGTGCCGCTTCGTTCTGTGGCAACTACAGTAGAATCTCGATAAACGGAAATCGCTTAAACGGAATTGCCGCTTAAATGGAACAGTTGCCTGGAATTTGGTTGGTTTTGTATTCAGATACCGTAAAAAAAACTCTCGGTAATCGGAACTAAAATTTCCGCATCACCGTGTAAACGGAACCAGAAATGGAACTTCTTGTGAAAATGCCACTGGCATGAGAATCAGCTTTTTACGGTTCCGGCTGTTTCGTTCTTGTTTTTGTTTCTCTTCCTCCATGCTTTTTTAGCCTTGTTGGCCTAGTAAGCCTCGTCTCGTAAGTGGTTAGCCGTAGTTAGCGCAACGAATTGCAACATCGACAGTTCTTGTTCCAGTCATTCGGTCATCGATTCTAGACGCCGAGGCTACAGGGCTCACCTCCTCTCGCCTCGTTCGTGCCATCGTTGTGCTATTCGTCCTTCATTACCACGTTGCCGTCTTCTCAATTCGGTGGCTCGTAAGCACCTCGCGAAGTTGAGGCCTCTAGCCTCCGTGAAGATGCAGTTTGCAAGGACTCAAACAAAAAGAATTGACCGCATTTTGTAGTGCACAGCGACTCATTGTTGCCAAATCAACTTTGTGAATGCTGTGGCCTACGCTTCTTGTAGTTTTCTTGCTTTATGAAAACTATCAGCTACAGTCACTTGTAGTGGTTAGAGTTCCATGAAATGCCCTTAGAAGTGCTGTACGCACATTAAATTTGCACCTTAGAACATCTCTCTCAGTAAACGGAACTCCCTGTTAAACGGAACTAATTTTTCCGGTCCCTTCAAGTTCCGTTTATCGAGAGTCTACTGTAAAGCTTTCGAAGTACTTCCAGATGCGCAGGAAAGAGTGAGAGTTTTTATCGGCAGTGTTGCAGAGTACCTTGAAAGTTTCGACGTGGGATGAAAAAGCTGCAGCGCTCTGAGTTGTCAGCTCACACACTGCTGACACGGCCAGCTAGCCTTGTTTACCTTGCGGCTTTTAAGTACACATGTAGAAACTGCCATCAGGAACACACAGTGGACGGGAAAATCGAGTGTGTGTGGCAATTAACGTGAAGCGCCTGCGTGCACAAATCGCGCAGTAATACTTGCCTCGTAAATGAGTTTCTAAACGCTCAAATTGAGTGATCGTGGTTTGTTTTTGCAGTTGGATGTTTTTGCATCGAGATTTGTTTTTGCATTTTTTTGCGTTTGAATATTACACATTACAGAATTGGTTTGGCAGCTAATGTGACATGACAATTTTTGGCCGTCCATACTTTGTGTTTTTTTATCTGTTCGTGTAGTAATTTTTGTCAGATTTGCTGCATTCATCCCTGGCTTAATGGCTTAACGGCGATAGCCATGCATGCAGCATACCGCCGCTTGCAACATGACCTATGATGTAATTAGTGACAGTTGAAGTGGCGACCGAGCTTAATTTTGTGGCAGCCTTTCAGTGGTCGCCTGCGTCAGACTACACTAAAAATGTAACGTTAGGCTAATCCGCCTCAACGTTAACAACACTCGCGCAACGAAATTTCTCGCTCGAGATGTCACAGATACTGGTTTCCTCGAGAGTGGCCTTCGCAAGGTGCGTGATGCTCGCTGAGCAGGCAAACTGGGCATACGTTCCGAGCTATAGTAGTAATTGATAAATACGAACGTCTTTTTTTTTTCTGCTTGTCCACACTTAGTCCGATCAACCTGCCATAATAAATGCGACACGTCGTGCTTGGAGGAGACCCGAACTGTTGGTAGCGAATGATCGAATCGCGGTAACGCCGCGCCGGGGACTTCACATGTTTCCGTACATTTGAGTGCTTCCGGGAACGTTCTGTTCCATTTCGCGACGATCGACTCGGGCTTTGACAGCGAAGACGATATTAAATTATGACTTTTATCGTGCCTAACACGTCTTGTTAACGACACACTTCACAGCAGACTATGGCAGTCTACGGCCGAAACCGAAACTGACAAAGTCCAGTATTGCGAGTGCGGCGCCGGCGTCACCTGGTTTAGGCGATCGTAACTCCTTGCTGTGAATTGTGCAGCGGACGCTAGGGTGCCTGACGCGCGCCCGGCTGCTTGAAGGCCATCCGCTGTAGCAAAAACGACCAACAACAAAAACGGAAGTAGCAGGCGCATTGAATGCGGGCTTCGATAACTCAGTTTTAAAACTTTCTGTTGGGGCAATATGGCTACAGAGGGCTTGTGTACTCGAGAGCGCGCGGGCTAAGTACGTTTCGCGGTTTTTGCCAAAGTGGGAGGAGCCGTAGCAGACGACGGCACTGATAGCACTTGCTCCGCAGTACTTTAGCGCTACCGGGGTTGGCGGTCTGCGGAGGGCTGCTACGCGCTGCCGTCTCTCATCTGACAGTGGTCGGGCCTGTATAATGTGCAATCCGCACTTGGAGGAAATACCACAAATAGCCATCTGTTTCATTGTGTTGCAAAAAATCCAGCTAGAAAATTCTGACCTTGCAAAACGTCTTATATTTCTTTGTGTCTCTGCAACTCACAGCAGCAAAAAAGTGTATCTTGCTTCTTGAGTGATAGGGAGGGCTAAGCCATGGCGCATGATGCGTTGTCTAATAGACCCTTAAAAAGTAAGACCACGCAACGACACAACCTCAACATTTTCCTCCACAAATTTACTCGAACCAACCAACAACTGCTTCAGGCTCGTCAGGATCGCAACACTGCACCTTCGGTTAACGAAACGCTCTCTCGATAGACCCATCAGGTACGGGACGCTAGTGCGACCCTCTGGATTGGCTCCGCACCGGGACCGGACGGCATAACAAATAAAATACTGCGCAACCTAGATGAGACTCTTACGCGCTACTTTAACGCGCGTAGGGCGCGGGCCACATTCAATCTCAATGGAAAACAGCCAACGTCACGAGTATTCCTAAACTAGGCAAAAATCTGCAAATTGAAACCTTCGCAATTCTGACTCACTTCGTGTGAAGGAAAACTCCTGAAACTTGTCCTCCTAGACAGGACCAACGCCTACACATACCCGCGCACCATTATTGGCACCCGCCCCAAGCTCTCGACACCAACTCTCGACACCAAGTCCTTCGACTCAAACATGACGTTATTGACAGAACGCGCTCCTCGTCATCAGTTTCCCGCACCATCCGCCGGCTCGACCTCGTGACAGGCTTCGATAACGTCACACATTCGGCAATCCTAGAGAACCTCAACAGTCGGGGGACCGGGAAGAGGGTGTACAGCTACATGCGAGACCTTTTCACCGATCGAACAGCAACTGTCACGATTCGCAGACTTAAATCAGACAAAAATCACTTAGGTAGAAGGAGAACTCCTCAGGGCTCGGTTCTTTCCTCCTTCCTTTTTAACGTGGCAATGATCAGTCTGCCCAATCTCCTCAACAGTATAGAAGAGCTCCAGCATAGCTTCTACTCTGACGATGTAACTCTGGGTGTGCGACGGTAGTGACGGTCACATTGAGGACACTCTCCAAACCATCGAAACAGTCGAAAAATACGTCGCACCCCGAGTCCTCAGCTGCTCACCGGAAAAATTATAACTTCTTCTCTGCCGTCCCACCAGTAGAGGGAAGAAATCTATACCCGCTCCCCCTTTAGTCCAACTTTTTGCCTACGGTTCGCACCGCATTCACATCGTCTCGAGTATTCGCGTGCTCGGACTCCTAATACAAGCGAACCTACATAATTTCGCCACCATGCTAGGGCTCCATAAAGGTGTGCAGCAAACAATCAGGCAACTATCCAGGATAGCTAGTCGCATCCACGGAATGAAGGCATCTAACCTATACGCATCATAGTAATCCGGGTGACGTACGCCACTCTGTACCTGCGGATATCGTTTACCCCGGGCCCGCTACCCTCCCGCGTGCCCTCCCTCAGTAAGCGAAATTCGGTGGTCTGTCGACTCCTACAGACCTAATCGTATCCAAACCCACTTCTGTATAGCTATTGCTACCCAGGGCGGTACTCCCCCGAGTGTCATAGATGTCAGGAACCCGCGGAGTTAGTACGCTTGTTATGGAAAGGCCCGCAGGTGATTACAAATAGCCGCACAATCACTAACAGCGGGCAGTGGGATACCGTACTGCTCAGCTCCCGCTAGGAAAATCACCTATGGGCCGTCCAGCTGGCTGAGGACGCTGCCAGAGCCCGAGGGCTCACGGCCGATGACTCAGCATCACAGTTGGCAAACTCAATAAAGTTCATTCTCTCCCGCTATTGCTTCTTGTGCCCATGCTGATATTTCCGTTCGAGAGTGGGAAAGGGGTTTGTGAGCCAGAGTTGATCCTGGCTAGATTTTCAATGTAATGACTCAGTTCGTTAAGTGGAGTGCTAATATTTCACTGTGCGAAGTGTCTTCAAAGCGAAGCTTACTCTAATCACTCACGGCGCCCGTCCCGTCACAAAAATTCACTGCAGGGAAGCCAACTTCACGCAATGGGTTCCTCAAAACAAAGATGATGATGATAAGCGAACATAAACCACATAAAGATAAAAACGCTCCCCGTTGTCGGAATCGGACCTGGGTTCATCGCGTTATGAAGCCGGCGTCTATCAAGAGATCGCGTCATTCCGACGCGGTATAGAACCAGTTAGGATTTCGCACTTTGAGTTCGACTCAAGTTGCATGGATGAAAGACTCGCGTTTTAACCATCTTTCTCTTAATAAAGGGGCTTTGATTTTTTATGGGGGTGAATGTATCAATTGCAGTTAGTAAAGAAATTTATTGTGCGAATTGCTAAAGGTTTCAAAATAAAAATAACGCTCCTTGGTATAACGACGACGATGGTTTATAGCATAAAACAGGCTCTGCTTGCGCAACTCGTCAAAGCTTTCACAGATGCTAATGACGTCAGCGACGCTTTGCGAGTTGCAAAGCAACCTCGTCAATGTCCTTAAGGATATGATTTATGGATTCTAGCTTTGTTATCCAGGCATTCACGTGCTTACAGAGATCTGCCCCATCTTCTATGTAGCTAGTAGAGTCGTCGCCAGCCGACTGAGCTCGTCCACGTAAACGCTGGTCTGCGCGAAGCCTGCGAACTGCTGGGCGGCCAAATACTTCGCCTGATTGTCTCGCGCCACTAGGCATGGCAGGGGAAGGGCTCAAAGACAGGGTGCTCTTCCGGATTTCTGTGTTGGAGGTAGGCTTGGGGTAGCCTGCCCCTGTACGAAAGTGTTGTACGAGTTTAATGTCTCAAACATGAGGGCCGCACAGCCTGAGAGCACTGAACAGCATGGCGCTGAGAGTTGGCAGGGTGAGAAAAAGGATAGGTGCACCAACCGACCGTCTGACAGGCACGCTCCAAGAGCTTCGCGCTCATGGCAATGCTCAGCCCGGTGACTTGCTCAGCTACTTCGTCTTCACCATAGTGGACAATCTCCTTCAGTGGGTTCGGGTCAGTTCGTTCGGAACCACCACACAGAAATCACGAGGCCAGGGCTGATAGTGATTTTCCAGCAGCTTATCTCAATTCCTTCGCCAGCTACGATCATGATGGTGATGACAGTGCTCGCCTAGATGCTTCGTTCCACTTGCTCCACCTTTCCGGCACAATATATATCATCATCAACGAAATCCTACTTAGGCACACTGCAGGACGAAGGCCTCTCCCATTGAACTCCAATCGCTCCTTTCCTGCGCTGCTCGAGTCCATTCTTTTCCTCCCAACTTCCTTATTTCGACCCTCCATCGAGTTATCGTGCTTTCCCTTCTAGACCCGTGTCTCGGTATCTACTCTGTTGCCCTGGCGGTCCACCTGTTTTCATATAGTCTCGCTACATGTTCTGACCAGGTCCATTTTTTTTAAATGCAGGGCATTTCAGTAACTCACGATGTCACCCGCGTTGACGTCCGTAGTCCGCCCCGTCGTTGTCCCTACTATATAAAAAAAATACTATCCGGCGCCCGGTTTCGATCCCTCGACCCTGCGGGCGGAACGCAATGTACATGGTGCTCTACCCACTGCGCCACAAAGCCGACACAGAATGGGACGCTACGAACGCGCCTTATATCGTTGACTCATTCAAATCACTGCTGACGAGCGCTCTCTCGTCAGCAGTTCCCACAAGTGCAACAACATTAACGTAACGCTAACTACTTAATCCGTGCGCCCCCCGGAAATGCTCTGCATTTGATCGTGTCCCCTCGTGAGGGGGATGTTTCCACTGAGTCTTCTCTCGGTCACGGGACCCGTGGCGCCATCTGGCGTAGGCGCGGCACAACTCGTAGCACTTTGAAAAGATACGGCGCCAGACAGCTGTTGTGTGTGCGTGCCGCACTTGTACAAATGGCGAGTGCATTGGCTGTCCACAGAGCAAAGCATTCGTGCAAGTAAGCCGTTGCAGTCAGTCAGTCCAGTCACGTCAGCTACAGTCAGGTAGTAGTTAGTTATTAGTTAACACTCCGACAAGCATTTGCGTTTTCTTGCTTTGTAAACAAAGCGAAACACGCAAGAATGACGAAATTTTCTTGACTATTCAAACTACGTCAAGAAGCTGCTGATACAACGCATTCACTACCACCAACTCTCCCCAAACACTAAACGTTAACGCAATACACCCACCCACTATGCGACGCATTTACTCGAGTCCCAATTTGTCGTTCGCGCGCGCTACGGTCGCTAACATCTGTGGCGTGATCGTGACGTCAACATCACGCGTTCGTGTGGTGGCGCGATTTCGGCGCTATAACACTCTCTCGCGAGGGGCATTGGATTGGATTTGATTGGATTGGCTTTTTTCCTAATTTGGTTTATGATATCTTCTACTGCAGTTTCTATGGTATCGTCTACTGGAGTTTGTTCCCTGATTTAGAAAGGCCGTTTAGCGTCTGTGAGCATCACTCCCATCATCCTTCGTTCCATCGCCCGTTGAGCCAACCTAGCTTTCCTTTCCGGTTGTTCAGTAAGGTGCCAAGTTTCCGCCTCTTAAGGTGTGAGGCCAAGTCAAAATCGCAAAATTTTTTCATGATGTCAATTTTTTTGCTTTATTATTTGTTAGATGTGTAATTTATTGGGCGTAATTTTGCTGATAAAAGTTTCTTCCTACACAGTGGCTTTCCGAAGCTACAGAAAAAAAAACATGCGAACCCGCCCGGCGGCTACGAAGCCCAAACTGAAACTACCAGTTTTGTGTGCAAAACATGAATGCCTTGGTTTGCAGCTCTTAGCTTGTTATTTTGGGCATTCGTATCCCGTGAAAAAATGAATTAATGCCCCAATAGTGTTTTCAACACTTTATGTATCAATTAAAATCATAATCCTTTCTCATGCAGGCCCGCATTGTTTTGCACGTGCTGTCTGCGGTCTGGAGTGGCATATTGCTTGGTGGATTTGTTTACTTTCTGTCGCTTTCTTTCTCGTACTGCCAGCCACAGTATAGGGTAGTTTAGAGTGCAAAGGCACACAGAACGAAAAACGAAAAAACGTAACAAGATTTATCAGCAGCGCCTCGCGAAGGCTGCCCGTCAGAGCACTGATACAAACGTTGACTGATACTGCAAAGAAAGCTAGAAAAAAAGGCGAGGCGCCACACGAGCAAAATCGGATACGAGCAAGACCCAAGACGGAACTAGCAATAAACGTGGGAGATTTTAGCTCTCCTGATCATCTCATATAAGCACTGCACTTGTTCGAAATACTTTTGTTGATTTTCTCAGAACCTATTTTTTTTTTGGGCGATTCCTTCAAACGCAAACATTCATAACTTTTTCCCTAATAAAGACTTTTTTAGTCAAACATGGCACAATTCTTTTTCACATTATTGGATGTGCAATGAACCTCAATAAATAAAATCTTGCCACAAGCTTTGATATGGCCACCTTTTGCACCAAGGCACACCTAATGAAAACGCACATTTTTTTAGGTTAGTTCATCACTATGCTTCGAGGATTCATCTGATTTCTTTGCTTTTGGTTCATTGCACGGGCCAAAGCCTCCCCTATATCACTGCCAAGCATTGTGTTTTTCTTTTGTCCGGTTAAATTGGAGTTATGATTGTTGGCGTGAGACCTGCATTTAATAAAATTTTAAAATAAAAAATAAATATAAACTAAACAGACATACTTTATCAGGCTACCATAGGGCTAAAAAGTGTGCTTTATGGTGTAGACCAGAAATCTGCGTTGTTCATCTATTTTTAAATCTTTATCACCACAACTTGGCCTCACACCTTAAAGTCATCACCGCAGCGCGTATTTGTTGCATACTATTATTTTCAGCGACAGATGTAGCTGGGAGTGATTGGCAAGTGCCACCAGCAGCCCATGCCTATACTGCACCCAATTTCTTTCTCCTGGTTGTAATCAGCACTGAACTCGCGTCCAAAGTAGCTTTATCCTTCCACTTGTTCTCGCGTCACGGTGTTTAAGGTGAAGAGCGCGCTTTCACCACGATTATTTTATATTACTTTAGATTCAGTCATATTTATGTTTAGCCCCGCTACCAAGCTGTCTGATTGTAGTTCCTGAAAAAATTCTGGCGGGCACTCTCTACACTCCCTCAACAAGACTATGTCGTCCGCAAACCTCAAATGGCTCAAGTATTCTGCATTTTTCCTGCCTTTTCCCAGTGAAGCTTCCAGACATGCTTTGAGCAATTTGGCAAGGTGGTAAACCCTTGTCGTACTCCCTTTCTGATCCGGAACTTTTTGCTTTGCTCGTGGGGGGTTATCCTGCCCGCACATCCCTTATATATGTCGTCTAGGTGTCTCCTCTATTCCCTCCAATAGGTGTCTCGTACATTATGTAGGTCTCCTCTGTTCCCTGTACTTTTAAGGCGGTGGTGCTTACTGAATCGAACGCTTTTTTGTAGTCTATAAATCTCGTGTAAAGAGGCTTATTATATTCTGCGTATTTTCTATTCCCTGACTGACGACATGTGTGTGATCCATTGTTGAGTACCCGTTTCTGAACCCAGCCTGTCCCCTCCGCTGTTGGAAATGCAGGCTGTCGCTTATGCGGTTAATTATTACCGTGGCAAACAGCTTTTATACAACCGAAGGGTGTGTAATTCCTAGGCTTCTTTTGTTTGTCGCCCTTCACGCTTCCCCATTTTACCCTTTCTTTATTTTTATTGTGGCATTTCCGGCATCAGGACTCCCCAACTGTTTCTGCTCATGCTTTCTTTATTCATGACTATGAGTTCTTTATTCATTCAATAATTATTATTGTGGGTCTGAAGCTGCTTGCGCCGCGATTTCGGAACCCATGGTAAAAAAAGTACGGTCGTCTCTGGGAACGAACCTCCCAGCGTTTTCTCAGCCATATATGTTTGGAAAAGAGGGGGGGGAGGGATTTATTTTCCACGTCATCGGCCTGACATTTAGTTTAGGTTGACAGAAGGTAGTAGACAAACACTAACTTGAATGTGCAATGTTCAGACAACTGAGCATATCGTAAGCTGTGGACCGCAAGAGCGGCGCTAGTCGGAATTTTGTCGACCGCAGTTTTTGACAACGCCATCGTTTTCAGAAAAGTTGTATACTATTATGCATCCAGCCTCAGAACGTTTCTTAACTCCGTTCTTTCAGTCCCTGCAGTAGTTCCTTGTGAAAGTCACTGTCTTAATGAGGCCAACACAACTAATGTAAACATATGGCATGCAGCGCCCCAAATCGCGAAGTCTGTGGCGCAAAACCTCGCGTTTCAAGCTCCCCTGCAAACCGCATAACAACCTGGCGAGTGCCGCCGTTACGAGCACTGGCGGAGGGAATCGACAATCAGGCTCTCCCCTTCCTACCCTCACGCGCAGCCGATGCAGCGGGTGAATGGCGCGGCCGGTGACGTCACGAGTGACCCGCTTTTTCTTACGCCGCGCACGATCTATTTATAGGAAGCGGAGAGAAGGGAAGTGTGGGTTCCGGGCATGACGTCAGTGGTTGCGCGGCCGCAGGGTTCGTGGCCTGGTGGCATTTCTTCGCCGCGGGGTCGTTGAACCCTCCGTTCGCCGGTGTTGTGTATAGGCTGGCGGGACGTTGCAAATGAACGCTCCGCATTGTCAGCACGTGCTACCTTTCTCGCTTCCGCGTTCAGTCTCGGCAAGTTCTCGCTGTGATACAACTGTGTTGGTTGGCCATAATAGCACTGCAACGTACGTCTTTGCCCCGAAAGCCGGCGTATATATTGTGTGCCGCAGAAATACAGCTTTAAAAAAATTCTCAACGCGGACACAAAATGAGCATCTTTCTTATTGTCTGCTCTTGCAAATAACGCGAGCATGCGAGGTGAAGTAACACACTTCTTATTTGCAGTTGGCATATCAGGTACGAAGACATGTCGAAATATGGCTTGGGCGCAAAAAAAAAAAAAAAATGCTGGGTCGTTTTACGTTCTGGTAATGAAAATGGTAATTTGTGAAGTGGCCTTGTGCATCTGACGGCCGCTGTCATCTCATTTTTTCTCGACTGGGTATGTGACCACTTCGTAGCACATTCGGAGCTCCGTTATGAGGATCTCTATTATCGTTGCTCATGGAAACCGTAACCAATCCCCGGGAGAACCCATAATGTTTTCGTATTCCAGGCACGACTGCAGATTTAAGTGTACCTCAAAAGCCCTGTTCCGTGCGGTGTATATGTGCGTAGTAGTGGTTACGTCACTTGCCTCTAACCGCGCCTGTCTGGGTTCGGTTCCTGTTCATGCCGTGGCTACCCAAACCCCAAAATTTTCGTATGTCTGTCTCTCGCTGGATTCAACCCTCCGGCCGAAAGAAATTTCTAGAAGTTTATGTAGCAAGGCCGTTCGAAACGACTGGCATGGGTCATACATGCTCACTAAGTTATGCAGCCCCAAAGGAACCACTGGCGTGTCCGAGGCAAGATGTCAGTACAAAACCCACTGGATTTTGAAAAATTAAAAATACAGGTAGACTAAACTTTTCGATACCGAATGAGAAAAAAGAAGCTCACTGAAAAAGGGGAGAGTTGGCGCTCTTCTATCAGTTTAACTCATTAACTCGGCATTGTATTGAAGGGACACTGCAGCTTTTTTTGAAAAACGGTGTTATAATGACGTTTTACCCTGCCGCGGTGGCTCGGTGGCTAAGGCGTTCCGCTGCTGAGCACGAGGTCACGGGTTCGATTCCCGGCCGCGGCGGCCGCTTTTCTCATGGAGGCGAAAAGCTAAAACGCCCGTGTGTACGAGATTTCGGCACAGGTTAAAGAACCTCAGGTGGTCAAAATTAATCCGGAGCCCTCCACTACAACGCGCCTCATCGCCTGCGTTGAGTCCGCGCGTTAAACCCTACAATCAATCGTTATAATGACGTTTTATTATTTTTGTACAGCGAACTCGACAATCGAGTGGGAACGGAGCACAGACAACTGCAAAACATTTCCTTTTGGCAAAAATAAACAACCAGTTCCTCGGGGCACATCGCGAACGTCACTGCCGTTTGCGATTGGCGGAGGCTTCGTGACGTAATCTTAGGGATCCCCAGAGCCCGAAACGCGCTTTGGGGCAGGCCGTTTTGATGGAACACACCCAATCCAGATTTGTTAAAGCCACGAACTTAAGTGCCAGTAATGCCTTTACGGTACATGTGTACGTGCTTGAGGCTATCGTGTGTGCACCATCGCCGAAGGAGAGCCGTGCAGCGCCGATGATGTTGCCCAGAAAAGATTGATTTGATGATTTGATTTGATTGTATAGAGCACGGAGTGGTATAGGGTTTAACGCGTCGATGCTACACAGGCGATGAGGCGCGCCGTAGTGGAGGCCTCCGGATTAATTTTGACCACCAGGGGTCCTTAACGTGCGCTTAAATCTCGAACATGCCTAGAAAAGAGACCGGCAACATACACGCACGGGAGAAGCCTTGACCTCCACGTATTGCATGCATGACAATGTCATGTGACGTTTTCGATAATAAAGTGTGCATGCGCTTGTGTGGCGCTCATGGTAGGGGCAGTTTTCCAATGCGTCGCCTTCGGCGCTGCATGGTGAGTTCACCCAGGCCTCTCAAGCTTGGACGTTCCCTGTTTTCCCTATAGGCGGCGTAAATATCGACGCCCCACGTGACCAACCAACAGCGCAGTTTTCGGTTGCAGCAGTTTTCGGAGCCCGGTTGCCAGCCTAGAACCGTACGTAGTTGCCAGGTGACAGTCAGGGCCATTGTTTTGCTTTGGACAGAGCTCCAAGCTTCCATTAGGTTTCAGTTTCTACTGACACGTAACCTCAACCAGGGCCCGCTTGAAAATTTGTTTGGAATTGTAAGATAGCAGCACTGCTGCAATGAAACGCCAAATGCATACCAATTTGCTCGTGGACTCAAACATATTGTAGTCGGCAAGCTCTTCAAACTATCCGACAACAGCAACTGTGAGCAAGACTGTTCTGTTCTGTTAACAGAGCTGAAAGGCTACCGCTGTCAGGTGTCGCAGGCCAGGGCCAGAGCCAGAGCACAGCCGGTACGAGTGTGGATGTTCCGTAACATCTCTCCTTAACTGACCTGCCTTCACTTGATGTTCTTGAAGCAAACAGTTTGTTACGTGTCAGGGTATCGGTACACACGTTTCTAAAGAGTAAGGATTTGTGACTCGTGTAGACAACTTCTAAAGTCCCCGAGCCAAGACCTCACCTCGTCAAATTAAGTATTTATGGTGCTCAAGGCAGTAGAGATAGAAGGCAGGACACTAGGTAACCTAGCTGTGCCAACTGAGATGGCCTTTCACCATGTGGCCAGGTTGGAGCAGCTGTTTTCTGTAGCAATAAATGACGTTGCACACAAAGAATAGGTATCGTAGGAGCTATTGAGCATCAGGGGAGAGGCCGGTGAAGGAGCATTTTGCAGCAAGGACTGCTGAGAGGCGTTACTGAGGATGTTCGTTCGAATTCGCCTACTTTGGTACCTGAGGATGAGAAACAGAGACCTCAGCAAGGTCAAAGAGTCCAAATCATCAGCAAAGAGTAAGCTGAAAAAGCTATAAACGAAACTTTATTGGGGCCTTTTAGGCAGCTTGTGAGAACTGCTTTATGAGAACTTTTCTTATTACTGGGAAATCCATCTCTGGCTTAGAGTTTCTTCATTTTCTCTTGGACGTTTAAAATTAAATGGCTCAATAAGACTGACCATGCTGATACTAGGCACATTAGAATTGTTCCGGCCAGGAGCTTTTGATCCTTCACATTCAGTTGCTTAGTTATCAGAGAGCTGAAGTGCAGGCGTTTTGCAGTGGTGCAGATTTCCAATTGGGCTGTCGTCTAGTACATAAACTGCAGTATTTCATTTTTGATCAACCGCACTTTTCGAAATGTACCAGGAATGGAATGTTTTGGAGACGTCTGTTAGTTGGCAGCCCATTAAAGCAGTGTTCTTCGAGTGTACACGAGTTAAGTATGGGCCAAAACTGGCCATGCAAGTGTATCTATGCAAGTGTTTTTGGGCAACACCAAAGTGCTCGGCAGGAGTGTGTACTTAATGGTTGGAGGGTAACAATCGGCACCATGCTTCTTTTTTTTTGGGGGGGGGGGGGGGGGCTGAGGGTATTTGCGATTTCTGTACTTACTAAAACTCAACCTCAACCATACCCTGCTTAAGCTGTACGGGCTTCATGAGGTTACTGTCACAGCAGTGCTTTGTTCCTACAGGTGACTTTCTAATTCCCCCTATGTCAAGGTAGAATTCAAGACCCCAGTGGTCTTTAATCGCCTTGTTTGCACTTCGGCAGTGTATATGGTACACACTTTAATGGAGGCATATGATTCTCGCAAAGAGCTCCTGGAGGATAAGAGCCACCAATTTCTCTATTGTCGTGAGCACATGTAATTTCCACGAGTTCCAGGGACCCTGGTAGCAGTTTTCCTGTGGTGTGTTTGTGTTGGTGTGCTGTTTTGCTGTAAACAGTGTGCCATTTCGCAATGTGGGAGGTAGAATGTGTGTGAATCAGTGATTGATATAGCAGGAACCAGAGTTCGACATGCGATGACATTGTACCACTTGCATTGATCTTTTATTGCGGTTTTCAAATACAATTATCATCATATATAATCAGCATTACTGCGACTGAAATACACAATATCCTCCATTTTGCTTTACAAGTTTCTAATAAGCTGTGAATGGCAAGAATAACAAACAAGCATTCTATTTACTGCTTTTTGTTGCATCTTGTTGCATCTGTTGCATCTTGATGTGCAATTGCTTCTTAGGTAACCGTGAAGAGAACGCATTAAAGTCAGTGCCGGGCATGTTTTTCATATGTCGGGTTTGAGGTACCCAACATATTTGTGAATAGTTAGGAAACTCGGCAAAATTAATTTGCAGTCATTTCCTCAGTACCCCGGCGCGTTCGAGTTGTCATCTTCCTATTTTCTAATGACCTCTTTTATTGTAAGGCCTTTGTTGCTTGTGAAAAATCTTGATTTAAAAGGCACTGTTGTATTGTAAAAATATGGAAAGGTGTGTATCACCCGTTTTGTCCGCCCTCCCTGTAGTGGAAATAGTAGTAACAAGAATACAGTGGAACATTAACAAATGCATTCTTAATCTGTACAGAGTAAATCGTCGCTACTGTGTCTGCAGTATAGTAGTGTTGACATGACATACCAGTAAATTCCAAGGGCGTATTGTATATGACACTTTTCTGTATGGAGTGAGCATTGAATGGCTTACAATGCAATAATCTTGCATATTGACGTTACCGCGCGCTGTGTAAAGTTTGTTCAAATGTACAGTATCACATGTTAAAAGCTACTTATTTGTTAGCTGCATGTATTTCTTTATCACATCCTAAACATGTATTCGTAGAAGTGTTTTTTATTCATGCAATAAACAGTCCAAGCTCACTTTGGTCTCTTTGCTTCGTGCCAGTCGAGGCGTCCACGTCTAAGGGTACTGTATGCTTTGAACGTGATTAGCTGCAAGTAGCGCCTCTCCAGTGCTTTGTAAAGCGATCAACTGGCCCGGCATACACTGTGGGTTCCGCCATATTAAAAAGGCGTTCAAACGCCCACTGCAAAAGCATCCGCCATGTTTACAAAGCCTTGTTTAGAACGCCACCAAGCGGCCGTCCTCGGTAGTTCACGACGCCGCCACAATGCTTTCCTGGCATTACAGGCAAAGCTAGACCTTTGCTTCTTTAAAATGCTCCCTGTTCTGTGGTTCACCTGATGCAGGGTGGGCAGCCGCAGGTCAGGTCGAAGTATAATCGCCTTGCACGGCCTCACGAAGGAGCACCCCGTTTAATTGGCCAACGTTTGTTCGGATAAGACGGGTGCGCACAAGGAGACTTTACGCAGTAAAATATGCTGTTGGGCTAGTTGGTTCATTGCTAAAGGAAAAACGAGCGCTACAAACGATGACAGAAAAAATGAAGAACGACGAGACAGATGCGCCTACGCGGCTTTAGCAGTGCAGCTTTAGCAGTACCTTACGCAGCTTTAGCAGTGCAACGTGGCTGACGCAAAGGCTGCTGCTTACTTTTCTCTATTAACATTGCGGAATTCGATAACAGGTTAGCTTCGTCAGCAGATTTACGCGTCCTTCGTAAAAAATGGACAAAGTTTAGAAGTATGGCGTGCTTTCTTGAGGTGCCAACGCTACGCGCGCACGCCAGGCTTGCGGCAGCATACCCACCACCACCAGAGAGAAGCGAATACCACGCTCACTGCAAGATGACGCCACTTCCTTTATGCCGCCCTCCCCGGTCACGCCTAAAGGTGCGTGCACACTAGCGTCGCACTTGCCGTGCCACCCTGCCGACGGCCGTTAGCGGCGTCATGCCGCGCTGCGGGTGAAGGCTGCGGCGCGACGCCGCTGGCGGCCGTCGGCAGGGCGGCACGGCAAGTTCGACGCTAGTGTGCACGTAGCTTTACGCTCCGCTGGTGCGGAAGGACGACGCACTTCTGTGTGCTCATTACGGCACTGTTTCGACCGAAATTAATGAAAGCAATTATCAATCGATCACTTTTATTTCTGCTTCGGAAAGTACAGCGAAAAAGGGGGACCGGAGAAAAAGCCGCTCATTTGCGGCTTGATGGGGTTCCGGACACACATCGGCAGTGGGACGCGATGCACAGCGATTTTTTTTATTTCAAGCAGAAGTAGTGACAAAGACAAGGGGTAGTGCCGCACTACAAACACCAATTACCCGCAGGGGTAATAACTATGCATACTTATTGCCCGCAGGGGTAATAAGTATACGCCGCCAGTTGGAAAGCCCGCTAGTTTAACCGAGGGTCTGACCGTTCTTAGAAGAAGAAGCAGAAAAGGGTCGTTATGCTGTTGCGTGCGCAGCTCGCCAATAAACCGGGCTTTGTTCTGAGGGAGCGCTTCCCTCTACTCAAACTTAAAGAGGCTTGAAGGCGTCAAACTTAAAGGGGCACTGACACAAAAATTTAGCATCTTGTTTTTTTCGTTGCGATAAGTAGCTAGTGACCTACTTATAACCTGTAGAAACCTCATTTGCTTCAGCGTGCGACGGTTGTTTAATTAGAGGGATTTTAAATGCGGCCAGTCGCAGTTTCGGTTTCAGCGAGTGCCGTGAAACGATGGATTTTGTGGATTTTGTGTGAACAAAGCTGACCACGTGACCGTCGGAGGGATATCACAGAGCAGAGCCGCCGTAGCACTGTCGAATCCGCATCGACGGCAGTTTCTGCGAATGCCCCCACGTACTGATCTCGTGAGGCGCTTAATTAAAAAGCGACCGTGGATGTGACGCAGGCGCTGCGAGTGCAAATGCTACCGCGGCTAAAGAACGACGCGCGACGCTCGAGACGGTGGGTGGCAAGACGCGCGCGGGGAGCAGCCGGCCGGTCTGCCTACAGGTCCGCCTACAGATGTGTTCGCCCAGCACTGCGGCGGATATTCGAGTGCCGCTCTCGTAAGCGGTGCAGATGACAATTTTTAATGCAACCCGCCATCGCATCATTAACTCCTTTCTCATGTAAGCCACTATGGTCGGGACTTGGGGACAATTTCGTGCTGCGGTAACAAGCTATCACTCGAGCTACCTGCGCCGGCCTGGGCCACTTCGCGGCCGTGGCCGCCGCCTGCAAGCGACCGTGCGGCTAGCTCAGTGGGCTTTTCGTGCCTCCGGCGCGTTTTCGCATCCAATGGTAATAAACAGTAATAGAAACAGAGTGCCTAGAATCGCTGTAGAACTTTGGTCGCGGCCAGCTGCCCGATTAGCTGACGAAATCACGGCGCCTCCGCCGCCAACGATCGGGTCGTTCGTTCTCGAGAGCAGAAGCTCCGCCCCCCGGGCCCTCCGATTGGAGCGGCGAGCCGGGCGAGCCCGCGTAAAACGCCGGTAGTGCGGAAGCGGCAAACACAAACTCGTGACGTGTTTGGATGTTGTTTATTTACAATTGCGCGTGGTCCTCTGCTGGCTGCTCGGTTGCGTTTCGCACACTTCAAAATTGATTTAAATATCTTCTAGGCTGTATTCGCCGCTGATATTTTGCAGATGATGTATATGTGTTCCCACCAATCTATCTCCGACGTCGTCAAACTAAGATACCGGTTTTCTTCCTACGGCGAAGCATTTTCACGCACCACTCCGTGATGCGCGGGGAAAGCTGCTTGAGTTTGGTAGGGCGCAGTCTTTGAAGTACAAGCTTAGGTATGACAAGTTGCTTATTGATGGGTGCTGTTATTTTTATGATGTTGTCTCGGGGACTGTTCTGCAGTCAAAAAAGTAGTTCGCACAACACGCCTGGGCCTCATCTTGCTACTGGGCATATTCCTGTGTTCTTCTGTCAAGTGCCCGTGCCTAAATATTGATATTCTGC
Source organism: Haemaphysalis longicornis (assembly GCA_013339765.2). Lineage (NCBI taxonomy): Eukaryota > Metazoa > Arthropoda > Arachnida > Ixodida > Ixodidae > Haemaphysalis > Haemaphysalis longicornis. Next base: position 80,239,003 of record CM023448.1, on the reverse strand, counting down.
TTGTTAACTGCCCGCAGTGTTGAAAATAAAGCTGATGAGCTAGCGAGCTTGTTATCTGCTCTATACACGGATATAGTATTGGGCTGTGAGTGGTGGCTTGATGAATCAATCTCCAACTCTGAGGTATTCCCCCTTGAATATGAAGCATACCGTAAAGACCGAAATTCGCGTGGCGCAGGAGTATTTATATTAGTAAAAAAACCATCCCAAGTTTCCCGATTGATTTTAGTAATGCAAGCTGCGAATCAGTATGGTGCAGAGTCGTGCTTCAGAATGGCGAACACCTTACGATAGCAGCGTTTTATCGCCCGCCCAGTGACGGTAGTATTCAGCCTGTTCTTTCATTATCCGACCAGCTGCAAAAAGTGACGACCGATTATTTCTTAATCGGGGGAGATTTTAACATGCCTGACGTGACCTGGGTAAATAAGGTGCCTGTATTTTCCTCCAAAGCAGCATTGACTACTGCGTTTGAAGACCTCATTGACAGCCATGGCCTTTTTCAATTTGTTGTTATCCCTACTCGGTGCTCTAGCGTTAATGCCAACACGCTTGATCTACTCTTTTAGAACTCCCAATCCCTGATTCAATTTGTCTCTGCAATCCCTGGTATTAGTGATCACGTGGGAATAACCGCAAAGGTCTTATGTGACCACCCTCCTATACCTGCCGCCCGGCCTCGCAAGGTTTACCTCTATGATTGGGGCTATTACGAGAAAATTGCCTCAGAGTTAGATAATTATTTCCCTTTATTTGAATCTTACAGCGCTGCATCAGACATCACATATTTATGGTTGAAGTTCAAGCAAAAAATGTTCACCCTTATAGACCTATACATACCATTTAAGATACTTTCGGGAAAGCAAAGGTCAAACAAGCCGTGGTTTACGAGAGAAATATAAACACTTATAAATAAGAGAAAACGAATGTTCAAGAAGCATAGAGCACATCCCGCGCCGGATCTATTTGCCAGCCTTGAGCGGCTGGGCGATCTAATAAAGCGTAAAATTAAATATGCAAAAAAATACGATTTTTCATTCCTTAGGCTCAAAAATTAAAAATACCCCAAAGAATTCTGGAAATTGGTGAAGACCAACCGTACAGATGATACAGGTATTCCGCCACTCTACGTTTAATAATAGCTCTGTCCTTAATTATGTTGGTAAAGCAAAATGCTTTAACGAGTATTTTGAATCTGTCTTTTCAAAATCTGAACCTTGCCAATTTCCAACTTGCGCATACTCAGTACTTCAGCCAATGCCTGAAATTATCATTGATCGTTACGGAGTACTCAAGCTTCTTCAAAACATAAAACCAAACGCAGCACCAGGCCCTGATGGAATTCCGAATCTTGTCCTTAAATCCTGCGCTTCTGCCATGTCTACGTATTTAACACTATTGTATAACATATCCGTTTCAAGTTCCACACTACCGCAGGATTGGAAAATCGGAAATGTGGTGCCCATTCTCGAGACCGGAAATCGAGATTTGGTTCCAAACTATCGACCTATCTTGTTGACTAGTGTCTGTTGCAAGACGCTTGAACACATAATATATGCAGCCATCTTTAACCATCTCCAAATCAACAATTTCTTTGTCGATTACCAACACGGGTTTAGGTCAGGCCGATCATGCACCACTCAACTAACGGAATTTTCGCACGATTTATTTAAATCTTTCGATAAAGGTGTACAAACAGACTGTGTACTGCCTGATTTTCAGAAAACTTTCGACAAAGTTTCTCACAGCCTCCTCTTACACAAACTATCTTTTCTTGGCTTACCAAATTATATTCTTTGCTGGCTTCAAAATTGTGTTACTGGTTGATCCCGAAAGGTTGTAATTAATGGTGTTGAATCAACAAACGTTCCTGTGTCATCTGGTCTACCGCAAGGGTCGGTACTTGGACCACTTTTATTTCTTATTTATATCCATGACATTGGTGCGAGCATAACTTCAAGTATAATGCTTTACGCAGGCGACTGCGTTCTGTGCAGGGAAATCCGAGGTGATGATGATAGGCTGGCGTTACAAACTGACTTAGACAAAATCTGTTTTTGGTGCAGCCAATGGCTCATGTCCCTAAACGTATCTAAATGCAAACATATTCAATTTTCACGGAAACGCAAACCATTCCAAACACAATATAATTTGGGTAACGAAGCTATCCCTCAGGTAACCCACGCTAAATATTTAGGAGTCACATTTTCTTGCGACCTAACATGGAATCGACACGTAGAATCAATAACCACAAAGGCAGCCCGCACGCTTAAAGGGCCCCTGAGATGGGGGTTTTGGGGGGTCGATGGTATCGGAGCGCAACGGCTATTTCTTGAACTAATCGTGACGTGTTTGTGCGCTCTTGATTTAATCAATTTTTTACGAGCGTAAAAACATCAGAAAGCTACAAAAAACATCTTTTGTGTGTGGGTGCTTTTACACAGTCACACATATTTGTTTTATACCGGAGTGTAAAGCACTTACACACCGGGCCAAACCGGGCTTGACGCTCCTCCGTTCTCGGCGGAAGGATACAGTGAGCGCAGGAGCAACGACGCTTGCAGCCAGCGTGATCGCTCAGCGCTCCGTGTCTCCGTTTTCTTTGCATTTGCTTTCTTGGACGCTGTACCCGAAAGGATTCTTTGCACCATCTGTGTTTCGAGCGTAGCCTCGACGTTGTTTCAGAGGTGGTAACGAACGGCGCGCCAAGGGAGCGCCGCGCCGACGACGAAGGAGGAGCTCCGCACGCAGCGCTTGGACGACGCCGGGCACTGCTCGTGATCACGAGGCGCACGCTCAAGTGCGCTCACGCGGGCTGAATAAATCAGTTCAAGCCCAAACGCTGTCGCAGCTGATTCTCTGCGGCGGTCGCGACAAGGGCAAGAGCATGCCCATCCCGTAACGACAACTGCCAAAGAGTTTCATTTCATTGCTTCCCATCAAGTCATGATCGCAGGAAAGTGTGGTTTGCTGCACCGGCCTTCTGAATGAACCTGTTGCCTAGTGTCCTTAGCGCGCTTTACCGTTTACCGTGTTAAATGAAGCAAGAGTAGCCGTTTGCCGCTGAAAACGAAAGGATTGCACTCTGCGGTTTCTGCATTCCGGCTTACCGGCTCTGCCGAGTAGCGACATCTGGCGAATTTGTCGCAAAGCAAATGACACAAACGTTTGTTGCCCAGAACTGTTCGCTTACGCTTGAAATGGCTTGAATCTTAGACGTCTTAGATTGAACTCTCACAATACAATATTTTTTTTTAAAAGAGCCGTATACTTCTACTGTAGAGCTTAAAAAATCGAAAACATGACGTTGACGCCGCCATCTAGTGGGAAGAATTAGGACCAAGTATTGCATTAACCAGAATTCACGCCACCGCTAAATATTTCGATATAAAATGAGTAAGATATATTGTAATGATTCCGCAGTTACCTATATTACCTTGCCCAAGACGATTTTGAAAGCATAAAAGAGCTATGCTAGTTCATAAAGGCATCTGAACCATTGGAAGCGTGGGAAGCTGGAGTAGGGGCGGAAATTTTGCTCGCTCATTCTAAAAAAAATGGTCATTTATCGTGCTCCTGATCATCATTTAGCAAGAATGTAGTAACAACATCAACTAAAATTGCTTGCATGAAGCGCAGAGCACAGCGCATTTGCTGTGCCGTAAAGTTCCGGAAGAACGCCCACCCAAATTTAAGTACAGTGATATCAAGTGAAAAATACGAGATGGGCGAAATTTCGGGTCAAGCGCGGAAAGGACGAATAAGTGACCGCATCTACACATAAAAAGATGATTCGGGTTTGTTTTGTTCATTTATCGGCGCTAAAGCCATGGATTTTACGGGGTGGGCGCGGTCTTTCAGTAAATTGAATATTTCACCCGTAAAAGGGGGGGGGCGATGTTTCGGGGGAGGGCGTTCACTCGGAACTTTCCGGTAATCTAATCAAAACGCGAGCGTACATTTCGCCGGCGCAGGGGGCTCGCTACTACAGTCGGTAGAAATTCTAGCCTCTGTATCGCTATGTAGCGACGGTAAAAATAAGTTACCGTTCACGGAAACTCTCGCGCATGCAAGGTCGACTTCCGCAATCACCAGTATCTCCTGCTCAAAGTCCGTAAAGACTGAAAACGTAGCTTAAAAAAAAAAAAGGACGTCGTCGTCTCATGTGCGACCCACTCGCTGAAGTAACCATGGTAACGACGACGCTCTAAACCAAACCGCCGCCGTCAAAAACCGCGGACATTCCGGCGGCCAACCATGAAATGAGTGCTTCGCCTCGGACGAGGTCGGACTATGTCGTCATCGCAAGCCGCCGAGCCAACAAATAGTTCTGTCTCGTCGGGGTAATAACTTTTGTTAGCGTGAGCGAATATGCTTACTATTTTTTGACTTGTTTCTACAAGAACTATAGAGTAGATTTCTGACACAAACAAAAACACTTTGAAATCCATCTCAGGCCCCCTTTAACTTCATTATGAGAAATTTTAAGCAGGCTCCGCAGGCTGTAAGGGAGCTTATATATAGCACAAATATCCGTCCTATTCTCGAATACGGTTGTACGGTTTGGTACCCCTTCACGCAAAATCTGATAGATAGTCTCGAGGCCATACAGAACAGCGCTGCTCGTTTTGTTACGCAGAGTTATGCATTTCCAAGCAGCATTACTCGGATAAAAGATTCTCTTGACTGGCCTGCGCTTGTGTCGCGTAGGGCCTTTTTTCGTATGGCTTCTCTAAGAGACGTATACTTCAACCGAACACCACTGAAGATGCTTACCTGGTGCTGCCCACATATGTCTCCCATCGGCTTGACCACACACTCAAGATAAGAGAAATACCCGCTCGTACAACTGCTTTTATGAATTCATTTTTCCCCCGCACTACAAAATCCTGGAACCAGCTTCTCCGGGACATCATCGTAGTTGCAAGCGACAATGAATTCCTGGTGGCTTTACGCAGTCTTCTTGAATGCTAAAATTTGAACGCTATTATTCCTAGCGTGCATTTCTGTTTTTGCATACTTGTTTTCTTTTATACGTTAGATAATGCATACGTTTCTGCATACTTGTGTTACTTTGAATGCTGGGCAGTGTTACTTTTTATGCTACTTTTCATGCTGTCATTTGTTAATTTTTGTCTGTTATTTGTCTCCCTGTTCCTTGTTATTCTTTGTATCTTTCATTTTGTTGGCGCATTTCGTGTATGAAAATAGGTTTTTGCCCCCCTACTGTCTGCTATTTGTTTCCCTGTTCCTTGTTTTTCTTTATAGCTTTCACTTTGTTGGCGCATTTCGTGGGTGAAAAATGAGTTTTTACCCCCCTACTGTAATGCCCTCTGGCCGAAATGTAGTTATGTGAATAAATAAATAAATAAATAAATAAATAAATAAATAAATAAATAAATAAATAAATAAATAAATAAATAAATAAATAAACAAACAAACAAACAAATAAATAAATAAATAAATAAATAAATAAATAAATCATAGAGCGCTGTGGGGGTATAACAAATATGAAGTAGTAAGAGGAATGTGGAAAAAAGTAATGGTTCCGGGTCTCACGTTTGCGAATGCTGTACTCTGCTGAAAATCAGAAGATATGGGCTGGGCGTCGTTTGAAGTTAGAGAAGCACAGAGTAAAATATGCTTTGAAATGAGGTTGAGAGCAATGGATCAACGACGGTGGGCAGCTAAGGTTTTTAGGTACCTATACTTGAAAAGCGTGGACACGCAGTGGTTAAGGAAGACCAGAAGGCTAACGATGAAATACGGAAAGAACAGTGGAGAATCTAAAACAGCCAAGCTAACGAAAAAAGAGGCAACGCAGATTGAAACAAATAAATGGAGGGAAAAAATGGAAGCTAAAACGTCGTTAGAGATGTACAGGGCCGAGAAATTGAACATCAGAAAGGAAAATTTCTACGATAATTCACAGGGCAGCGCTTTGCTTTTTGAGGCTAAAGCAGGTTGTCTGCGAACTAAAAGCTTTGTGGGGAATTATTCACAAAATTATGGGGTATGCGTGGTCTGCGGAAAAGAAACAGAAACTATGCGGCACATAGTGTTAGAATGTGAGGGCATCCATCCAAATCTACATGAAGGAAATATTCGGCTTCCAGAAGCGCTGGTATTTAAGGGTATCACAGAGGAAGTTAACTGCAAGGCTGTCGAGAGGACGAAAAGAAGATTAGAATGCTGGTGGACGAAAAGCAGAGACGGGAATATTGCCTAAAACAGTTACCACCTGTAACAGAAAAAAAAAGTATTTTGTCCCTAATAAGCTTTTTGTGCCTGCCCTAAGCAGCGCTAGTATTAAACCAAGAGTGTATAACAATGGTATATTAGTCCTTTTTGGTAAGATGACTTGTCATCACTCCGATACAAAGGGGAAACCAATAGAAATCATCAAATCAAATCAAATCAAATAGATACTTGTAACCTATCATTAAAACATACATAAACATTTTGATGTGGTATTGAATAAAGTGAACAAAAAAGAATGCTTATGTAAATGTACTCCTTCAATTACATGTGAACAAGATTATTGGCGGAAAAATTCGAATGTCAATTTGTTTTTAGTGAAACGAATTTAATGTTGCAGGCAACCATTTATTCCAATCTTTCTTGCCCTGGTTGTTACGGGAAAAAGTATCTTCCCGAGGTGGCCGGTGCCGGAACAGATATGTGGCTGCGGTTTGCTTCACCCGAAGGGTCCCTGTTTCAGAGTATTCATGTGTTTCACGGATTCAAACTCCTTCAGTTTTCATTTAACCAAGAATGAAAACAAGAAGGGAGGGGAGAGTGTGAAGGCAGAGCGGGTGATGTTGCAGTGACGGCAGACGACTGTCGTCTTTCGATGACATTTGCAGCGGAGAAACAAGATACGCAGCCCATTTTGTTTAGTTGAAGGCTCGCCGTTTCTCGCCTCATCATGTTTTCTAGTTCAAACAAGGCTGGCCAGCCACATGGGCGGGTGGCGTCTCCTATGATTACTTCACCGAGCGCTGGCCAAACGGCGGTGCCTGGTATTCAGTTTTCATGCAACGTTGCATTGTCATGGGGAGTCTGGAGAGTCACGCAATGCCGTGTTCAACTACCGTACCCCCGAGAACAGCCTCCGAACAGCCCTCTCCCTTCGCAAATCGACTTCAGCCGCAGGAAAATCCCTCCAAATTCAACCGTTCGCCACCGCCCCCAATGACGCTAGTCCCGCTCACCCCAGGCAGGTCGCCCTCCGTCTCCGACCAACTACATCAGCCCTCTTCCGGAAAAATCGGTCATGTAACTCACGGAGGGGACGGTGCAACCACGACCGCACCTGAAAATTGCCTCATGACCCTGACTAAATGACGAAATTTATTGGGCATTCACTTAGATGGAATAGCCGTTACCGCACTTGTTGACAGTGGTGCCCGCATCAGTTACGAACTCGCATCGGAAAGGTTTCGATCCCGTCGCGTTCACGCCACATACGAGTCAGCGACGGGGCATGACCACGGTAATCGGAATGTGCACCACTCAGCTCACAATAGCGGCTTAGCCAACTATTTTTTGTGTTTAGTGTGATTCCACAGTGTCCCGATTATCTCATCCTAGGACTTTATTTCCTACCAGATCACGCCTCCATAATCGGTAGCTCTACTGGTACCCTCCACCTCTAAATGCCCGCTCATCCTCTTTTCCTTCATGAGTGCAAGTTTCATTCCATGGAACACGTTCGCCTGCATCCAAAAGCCCGGACTTGCATCAGGTTGACGTCTGGCCCCGAGTTCCCGGCGGCGATTTTGTCGTCTCGCCGATCACCGACGTGTTGCTCCAGCGCAGTGTCCACAAAAATGAGGTAACCCCCCTCCCCCTTCTGGCTTTTCCAAGAAGTAACGCCTAAAGGAATGACGTCGGCCTCATCTCGCCCAGAGCTGACTTCCAAGCGCCCTCTGTGATCGTCGACACACCAGCTCTAGACACTGACAGTGACCGTACAAGGATCGTGCGATTTCCAAGATTACAGCACCTAACATTTCATCCCAGCAAGCTGAACAGCTGCGCCGTCTTCTTACGCCCTATGGCCACATTTTAACGCAACGCTTTATAAATCTCGTCGAGCGGTTTCGCCATCGCGATAAATTTGACTTTCATTTGACCGCAGCTGCGGCCTATTCTTGACGACGCATCACGTGAATCGCCGGGCCGACCTCCGCCGATAGCGCTGCCGGCATGGCGCATGCGCTCTCCACAGCTGGTTCGCGTCGGACCCCGTTACCCGACGCGCGCATGCGAACTTGGCCATGGATGAGAGCGAGCCCAGGCGACCTTCTCTGAGCGTTTGGCGGAAGAGAGAGAAATAACACTTTTGTTTGCCCAGGATGGGGTCAGGCGAGGCGGGTAGGCTGGAAGTCCCTTACCCCCCTCTTCAGCCATCGGCCAGGGGCCCCTGCTCCTTGCGACGGCCTCGGTTATCCTGACAGCGTTGGAGGCTTTCAGCCATCGTCGGCTAGTGTCGTCTGACCACACCACGGATATCGCCCGGCATGCCGTTCGGGTCGCAAAAAGTCGGAAGCGGAACCAGAACCGCGGACTAACGGAGGCTTTGGACGAAGAGTATTATAATTACAGTTAAATAAAATGTTAAACAAGTAAAACTGAGACTTAACCAGGGTAAGCTAAGCTTTCGCTTGGCATATTTAGAGTTAGCTCAGCTAAGCCACTGCCATTTTTTCATCGAGACAGTCCTCCCTTAGTCCAAGCGTCCGTTGTAAAGCATCGTATTGACATTGGCGATGCCAGTCCTGTGCACAGGCGACCATACCATGTCTCTGACGTCGAAAGAAGAGTCATCAAGGACGAAGTCGATTGACTGCTTAACACGGTCATCATTGAGCCTTCATCCAGTACATGGGTCGTGCTCGCAAAAACAAGGACGGAAAATGGAGATTTTTCGCTGATTACAGGCAACTAAATAACATCACGAAAAAGGATCCCCTAGATAAAATCGACGACGCCTTTGAATGTCTTCGTGGTATCCGATACTTTTTCTCTGTTGATCTTTGGGCCAGTCACTGGCAAATGGCGACGACATAGACTGGGAGACGACAGCGTTCGTGACACAAGACGGACTCTACCGATTTCAAGTTATGTCTTTCGGTCACCGTAATTCTCGAAAGAACTACTGACTCACTACTCTATGTTTCAAGTGTCCCACCTGCCTTTGGTACCTCAATTACGTCATTGCGTTATCGGCTATGTTCGAGACTCACCTCAGTCGCCTGACATTCTCGCCGTTTTTCGTCAAGCAGGGCTTCAACTCATCTCAAAATGCCACGTTTGGACGCCCCCAAATCACCATTCTTGGCCGCTTTGTTGACGAAAACGGTGTCCAGCCTTACCCCGACGAGGCTAGCGCCGTCCAGAACTTTCCTGTTCCAAAGGACGTTCCCAGATTTGTAGAACAGCGCTCCTACTTTCACCGCTACGTCCAAATTTTTGCCAACATCGCGCTTCCCTTTATTAAGACACCGTTTTTATGGGGGATCGTGACACACCCACAGTCTTCCTACGACTTATAGACCTTGACCAGTTCTATCTTAGGCCTTTTCAATCCTTCTGCATTGGCTGAAGTCCACGCTGATGTCAGTGTTCATGGCATAGGTGTAGTGCACACCCAGCACCAGTTCCGTTCCAAAAAGGTGCCTGCCTGTATACGCCTCGAGCGCGGCCTGTAGGGGCGCCACTGAAATCTCTTTAGTGGCCCGTCCCGAAAGCAGCCGCGGGAGTCTTCGGCCCGCTCCCCACTGTCACCGCTCTTTCGGGGACCGTTCACGACTCAGGTTTACCGTTTGCAGGCGCTGGAAATACATATTTATGTGGAGCAGTCACTCTGTACGCAAATGTGGCACATTTACGAGAGTGTAAATGTGTCTGACGCGATCTCAGTCTGGTACATTCGGTCTGTACAAGCGCCAGGTGTGCATCACAGGTCGGCGTCGCAGAACCGGGATATGCATATGGAGATGATCGTGATTCCACTTCCCTGAAATTTACTAACAGTTCTCCGTAATCATAGTACCCGCCTGTTTGCTTGCGTCTGTTCAGCTAGTGGTCTGGCGGGCCTGCGACCTTAGAATATCAAGCAGCGTCAAACGGGCGTTAATAAAGAAGGTCTGACGAGGCGGCGAAGGGGTGTAAAACTTGGGGAAAACGGCGGTTTATCCGCGCCAGGGTCCGTCGTACGAAGCAGACCGCGTGCACCCGAGTGTCATATAATCGGGTTTTTTAATGCATTGTTTGTATGGGGACTTTGCCGGGCCCGCGGTGATCCGTCGTAAGTCCGGGGGATGTATCAGCGGAGTTCCACTGTGTTTCTAAAGCGTAAATGCCTTACAACGTGGGCGCTGTTTTATACGTTGCTGACTGGTTTTATTTTAACGCGATAGCGTTGTTATGCTCATTTTCAAACGTTTCCGTGCCTGCTAGGCGTCCAGTATCAGCCATTTTCATTACGCGTCCACGAAAGTACGTCATCGCTTAGAACCGAAACTTGGGTTGTGGCAGCCAGATGCGAGGGTTTGCCTGGCGCGGTGGCTACTGAAGTGTGGAAAGGAAAACAATGATACCACCGCACAGACGAAAGAAAGACGTCGTTTCTACAGGCTCTGCGCTTGCACAGTGAGGTTCTTCTATGCCCGTTGATAGTCCCATGCCGGAAGACGCGGGTCCCAGATCTGCCAGCAACTGGTTTAACCATATCAAAACACCTATCTCCTCAAAACCTAAGCCGGGGCCAGTATTCTGTCACCTGACTAAAAAAGGGCAAAACATTATCGCCACTTTCTCAAAAGATTTTGAGCAGATTATGAGCAGGAACAAACCAACTTTTGCGCTAATAGGAGAAAAGCACAGTATGTAAGTCTAACAGCAAACATTTTTGTACTACTCTTACAGTTGCCCGCGTGCCCGTCACCGTCGCAAGATACGTAAGGAAAACGATGGATGGCGCCACGCGGTCGATTTCGAAAATAACCCTCAAATGATGCAGGATGTCATGCCAGAGAACAGTGACATGACATAGAAAGAGGGAGACACACAGAGAGCTCTTTAATGTAAACTGGATAAGTCAGGCCACGGTAGCGGCAGGGCTTATCCTCAGCATTGACATAAACAGAATAGAAGCAGCAGGGCAGATCTCGCAATTGAGAAAATACAGGGAATCTTTTAACCGTTTGGCACGCATTATAAAACACCTGACCAGTGGAATACCAAGAACGAGGAAAGAAACGATAAGACACGCGCAGTCACTGATCAGGAGCCCGATATCGTGCAGCATGCCGTACCCAAAAGTTACCCACACAGAAGAAAACCAAATAAACGCTGTCATCAGGCCAACGTGTGAAGCTGCCCTCAACCTCCCAATTTCGCGCCTTTGAAAGGCCCCCGAATTTGGTCGTTATAACAGCTGTGACGGAGCCGGAGAAGCCACTCTCTTAGCACAGAAAGTGTGCTTGGAAAAAAAACAGTTGAAGACGGACCATCGTATGGAAGAAACGACTGCATGTACGACAACATGGACATGTCACCGATTCAGCGACTCTCCTTAAACATTCTCTCTGTACCGGAAAACATGGATCCAAATTCGGGAGGCTCAAGCTCAGGCGACAAGCCAAGATGAAATCCCTTCGAAGAAAGTTCCAACACCACGAAAACGCAGTGTACACTGGCACCGAGTTTCGCGAAAGTACCAAGGCAACAATTATCGTTGTGGACTACCGTACGAGGCAATCTTTTGGCAGGAACGGAAAAAGCGGAATCCAGAACCACCCTTCTTGGTGTCTTTGTAGCGTAACTATCTATCAGGAGCTTAGACAAGCTGATTGGAATCATGGGATGCGACCGGAAGCTCACATTTGAGCTCTACATCTGCAAGAAGCACTTCGCCAGCGACATGATCAAGCGGGTACTACGCTGAGCGAACTGCTGTGAACCACCCGAAAAAACTGAAGCTACTCCCTGGGGCTGCTGCGTGCCGACTTCTTTTTGTCCACCATCCCCGAAAAAGAAATATCGGGGAGTGTCAGCAGACGACTTCAACGCAACACCAAGAGAACGAAGGCAAGTGTGTACGGCCAGCCAGGAATATTTGCTTCGGCTAACATCGGCGTGCAGACAGTGGCCTGCAAGAGAACGGCAATTGCCCTTCCAGTCTCAGCTTAGCTTCCACCACTATCGAACATTCTGCATTCGACGGAACCGCACCGATTCTCATTCAGGCCATGAGACTTGCGCGGCTGTTGGCCGGCCACCCGGCCCTGGAAAAGAATGCAGCGGTCTCGCCCCCGCTTGGATAGACGTTCAGTCGCCTGAGCAGTACTTGTTGCTTCGTCAATGCATAAAGGAGGGAGCCGCCACATTTCTCAGCTCAGCGTGGAATCGACATGAAATCAGTGAGGAAGGCGTCGAAAGTATTTGTGTCCCAGAACTGAGGAAGCCTTTTCCAGCATCACAAGCTTTTATGTTTAAAAGCTTTGAGCTAACAGTGCCTAAAGGTGAGTCAGTACACTTTGGAACGCCAAGTTTGCAGCAAGGTCAGTCCGTTGCACTCCCAGATCTCTGGGCAGCTATACATCCCATTGGACCAGAGACGTCCATCGAACATCCGTCGGACATCCAGTGTAGGACATTTGGACGTCTGTCAGACATCCGCAGAAAGCCAGCGGACGTGTTACGGACGTCCGAGGGATGGTCCGATGCAAAGAAATTGCTCATCCTACGAACGTCCGACAGACGTCCCAGCAGTATTTTCCGACATCCGACAGATTTTCAAAATCCGACATTTCCAAACCGAAATGTACAGGGGACGTCCAGGGGATAACAAAATGCGGATATTGGGTGTCCGCCGGATGTCCGTTTCTAGTCCCAAATTTTTCGAATCAGGAAGAACCTATACTCGCTGTAAGCCTCAGTGCTTTAATGATAACATGCCTTGAAGCACTACTCCAGCTTTAAGAATACTTGAGACAAGAGCCCCTTCTGTAGCTTGTTTTGGCACAACCCTAATAAATGCTTGTACCATGCACTCTGTGGACCGACAACTCAACACCCTATTCATAATTGTCTCGCCAAGCGTGCGAACAGTGATGTTACAGAAGCATTATATAGTGGGACGTTGCAAGCTTATCGTCAGTTTTCAATAAGGACTATGCAATACACTGCGGGCTGTTGTGTCAACATAAATATGAATAAGGTGAAGTAGGCAGTTACCACCTCGGTGAACAGGATGCTTCAACATGACAGCCCAGAATGTACACATGGTTCCGTATTGAAAAGCGGTTAATATAACCTCGCAACTTTCCACTGTATTATGCTACTGCAAAAATCACTGCTCCCACTCTTGCCAAGAAAAATATGAATAGGGTGTGGAGTTGTCGGTCCACATAGTGTGGTACAAGCATTTATAATTAGGGTTTTGTCAAAACAAGCTACAGAAGGGGCTTTTGTATCACAAGGCGGCAGCGGCTGGCGTGAAGTTCGTCTGTAACCACTCTCCGCTGCTTTTTGCAGTTATTCCGGTTATCATCTCGAAGCCCAGCAGAAATCGTCGTCGAAGATTCAAGATCCCCAGCCAGCTGATTCGTCGCCCGGTGGCACGGAGCACTGCGTCAGACCACGAACAGCTACAAAAGCCTGCTGCAAGATCGACTATCCTTCATTGCACAAGGCGGCAGCGGCTGGCGTGAAGTTCGTGTGTAACCACTATCCGCTGATTTTTGCAGGTTGGTGTTACCATTTTATGTTAGTAGTTTTTCGACGACGACGAAGTGCCTCTTGTGAGACGCTGCTTGTTTCGTCTGCGATATTTTGCGCTTTTTTCGCGGTCAACCTACAGGACACCGCTTTTGTTCGAGGGGTGATGGACGGTGACCCCCAGGAGGAACCGTGCGACGTCGATCCGCTGGCGGGCACCTCCTAAAGGAAGCGGGCCAGCCTCCCAGCTGACGCGGACAGCGAGGACACCGAGCTCTACTCGGCGCCCAGTGACGAGGACTCCGACGATGGGTTACAACTGTACCTGGGGAAAACGGCGAAAAGAAGGCTCCTCACGGCTTTTTCGCGATCGAGCACCTCGACTGTGAAACCAGTGCCTAAGCACCCTGTGCACACGATACATTTTCGTGCCAGAGGCCAAGACGGACAATTTGAGGCTGCTCAACAAGCAAGCAGTCTTTGCTTTCCTCGAAGCTACTGTTCCTGGTGAGGTCAAGGACGTGAGGATAAATTCCCGGCGGTACATCTTGGCGATCGACGTAGAGCATCGGAGTGCACTGGAGGTTTTGCGGGAGATCACATCACTGCAGGACATAAAAGTGCGAGCCCATGCCACTCCGTATGGAGACACGACGATAGGCGTCATTTACGACGTCGATACGTCTATCCCCGAGAAGGACCTACCAATACTGATCAAACCTGCGGATGAAGATATTGTCATCAGACAAGTAATCCGCATTGGTACATCAAGGTGCCTGTAGATTGTTTTTAGGGGCGACAGCCTTCCCGCCCATGTTAAGGTGGGTCACTTCCGCCAGCCTGTCCGACCTTATGTGCCGAAACGCCTCCAGTGCTACAAGTGCATGAAGATTGGCCATGTCGCTGCAGTCTGCGGAAACGCCACTGTATGTCCCAAATGCGCTGGGCCGCACAAGGCTAGCGACTGCAGTGAAGATACCCTGAAGTGCGCCAACTGTGAGGGACCTCACGATGCCTCATCGAAGAAGTGTCCACGCATGAAGAGGGAGGTCGCTGTCTTGAAGCAGATGGTGAGGGACCACTCCACGCACAAGGAGGCTGCTGCGACGGTACGACAGCGGTGGCGTCACCGGTCTCGACGCCGGAGATCTTCAAACAAGGCTGGCCATTCTCCATCGAACGCCTCTACGCAAGCGGGTCCGCCACTAGTTCAACTACTTCCACACCGCTACCCCCGCGGCCGCCGGCAGCCCCATCACCTCCGCCACCTCCGGCCTCGCAGGATTCGCCGAGTTGTCGCAACGAGGTACAACAAACCTCGCCGGTTGACGCGTGGCCCCCGCTGTCACCGAGTGTACCTCCTTCTGAGCCCCAACGCTCAGTACTGAAGACAGTCACGAGATCTCCCGCCCCGGTTTCGTCTTCACAACGGCAAGTCGTCGCGGTCCTGAGGTCCTTCATGAATGCCATTCGCACATTGCTCACCAGTCTGAATACACCTTCTGCGTTGAGTGCACTTCAGATACTGGAGGCCCTGGATCCAGTACTTGCAAGTCTCGGATAAGCAAGGACCATGGCGAACCTACGTTCTTAATTGAGTACGGATATCAAGGAGGCTTCCATTTTTCAGTGGAACGCCAGAGGACTAATGTCGCGTATTTCAGATCTTCGCCAGTTTGTCTTTATGAAATCTATTCCTATACTTGCCATCTGCGCACCGAACATATCCAAACCTATTCGGATATCTGGCTATGAACTTTTTATATCAGCCACACTAGGGGAGCCCAGCAAAGTCGCAGTCTTCATCAGGCGTGAACTGTCCTACGTTCACCATTTTGTGCAACCTTACAGGGGTAATGAGTACGTCTGTCTTACCATCAGAAAGCGCCAGCTCACTTTCACTCTGGTGGGTGTATACCTACACCCGACATCTCGCTTTCAACGGAAGAGGCTGGATGACATATTAAGCCCGAACAACGGGTCCGTGGGTAATTACCGGTGATTTCAATGCACACCACATGCTTCGGGGAAGCCCAAACACCAACAGGCGAGTTCGGAGCTTAGTAGCTTTTGCCTCAGACCATGGGCTGTGCCTACTAAACGACGGAAGCCCCACTTATTTACGTGGAACGAACTACGGCAGTTGTTTAGACTTGACGTTTGTGTCACGATGTTTATCGGCCCGTGCACAGTGGTTCCCAGACATAGAAATCGTGGAAGCGACCACATTCCAACCTATTTAAAGATAAATGGATTACGAAGTTCCTTCGATCCTAATTTATTCGGGTAACCGATTGGTCGAAATTCCAATCAAGGATGGACGAAATTCGCCGGAGCGATGAGCTTGAAAATCTAGAGTCCGTCATTGAAAGCAAACTCCAAGCCTGCAAGCGTTCCGTCCGGCTGTCTCCAAAAGTGACCGAGTTTGACGTGGAGCTGGAGCGCCTTCGTGCTGTTCGTCGCCGCGCCGAACGCAGATACCGGCGAACGAAATGTCTCGAAGATTTGAGAATTTGCAGACGAACGCAAAAGAAGATCCAGCGACGCATTGCCCAAGTGCAAGCACAACGTTGGAAATCTTTTTGTGACACGTTTGGACCCTCGCAACCCTTGTCGAGAATGGAAATGGGCGGGCAAAGGGCCCTGACAGCACGCCCAATTGGGGTTGGCCAGGAACCCCGGGGTTTCCGGGGGCCCAGGACTCGCGTGGGAGGGCCCGGGGCGGCCCCTTCTGGCCCTGCTGCCATAATCCCTGTCGCGGGATTCAAGGATGGACGTTCCATTTAGCATGGAAGAACTGCAGGCGGCATTGGCTGCAGTGCAAGCGATCTTCGTCCCCTGGGCCTGATGGAGTCACATATGCTGCTCTCCGTCACCTTGGCAAGGATGCCCGACAAGCCTTGCTGGAATATTTCAACGACCTATGGTGTGATGGTTCCGTTCCTCAAAAATGGAAGCCCAGCCGCCTCGTTCCGCTCCTGAAGCCCGGAAAGTCTATGCTGTATCCAATCGCACACCGACCAATTGCACTTGCAAGTTGCGTCGGAAAGCTGATGGAGCGAATCATTCTCGCACGTCTGGAGTGGTTCCTGGAGCGTTACAATGTCTACCCTGATGTCATGGCTGGATTCCGTCGTGGACGCTCATCCATTGACTGCGTTATTGATTTGGTGACTTTTGTGCAGCAGCGGAGAAGTGCGAAGCGGATATGCGCTTCATTGTTCCTCGACGTTCAAGTGGCCTACGATAACGTGGAGCACGATGCGATTCCCAAAGTACTGCAGGCTGTGGGGCTCGGTGGCCGGGTCTACCAGTGGATACAGAACTACCTAACAGAGAAGTCATTCTTTGTTATGACTGCAGATGGGCCGACATCAGCTCACTATACTCACCGTGGTGTCCCCAAGGAGGCGTCCTGAGCCCTACACTGTTCAACCTTACACTAATTGGCCTGATTTCTCGCCTTCCAAGGAGGGTTCACGTGTCGATATACGCCGACGATATATGTGTTTGGGCAGATGGCGTGACTCGTCGGCATGTGCGCGCCCGACTGCAAAATGCCGCAGACTTGACGACGTCATATCTACACGGACAAGGGTTGGAAATATCCGGCAAGAATGCGCCGTGCTTCCGTTTACACGAAAGCCTATGTATTCATACCCTTTGCATATTAATGGTGAAAGGGTGTCTTATGTGAGAAATCACAAGCTTTCTCGGCATAGTTGTCGACAGAGGCCTTTCTTGAAGCGCTCATGTTAACGTTCTAAAGAAGAGGCTCTCTGCAGTGGTGCATGTGCTCAAACTCATCGGTGGCAAGACGTGGGCAACACCACTGAAGTCGATGTTACAGCTCTACAACGCGCTGTTCTTGGGCTGTCTGCTATACAGTGCCCCTTTCCTTTCTGGAGCGTGCCGCACAACTACTCGGTCACTTCAGGGTATTCAAGCTCAGGCCCTGCGAACCTGTCTTGGCCTACCACGATGTACGTCCACAGCAGCGACCATTGCCCTGGCTCGAAATCACCCTTTGCAACCTTTGTGGACGTTGAAATACTCAGGACACATATCAGGCACCTCGCCCGTCTACCTGATCATCACCTCGCGGAAATACCAGCGACCCGTCTCCGGGCGTCGTTCGCAAGGGTAGTAGCTGCCCACAACACCAGCATTCCATCAAACGTGATCTTCCAAATCCGGCCCTGCAACAGCTCGCTTTGACGTACATGCACGAGACATACAGTGATCGAACCCATGTATACCCTGATGGCTCGGTAACATCGTCGCGTTCTGCCGGAGCTGTTGTTATACCACGACTGTCACTGTGCAGCAAATTCAAGATAGCCAATCTTACAACATCCACGTCTACAGAACTTACGGCCATCCGTAGCGCTCTTCACACCATCGAGCAAAGTTCGTGCCGCAGATGGGCTATCTTCTGTGATTCGAAGCCTGCACTTCAGTCTCTCCAGTCAGCGCTGTGCCGGGGACCTCACTGACAGAAATAAGAATGTTGTACGACCTTGCTGCCCAGGCGGGTCATGATGTCACCCTACAGTGGCTTCCTAGCCAATGCGGCATTGTCGGCAACGAAAGTGCGGACGCTGCCGCCCGGCTGGCGCATCAAACAGCGACAACTGTACTAATCCCATTGTCTAGGACGGACGCAGCTAGGGCCCTCCGCATTCTTGCCCGGGAAACAGCTATCTCCCAATGGTCTCCAGAAGATTTCACACGTGCACGCATTGGTGCCTTTGACCCGCACCTGCAACGTCCCCTTCCACTAGGCCTCCCACGGTCTGACGCAACTCTTCTTTGGCGTCTTTGGCTGGGGGTGGCTTTCACAAATGCTTACTCGTACTTAATAGGAATGGCAGCAAGGGCGGAGTGCGAAATGTGCGGCACATCGGAGACGATACGCCCCATTTTATGCGAGTGCCCACGCTACTCGCCTGCAAGGAAGAAGCTGTCATCGGCACTGAGGAACTTAGACTCTCGGCGGCCATTTTCGGTGGAGAAGATTCTGTGCCACTGGCCTCCTCAGTGACCCGCTCAGAAGGCGACTAGGGAACTATTGCGTTTTCTACGGGCGACGAACTTGAACACTAGGCTATAGACTGAGAGCCTCCAGTGTCAATCACTGTCAGTGTCTCAGTGCTGGGCATACTTTTCCTCTTTTTTCCTCTCTCTTTTTTGCCCATTTCCACTTTCCCACGTGCAGGATAGCAAACTAGGCTCTAGCCAGGTTAACTTTCCTGCCTTTCTTCTACATTCTTCCTTCCTTCCTAATGTTAGTAGTCTACATTTTTAGCCACCGCTGCCGCCCGTGCTGATGTTATTGTTGATGTGACTGTGTCACATGTTTGTTGTCGAAAATGACGAATGATGAATCAACTGATATTTGCTTGGTGTGCCAGGAAACCATTCCGTCTGATGCCCCTGCAATCACGTGTACTGAATGTGCATTCTCTTATCATGCTCGTAACTACTCAGGGGTGGCAGAGGCGACGGTTCGGTCCAAATCTGACATAGGAACGACATGGCTGTGCGCTACCTCCAAAGGCGTTAAACTAAGGAGTGGCCACAAATCTGGAAAGTCAAATAAGGAAAAAGCAGTGGACATATCTGATAAGCTGGGAGTAATGAACCGAAGGATCGCTGCACTTCTGCCACTCGTGGGCCAGATGAATGAACTGAAGCCAATCAAAGAAACATTTAAACTGCGGTTGAGAATTTGTCCGCTACCTACGATACCTTGTTGTTAACGGTTCACTCACAGACAAAAGAGATTGCTGACCTGAAGGCCAGAGTAGAAAAGGTAGAATGTAGCACTCCAACGCAAGAACTGAAAGAGCTGAGAAAGGAACTAAACGACCTTGGACAATACAGTCGCAATTGTAACCTAGAGATTCATGGTCTGGAACATACCGAAAGCGAGAACTTGCCCTCCAAACTGAACAGCGTTGGCCGTAAGCTAAACATTGCTGAAGTCACCGCCCGAGAATTTGAAGCCATACATAGACTACCATTGAAGCCAGACGAAGTCCCAATTGCTCTTGTTCGGTTCCAATCCAGGTACACAAAAGAAAACTGGGCAGAACAGAGACCGCTACTGAAAATCAAGGAACCTGGCCTCCGTTTTTTCGACAACTTGACACCATACAACAAGAATCTTCTATGGATGGCTAAATCAAGAGCGCTCGAACGATCCTATCAGTTTGCGTGGCAAAAAAATGGCAAGGTGCACGTCAAAAAGAAGCAGCTGGGCGACCGTACCATCCACATCAAATCGGAAGATGACCAAACAAAATCGTTTGAATCCCGTAATGGGAAACCGGGCACCGCCTCCCTAAGGGCTGAAATGTCATGCAGTTATCATGATGCTGTTTATTTTCGTCGTATTCTTGCACGAATAAGGTGTCAACAGAATTGAGTGTCTATTTTTTTGCCTAAACGCGCAAAGCTTCCGAAACAAATATGTGGAAGTTTCTTTCTACATGGAAGAGCTGAAGCATAATTTTGATGCATTAGCTTGCTCTGAGGCTATATTTCGGCGTAGTAAAAGAGGCGGGGGCCTAGGGCTTTACATCGCTCACGGTATCTCGTATCGTGTCATTACCGAATATACTGCGATTCCTGATGACTATGAGTGTCTAGCAGTCACCGGCAAAGCTTTCACTATTGCAGTTATCTACCGACCGCCTTCCCGTCCCTTATCTATTTTACTTCACTTCCTTGAGCGACTAAGTGAATACTTACTGTCCTTGAACCTTCAAGTAGCAATAGTAGGGGATTTTAACATTAACTTGCTTGTAAGTGATGCCGCCAGCACTGATCTTTTGGCATTTATTTCTTCAGTTGGTTATCGATGTAGCTACACATGTCACCAATACAAGTCATTCCTTAAAGGGGTCCTGAAATACCTTCCACCGATCCATGGATGTACATGTAACCAAATAAAGCAATGTATTAGCAATCTCCTCCCGCAAGAATTTTGTTAAAGCGATGAGTATTAGCTGAGAAATCGTAAATCAGAAACCGCGCATTATCGTCGCGTCGCGTTTCCTCCTCCTTTCAACTTACTCTCCGCTGTTGACGGTGCGCGAGCCTTCCCTCCCATGATGCTGCGCTCCTCAGCGGCGACGTACTTCCGCTATTGCGCTGCTCAGACTGCCGTCTGCTACGGGCAAGCTTTGTTGACACCATGAATCCCGCACTCCGCTCAAGGCTGAAAAAGCGAACGAAAAATCTGGCCGCATGTGTGCGGCGGCCTCGCCTTGCCCTTTCGCGGTGTACGTTGCTGCAGTTGCTACCGGCGGCACGTGACTTTTTATCGGCGGCGAACTCGCAGCCGCACGGGGAGGATCGGGCGCTCGTTCTCTTCGATGCACCGCGCACTGTTTATCCAAAAAGCACCGTATCAGATGTGGCCCCGCTGGTGCCGGGTCTTATTTTGCGGCGGTGGTAATTCCTGCCGGCGGCATGTGAAAAAGACATTTTAAACCGATACAGAACCCGAACACAAAACGCTTCAATCATGTGACCAGTTCAGCTTGGGGCGACGCGTGGTGGAGAGCGGCAACGTTGGCAAAATATGCTCCGCCGCTGCTCTGAGCTTTCTAGCGCTGGAGCGAGCGCCATTTCTTTGACAATCTCAAACATCGGTTGCCTTGGCAACAAGGCACAAACTACTCTGGAAGTCAGTTACAGTTCCGTGATCCCGGTTCAGCTCGGGGCCCCACCTCGCGACATGTGGGCACTGCAGGCGTACCACTCACTCCCATTGGGAAGTGCGAGATGCGTTTGGCATTACAGGAGGCGATGTTGTGTGTGTTGTGGACACCTTTGTTTCGCGATGAAATGCGACGTTGTGCTTTTGCGGGTGGATAGTGCTTCCCATGGTCTGGATTATCTTTCTCGAGCGACGTACGACTAAACATCGCATGGAATATGTGCAGTGTGCGTGGCTAAAAGCCATCTCGGCTTGTGCGCCAGAGTTAAGTGACTTGCTGTTCGTCCCCGCAAACCGCGCGCGAGGTGAGTGCCGAATTTATGACGGGCAGGAGGAGGCAACCCATCGTCTGTCAATCGCGGTTCAGACTTGCAACGCATGTTGTGACGTTGTGTTCGATCGAAATGCATCTCTGGATTGTTTTGAAGTTGAATAAAATGTGTGCGTCAAACCCGGGCATTCGGCTCAGGGCGTTCTCTGCGATTGCACGAAAGAAGTGTCACGGGGCTTCAACGCTTTTCTTTATGGAACGTACTCAAGTAAGAGAATATCCATGTCGTGTTATGGCCATGTTGCATTGAATACAAACGGTTAAGCGTTTGTTTACACTTGTTTCGTTTGTCGTAAAATGTCCAAGCACTCCGGCACTACACTGGCGGATCAGCCGGGGAGCCGACGCTGAGCAGACGAGTCATCTCTTTGCCGGAAGTGCGTGAAAAAGTCGCCCAATAGCAGGATGTCTAGCTCATGACGAACATCTGGGAATCGATGACGTAGACATGTGAAGATGGCGGCGTCCAAAAACACGAAGGGAAGGGTGAGAAAAAAGCGACAAACTTTGCAACAAAAGTGTGAGCTTTCCGTTGCGCCTAAAAGAGTAATACTTGGCACAGATGACGTTGACGACCCAATCTAACGATTGCGCTAGTTCATTTAGTGTGCTCAAAACGCTTTTCAGGGCCCCTTTAATCGACCGTTGCCTTACGCGTTCTCTAGACGGGTGTGTGTATGCTGGTGCTTTATCTGCAAGAATTAGTGACCACATGCCAATTTTTTGTTTATCTCGAGTGAATGCACGACAGGGTGAGGTAGAAAAGGTTTTTCGCAGGGTAATTAACTAAAGAAGTTGTGGTATGGTTCGACAAATGCTTTCAACACTAACCTGGGCAAATGTTTTAAATACTGCAAATCCTAATGAGGCTTACGACTTGTTTTGAGAGGTATTTAGCGAAGCCTACAATTTCGTTTCTCCTCTAATAGAACAAAAACAATTTCGGAAAGCGAGGAAACCATGGGTTACTAGGGAACTCCTAAATGAAATGAAATTTAGAGACCGTTTGTTTCACAAGTTTGTCAAAACTAAGGATATTGGCAAGTTGTTAGAATACAAAAAAAATAAGAAATAATCTAACAGCCGAACTGAAGAAAGCGCGATCTATGCATTATATGAATAATTTTTCGGCCGCTTACGATAAACTACAACAAACTCGTATCTCTTAACAAAGTTACCGTCCCAGACGAAATCATTGTTGACGGTTGTTCGTACTCGGGTACGGCCTTGGCAGATAAATTTAATAGTTACTTCCTAACGTCTGGTGAATCGCTCCTCCCACGTAGCTCCTTTAGGGCTTATATAGGAGATAAAGTTGCTACTTCCATTTTTTAGCACCGACTTCACCGTACGAAGTTGAATCAATAATTAAAAAGATTAAAAATACATGTGCGAGCGGCTCCGATGATATCAATGTTCGCCCGGTAAAGGAAACAGCCGATATTATAAGTATCCCCCTTACCCACATCTGCAACACTATCTTCGGGTATTTTTCCTGAAAAGATGAAAATTGCCCATGTATGTGCCGTTCATAAAGGGGGAGCTTAGGATGTACTCGGGAACTATCGCACGATTTCTGTACTTACAGTGTTCTCTAAGATTATAGAACAGCTTATTAATAACAGGTTTAGTAGTTTTTTTACTGTTAATAATGTGATAGCAAATGAGCAGTACGGGTTCCAATAAGGAAAATCTGTGGAAAATGCACTCTTAGATATTAAAGAAAATTAATTACAAATGTTGAAAACCATTAATATACGTTAGGTATTTTTCTAGACGTCAAAAAAGCATTTGACTCTGTTAGGCATGATATTCTTTTTAACAAACTTGAGTTGTACGGTATTCGTGGAATTGCGCTCGATCTCGTAAAAAGTTACTTGCAAAATCGTCGTCAATTTGTGACGATCAATAACTTCAAATATACTTCGGAAATCATAAGGTATGGTGTGCCACAGGGTTCAATTTTAGGCCCCTTATTATTCCTTACTTACATTAATGATATTGTCCTTGTACCTGAAACTCCAAATATTGTCTTATACGCTTACGATACGAATGTGTTTTTCCATTGAACTAATCTCGAGGTTGTGGTTCGGAAAGCTAATAGGTGGTTAAATGAACTTCATTTCTGGGTCTTGACAAATGACATCACCCTAAATACGAATAAAACAACATATATTCTATTTATATTCCTGGAACAAGCCAATGATTCCCAATGTTGTATTGTTAATAGCTGGCAAGAAGATTGAAAGAGCGACATAAGTTAAATTCTTGGTTGTCACTTTTAATGAACATTTAAGCTGGACACAACACATTAATAATTTACGTATAAACTTATCTACGACTATTGGAATTTTAAACAGATTTAGAAATTTTCTACCTAAATGGTTTAAGTGCCAGTTATATTATGTTTTAATGTATTCTCGTCTTTGTTACTGCATCCTCAGTCTGGCACACCCCTACCAAAGGTAACTTAGACCGTATTTGTATGTTACAAAAAAAGTTTGTTCGATTCATAGAAAATCTTAAGTGGGACGACCATACCCTTCCGCATTTTTACAAAAATAACCTCCTTAAAATAAAAACTATTTATCTCCAACGCTTAGCTTTCAAGTTATTGCATGATGGAAAACCCGATCCTGTCGTGTATCTCAATAAATTAAAGAGAAAAATGTCATTACGACCTCACACATGAACCATACGTAACAAAACGGGTCCCAACATCTTATGGTAAACGAAACGTTAGGTTTTCAGATTTCCTACTTTTTAAACAACTACACTGGAATTACCAGTTTTTCAAAGTTCTTGTTCGATCGGCTTACTGAAGAAAGAAATGAAACAATTTTTTTGCAAAGAAAATAATTGTCGAACCTGACCACCTTATACCATATTTTTTTCTTTAATTTTCTTTGCCATCACATTGGTTTTGAATACGATGTCATTGTGTATTCTATTTTCATTGGGTATAAGCCACATACCTACTATAAGTACCATCTCCGGTCTCAATAACACCTTTCTAGTCTGGGTATTGTTTGTTTGGTTTATAATGTTGAGTTTGCTAAAAATTCTTTTGATTATTTTACTGTCTGTAACATTTCCTGAATTGCGTTATCAAGCTGTTCTCTTGTGCTTTATGGTGTAAATTTAACGTGTAATTATGTTGATACAAGCTCGCCTCGTTCTAGTGTCATTATTATGTCATAATTTGCAGACTTCCGTTGTTAAATATGCTTTGTGCAAATATGCATTGTGCAATCTTCAGATACGGGGCCTCGACAGGCGTCTCGAACGCCTATTGCCACGTTAAGTTCGACAGATGAAAATTTGCAATGTACAGTGTGATGTACGTGTATCATGCCCAAATTATACAAATAAACAAACAAACAAACAAAAGTATTCTTAAAGCTGAAGTAGTGCTTAAAGGCATGTTATCAATAAAGCACTGAAATTTACGGCAAGTACAGGTTCTCAAGTTTTGGGAAAACTGAAACCTACACTATTCAGCTTTATGAATCTATACTGAGTATGGTTGGGATATTTCAATTAAATTGCTAAGACAAAACTTCAAGCAGTGCACGCTAAATAACAAAGAGTTGGCTTGAAAAAGTGAAATACTGAACAGTTAAGCAGGCTGCTGAAAACAAATATGCTGAATGAAATAGATCTAGCACACTGCAGATTACATGTTGCAAAGTATGGCATGCAAACCAAATGAAACGAAGTCGCAAAGCTTGAGAATTCTTTATTTAACGCTTTATAACCTCCAATGTAAGTACTACCTTTCACGTGCCCATCACGCTTCATGCCAGGAACATCTTGGCTCAAAATTTTCCCCAACTCCTCGGTCAGCACCTGCAAAACCAAAAGCCCCAATTACATTGTTCTTTTTGGAGCCACCCTACAGAAGAAGTCAAATGCATGTAAATTCAAAGTTCATGGTTTATTTTGTCAGATTACTGTTGCGGTTTTATATCAGAACGTGCTTCTGTCATCACTTCATGGCGAACTAAATTTTTGACGCTTGAAAACCTATACAAAGCCAAATGATAGCTGAAACTGGTAGGATTCGCAGTGCTTCGATGGATTCCCTCGATCTCACTGACCGACAAGCACTAGCATAAGCACTAGCATAAGCAGTTTGTGGATAGGGTACTGCAGAACAAAGGCCTAGCCTAATTTGGAAAAAGAAAAACTGCATTCCTCGGTTGCATCGAGCAAAGCTGTTCTATGTCCGCCGGCGTCTATGAGGTGTGCGCGCCGTAGTGGAGGGCGCCGGATTAATTTTGACCACCATCGTTAACGTGCGCCTAAATGTCGTACACACGGGCGTTTTCTCTTTCCGCCTCCATCAGAAAAGCGGCCGCCGCGGCCGAAAATCGAACCCGCGTCCTTGTGCTCAGCAGCACTACGCCCTAGCCACTGAGCCACCGCGGCGGATTGACGGATACCTGCGTCTACAAGCGCATACAGCAAGCACGGCTAATATTTTTGTACACGCATCATGGTCACGTCAGCAAAATGCGTTTACTTCGCCGCGTTCGCCGGGGGCACCTCGCTTCTGGGGTCCTGAAATCACCCCCCTACCTAAAATGCACCGTACGGCTTTTTACGTTGCGTGACACCGCGCCTACATTTCACCTCAAGGCCAATGCATAACAAATCTCCGCAACGAGCTCACACAGTAAAAATTGTTACAACCCTTTCCGTAAACTTTAGTGAACGTAAAAGTAGCCACTGCGCACACCACGTCGTAGGAAGCGCCGGGCTGAATGCGAACGCGGGCATTCTCAACGACTTTCTCTTTCAACGAGAGAACGTGTACGTACCGCTGATATCTTTAAGGAAACACTATAACTAATTTATCGCGCCTATGCTTGCGAAGAAAAGATGATTCCCTGAGCGCGTTTTTACAATGACATTCAAAACGCGCTAAGCCAGTTGTGACTAACTTCGGCACAGCGTACGGCGTTTGCAGTACACGGAAAGCTAAAGACGATTTCCCCGCCTCCTCCCCACTCACCGGAAGGTATAAAGTGTCTCACCTTTCGTTGAGGACGCAAAAAGATGTCTAGGAGAAAGCAGCAGGGTTTCTTTCTCTCAGATAATTGAAGTTCGCTGGCGCTTCGCAACTCGCACACGAAAGCTATACGGCTTGACGTGGCTTGACCAGTGTTGGCTTTGCATCACACAAAAGAAAAACAATGAAAAACTTACAAAAAAATACGTTTTAGCCTAATTAGCAGCAAATCAAACAATACAACATTGTATATCAATCCAGCTGTTTTTATGAATCTTTACGAGATCTGCTGTCTTTTTTTTTTTAATTCGAACATAACTACATAAAGTTGACTCGTTCAGCCCGCAACGAGTGTTTTGTGCGCTGCCAGAAAGGCGCGAGGGTTACAGCTGTTACAATTGTTTTCTGAGCTGACAAATTGTTTGCCTCCCTTTGCAAGCAGCAAGAATATAGATACCATAATTAACTCGAGGCTAATTACGATAAGTTACAAACATGATCGAGGAATACTGCTTCAACTATACAGACGTACGATGGGCGTCCAGCGGACTTTCTAGATGGGACCATAGTGAATGTCCATGCACAAACGTACCTCGGACGTCCGACGGACCAAACTGAACGGACGTTCAGTTTCCCAGAAAAAAAATACATCCAAAGTACGTCCGCCAGACGTCGAGCGCGCGACTCGGACGTTCGGCTGTAAAACGGACGTCCTACGGATATCTGTGATCCAATGAAATAATAGCTAGGGATGCTTGCCGCTTTTCATGAATGTGTTGTTTGCAGCGGTAGACCAGAAGGGAGCACGTTTCCTGACATACAATTAGAATGTGCTGCAGTTGACAGGTTGGGAGTCTGGAGGCACAAAAATATTCGCGTTCAAATGGCCCAAAAAGGTCCATCGTCTTTAAAATTGATCCTTGCTTCTTGGTGCTTCCGAAATCCCATGCCAATCATGCAAAGCTTTTCACGACACTCTGCGTGTCCACAAATCGCGGAAAGAAAAGTGCGTCAAGTAGGCACAAATACGCGTTATGGCGAGTCCTTTAAGAAAACTGAAATTTGAGGCATTGCGAAAGCCTGCTATCGCTCAAAGGTGACGTTGCAAAAAAGAAAAGATGCACTGACTAGTGATCTGTGCAAATGCAAAGAGCGACTGAATGACCTAAGAGATAGGGGCCTAGATACTTGGCGAAGAAAGCGGAGCTGCCAGAAGCGCAAATCGCGCTTTAGACAGAATGCGTAGCGATTGCGAAGGCAACGTCGAAACAGACCAGACGCTATACAGACAATTGGCTACTACTGTGTCTTCTTCTGCAGATTCGTTCGCCGTCCGCCACCGACTTCTTCGGGACAGTCACATGCTACCCTTGCCGTGTGTGAAGAACGTCAGAAAGTACATTTCTACCGTAGGGATGAAGTGCGGTTTTGAAGCTGAGTTTTTTTGCAGCCCTGAAACATGAAGCTCAAAGCAAAATCCGAGTTCCAGAAGTCCGGTAAGCTTTTCTTCGATGAGATTCAAGTAAGGGAAAGAAAATGTGTTGAGTTGAGAACACTAACCTTCATCGGGCTCACCGATTATGGTAATGGTAATGGCGAAACATCTGCCTTGGCCAACCACGCACTCGTGTCTATGTTTTGCCCCTTCGGGGAAAGCTACACCCAATCAATTGTAGTATTCGCATCAAGAGGGGTAACAAAAGGAACGGTGCTGAGCCTATATAGGGGCCTATGTACAGAGAAGCGGCAGAGGCGATCTCACAATTGCCAAAATAAGCGAAAATCTGTGAACATTTGGCCCGCATTGTAAAATGCCTATGCAGGGAAGAGAAGCAATGAAAGCAAAATTCAAGCACTCATCATGAGCAGAATGTCATACCGCCTGCCGTACTATAAACTTGCCCTCACAGAATAAAAACTAATAAACCCCGTCGCCAGGACTGCACATAACGCAGCCCTCAACGTCCCCACTTTCAAGATCACTGCAAAGGTCCCTAACTTCTGCTTATAATAATTTTGAAGAACTCATAAGAAGCCACTACCTCAGCACAAAAGGAGCGCATGGAAAAAAACAAAATTGGGACCAGGCTTAGTATGAAATATAGGCACATTT
Source organism: Haemaphysalis longicornis (assembly GCA_013339765.2). NCBI lineage: Eukaryota > Metazoa > Arthropoda > Arachnida > Ixodida > Ixodidae > Haemaphysalis > Haemaphysalis longicornis. The sequence goes on along the minus strand of CM023448.1, from coordinate 80,210,085 downwards.
CAAGAGAAAAAACGGCTGGATGCCATAATGTATGTCACCTATCCAGCGACTCTCCACAACCCTACCGCCCCCCCCCCCCGAGAAACACAGGCCCAAGCCTACACAAGGACAGGCGACAACCCGAGACCACATCCATTACAGGAAAGTTCGAAAACCATTAAAACAGAGTAGACGCCTACACCGGGACGTCCGAAAGCATGAAGGCAACAACTGTGGTTGACTATCGTGTCTGTCTGGAATGAACTTCCTGCTTGAATTTATGCAGCCATTTAGGAAAAAGTACTTGTAACCGAGGTGTCTCTTGCAGCTCACACTCCAGGGTTTAATTGCGTGCTGCAAAGGGCACAAACTTTGGCCGGCTTTTCTTCGAAAGCAAGCCGGTGCGGTCTTTCCCGAAAAGTGCCAGTGCAAGATGTCCAATGCCAATGTTTTTCACAGCGAAGCTGTCTATGGCTGGGGCATGCGTGTAAGCGAGCATAAAAACCTCCGAGAGCGCATGCGCGAAAGAAGCCAAGCAGCCAGGGGACGTCGAGGTCGCTCGCGGCGAAACGCACGCGGCCACATGTTTGCGACGTAGCTGGCAGTGGGAAGGCAAGTGTCGCCGTCGTGACAGAGAACGTCACCGAATGTATCCGTCGCCGCCAGGACATCCGGCGGTCCGAGAAGCAGAACGGACCTATATGCCCAGCGCCGCAACAGACGCATCCAGACAACCACAAATCTGCGGCCAGAAAAAAAAATCACGTCAAATCTCGCGTTTGTGGCCAATACAACTTCGCTGGCCAGCCACCTTTCCAGAGTATCGACGACCACGCACCTTCACGTATCGACGACCTCTTGAGCTCGCCATTGGTGACACATGCACGTCAAAGTCTTGCAAAACGCACTGTAATTTTACGCTTAGCTCACATAAACCATCAGCAAGCAATCTCATATGGAGCAATAAGAATATAAAAAGACCTGATGCATATTATGGAAATAACGCGAGAGGTGTAGTGAAATGGCTACCACATTGCAATGATGTTACAATAAACAATAATGCCACAAATGTGTTGCTACTCGTGAAAACAAAACGTGGAACGTGCTTTTCACGCTCACCTTTTGCTGACTAACAAGCAGTTAACATCGCGGCTTTGTTTGCTCGTACGCAGTCAGCACCTGGTGTGAAACGGCAGCTGCTGCAAAGTAATTTCACATAGATATTTTGGCAGAGAGCTTGGAAAGTACATCGACCTCTGATGTACATTTCGCCTATGTGTTCAACTCGAAGGATGAATATTATACAATTGTCATGAAACGCAAACATTGCGAATGCACAGAACCACGCAGTGCGATTTTGTGAGCTGAAGCATTAGGAGTCCGTCAAAAAACGCTTCCCGTCCAAATTAACCCAAAATTCACGGAGTGCAGAGGTAGTAGTCGGCCAATGATAGCCCCACCCGTCAGCGTAACGGCCCGCTCCCCCGTGGGGTCGTTACAGAAGCCCCCTTTTTCATTCCACCGCGCTTAACGTGCGGACGACACAGTTTCCGAAAATAGTGTCATGCTCCTCCTCCTCCTGGGCGCGCGACAGGAGGGGGCACGGAAGCGGCTTCCGCAGGTGATGCGCCGGGGAGGGCTCCAAACTGGGCCACGGTTCTAGGTCTCGCTACACGGCGACGGCTGGCCGCGGAGGAAGAGTGAATGGCGCGGGCAGGCGGCGGTGACGTCAGCGTGACCTCGTTCTTATTTGTGCACGGAAGCCCGCTGGCCGCCCCCGGGCCTGACGTCGCTTGTTTCCCTTCGCGCTGTGGATACTCGCTCTTTCACCGTGCAGCTAGCGACACTCTGTTTCTCGCGTCGCCGTTGCAGGCGCTGCAGGTCAGCTGCCGCTTTTTCGTTCTTTACTTAGTCACTCTTGATCTGGCCAAAGTTTGCAGCAAATTTATCCCCGGCAGTCACGCTTGATCGACGAGCAAGCGTGAAAGTAGCACTTTGGCGTAACCCGATTAAACAGACTAAAGGTGAGATTTGATTTATTTGTTTATTGACAATATACTGCAGTCTATAGCACCATGCGGGTAGGAGAGCGTTGACGCATGTACACAGGTAGGTTGCACAACAGAAGCCACCCGCCGATGTGGCTCAGTGGCTAAGGCATTGCGCTGCTGAGCACGAAGACGCGGGTTCGAATCCCGGCCGCGGTGCCCGCTTTTCTGATGGAGGCGAAAAGCAAAAACGCCCGTGTGTACGAGATTTCGGCGCACGATGAAGATCCCCAGGTTGTCAAAATTAATCCGGAGCCCTCCACTACGGCGCGCCTCATCGCCTGCGTTGCGTCGGCGTGTTAAACCGTACAATCAATCAATCAATCAATCAATCACAACAGAAACCGCATGGCGCACAAGCACAGGTAGTCGGCGAGAAAGCAAGGGGTCAAAGTATTGGGATAACTAAGAATATTAGCGGAAATGGATTAACCTAGCCACGCAACAATATGATAACCTCATAAAAAGTGCAATACAGATTACACCGGGTGTACGATAATATGGTCCCAATAGGAAACCAGGACAAAATGGTCCCACGCCAATCCTTCGACACCGTAAAATGTCGTCGATATCTGTAACGATTACTCTTTGCAGGCCCGCCATCACATGGCGTTTTCTCGTGGACCGATTTGTAATAGGTGATTTGGTCACATGGAATTATTTGTCACAGGGCAGGTCTTCACGTAGGGAACTTGTCATAGGCGCGCGAAAACAAATCTCGTTTTTTTTTAATTTCCTGTTTATTTTTAGTTTTTAGAGAACAGAATACAGTCTTAAGTGAGATCCAATGAGCCGCGACCCAGACGTCGCTCATATTCGGTCTCACTGTGCTGGCATGTACCATTTCCTGGCATGCTCAGGAAAATATTTTGTATTACTGCTACTTGCAGTCTTGTTAATTAATGTTGACATCTCGCATTAATGAACGCGGAATGTCTCACGATCGCACTTTAAAAAATGCTTATTAGCCAGAATTGGACCTTTCGTCTTGCAAATTTCCCTTTGCCTGCAGGCTCAATGCAGGGCGTATTCGTAAACCTTGATGCGAGTGTAAGAATATCCCTTGCACAAAAGCATAGCACCAGCTCTGTTGGTGATTACTAACTCGAAGTCAAAATTCAAGAGTAAAATCATACACAAAAACCTCTCTTTTATCTTACGCAGGCCTCTGTCATGCTAAAGTACACTCGCGATTCCTTTAACTCAGCAAGAGAGACATCAGCCGCCAAACAGGGGGTGAGGGCAGGGGGATTAATCCTCTCCCCTCTTACAGGACGTTTTCTCTCCGATATCAACATCCGCTTCCGCAACCTTATCTACTTCGCTTCCCTCTCTGGCTGGACCTTCCTTCACCCCCCCTTTACTGGCGTCAGTACTAAATACCGAACCATCAGGTTCCTGGCGGCGAAACACCCTCGCAACGAATCATCATATCACGAATGTTCCTCTGTTACGAACCGGCCTATTACCAGCCGGCCTATCACGAAACGCCACGTGATGAGCAGGCCGTATCCCTTTTCGTGCAGCGTTACGAGAAAAACAGCGGAAATAAACACACCTTTAGACATAGCCAGGCTTATATCGCGAAGAAAAAAGTCAAATTTTTTTGCGAACCAGTCAGATTTTTAATGTGAACGTAGTTTTTAACGGGGGAACGTGCTCATGTGACCTACGCATGTTAGAAAATCGTGCATTGTGCAGCTGCCTTGTACGAACTGTGTACAGAGTGTTTCAAGTCAAGGCTGCATATCTTACCCAAACGCCATGTGATTACCGGGTCGTATCCCGGTTAGTGCGGCAAGTAAGAAAACATGAAATATTAATAATAAAGAATAAATAAGCAGAAACATGGCATCATTTATTGCGGGAAAACTGATTAACAGAAATAATTTTAACCAAAATGCCTTACCCGCTTCAAGCTGACTTGCAAGCATTTCGTCCTGGGGCGTTATTCCAGAAGGCCCGAGTTCCACCTGCTCCCGAGTTTCCAGCTGCTTGGGTTATGAAAGCAGAGATTCTACTCCCGAGTTTCCAGCTGCTTGGGTTATGAAAGCAGAGATTCGATACACCTCGAGCGAAACCGCCTGAATCCCGCGCAGCACGCGTTGCATATTCAGCGCGCTGTATTGATGCCGCTTACGTTAATAAAGTACGGCTTGTGCTATCTTCTGCATGCAGCACCATCTGAAATCGATCTGCAATGCTCATTCCCTATCATAAACTAGATAACCACACTGCGACTATCTTCAGCCTGGCTGTTGGCCACGCCCGGCGCGGGGCGGTCCGTTTTAAAGCAAAGCTTTTTACCTCTACCCCCCAAGGGTTCTCTCGCGACCGTTGGTGTCACCAGAAAACTCCAGCGAGCAAATAAAAGAATTTACTGGCACCGGCGGGAATCGAACCTGGAACTAATAGACAAACAAAGCGAGAGCCCGTTGTCTTACCGATTTAGCTACGAGCGCACGTGAAGACGGGGAAGACAGGTGGTGTACTCACCAAGCACATCTACGGGTTTACCCCCTGCATTCTCGCTGAATGCCACGCGAAAGCGCCACGCGACCACTCACGCCCGTCTAGCGGCCCTGTGCGCACCTTGCTCATGTGCTAAGGGTTACAAAAATTAAAGGAAGCTCACACCAATGCATGGCATCACACTTCTAGTACGCCAATGTGCTAAAGCCTGTGGCATCCAGTGTTCACGTAAAAAATCCCAGCTCCTGGTCGTCCGCCCTCATGCCAAACCAAGGAATACATTCAAATACTCCTTGATGACATGCAAGGCCATCACTCCAAGCCCCAGAATCAAGATCATCGGCCTACATCTCGAGGCTAACACCAAGAGTGACGTCTCCTTGCAGCGCTTCAAAAACAGCAATAATCAAATCATACACATGATCAGGCGACTTGCCACCAAGAAGCGAGGCCTAAAGGAATCCGGTGCCTTTCGATTAATTGAAGCTTTTGTCCTCTCGAGAGTCACTTACGTCAACCCCCTGTCTTCTTCTCGACAAGGAAGACATACAGATGCTTTATATAATGATTATAAAGGCGGTTGAGCAGGCCATTGGTCTTCTCATGAGTGCGTCCACACAGAGGCTGCTTAGCACGGGGCTCCACAACACGGTGGAAGAGCTGATAGAAGGCCATCTTTCTAACCAGAAGGTCCGGCTCAGAACTGCGGTTGGTAAACGCATGCTTCACCAAATTGGCTGGGTAGCCCAGAATGTCACTCCACTTGACGTACTCCCAGACTCTTGGCGACTAACACTAAATATGCTCCCTTTGCTTAGATATATGAACCCCTCACATGACGAGGGTCACCGAAAAGCACGGGCTCAAGCGCTAAACACCACCCTCGAAGGGGATGATGCAGTTATCTACACAGACGCCTACGAACATCGAGGGCAGCAATACGCCATCATCGTGGCTACCTCCAGAACCAACCTCCTTGCGTGTACCTCGCTTAGGACCCAAGAAATGACGGCAGCAGAAGAGGCAGCCATCACCTTGGCTCTCACTCAACCAGGCGTTCGGAGGGTAGTCACTGATTCCCAGCAAGCATTCTGGAATTACCAGTCGGGTTGGGTGTCCTGACCTGCACTGCGCGTGCTAAAAAACCACTCCCCAAATGGTTCCATTCAGCTCATCTGGACACCCCCTCACGCTTCAATGGAGGGCAACAAATACGCCCACTCAACAAGCCTGCGCTTTTACCTCCCGTGCTATGGAGCTGCACGAGGACAGTCACCCATTTGTCACGTTCAGAGAGATAACCCACAATTATCGCCTTCTGAGACAGACCGTACCTTCGCCTTACCCTGAACTTTCCAGAGAACAACAAACTACCCTAATGCTCATACAATCCGGGCTCCTTCCCACAGCCTACGCGTCTTCACTTAATGTATCCGAATCGCTACGACGCTGAATGTAAATTTTGCTCAGAAGTAGGAACACTCCGCCCCGTAATCGGGGTGTGCGACTTTAGCCCCTGAGCACCCTCCTCTCTTTCCGTCAACTACCCAACAAGAGCAATGGGAGATGCTGCCGTCCATGCCCTCTCTACCTACCCAGCTTCAGCGGCTGGACAGAACACAGGCCGCGCGGACTGCATATGGGCCCCACAGAAGAAGGAATCGCTCCCCAGGGCTGCACTCTGGGCCGTTCAGAAATCTGAACAGGAGTATTTCTTCCTTCTCCTTCTCGCCGCAAGTCTCGTCGCCTCCGTCCGCGGCGCAGAGACGGAGAAGTCAGATCGTCTAACACCGGGTTGGAGCTTACTTTAATTTTATAAAAAAAGTTTCCACTCTTGTGCTACACCAATACAACTCAACCAAACACCGTTCATGCATTGATTTAACCTTAGCAAGAATATCTCTTTGAAGTAATAAATGGTGTGGTTAAGTGCATTTCACTTCTCTCTGGTTTTACTATTTGTAGAGCGATGTGAGTAAATTTAAGTGACGTCGCATGGGTAATCGTTATGGGTGCAGTTTACAGCTTTGCTTTCCAACCACATTCACGGGGTGGTTTGGCGCGATTTTTTTCCCGGTGTTGTGTTCTTCCACTCAATTATGTTTGCCACTTGGCTTGAGGGTACCCCAAGTGCAGCTCTGCGCAAGCACAGACCAAGTAATCAAAGGGGTCCACTGTAGCGAACGGAACGCGCCCTGCTCCCGACTAGTGCCACTAGATAAGATACTAGTGACACTACTCCCGACCATCAAATATTGCTTTTGTTTACGGTTTTCTTGAGTGTGCACGGCGGGTGCTAACCAGAAATCGTCCCGTGTCAAGAGCGTGTTTCAGCATTGGCGAGTGCGTTTTAGATGTTGAAGTTGTGCCATTTGTCATCGACTGCGTTTTCACGGTGTATGAAGAAGGCTCCCGTGGTAAAATCGTGTCGTCTTGGCCTCTCCTATCGGCTCGTACAAGAGTGAACTCCTGTACACCCCCGCGACTGTGGCACCATTGGCAGATGGTGACCTGAGGACTTCATTTTTGTTTTGTGCTAAGTTCTTGTCACTGCTAGCGACCATCAAATGACGACTTCGTGGCTACGGCGCTAGGCCCACACAAAGTGGACGCCATCGGTGGTTGTGGCTTCGGTTGTTACGCCGCGCCCACGAATGGGCTAGGTGTGTTTGACTGACATTAGAACTCGGAGAAAACTCAGGCATGGTTTTATACGGTCGAGTTGAACTCGGGACGCTCGTTGTGGCCACTGCTGTGGCGTGGTTTATTTTAATGGTCACCGTAGCAGGCATATTTCTACCCCGACAGGTCTTTTTAAACGAAAGAGGAATTTCGAGCTCATTTTTAGCTCTCGAAAAATGCCGTGCATTGGTTGTGCAGTCGTCTGGCGACAGACCCCCGTTTGCGACGACTTAGAGGCGGCTTTCGCTCCATGACCGTCGAGGAGCAAGTGTGGTGTGCGCTGCGGTTTTACTCGACGGACAGCTTCTACAGAAGCGTTGGTGGCGGCCGCCCCATCGAACGCCAACAGTCGACCGTGAACCGGTGTGTGCGCAATACGATCAGTGGAGACGTGTTTCCAAGACATCGCCTTTCTTTTAGGTGATTTGGCGGACATGGCTTCGGCAGGTTCCCATATACCGCGCGTCTATCCGTCTGCAGCCGGAGCGTGCGCTTCAGTTATCGTCTGCTCGCAAAGAGTTTCGAACGAAGTGTTGCATGACTGTGCGTTTTGCTCGTCATCATATCATCAACGCCACAGAGACTCCCTCGAGGAGTTGCGTGACGCGTATTTCTTGTGAAAAGGTTACAGGTAGGACAGCTTATACGTATTACATATACTGCCAAGGATACAGTCGACGCACCGATAGCCGGTTGAGGTAGTTTATTAGCAGGGGTGAAGCCGATAAGAACGCAGGTCCGAGCGTTGAGCTAATCCAGCTCGTTTCTCGCGCATGCACTTTATGGGGTTCATCTTCTTGCCCTGACACGGCTTTGGCGCATATCCTCGCGTCTGGATAGGGCATAATCCAATACCTTCCTCTTCCACATGGTTGATGCTGGTAGGGCGCATACCCCGACAGCTTGATGGCCTGTTGTATCTGTTCATTATCCTCGATACAATACAATCAACCGCGCGTGCTTATTGTCAGAGGTGATCTTTACACATTTCAACGGGTTTTGTTCAGCGTCACCGCCGTATGGCAGAAAGCAGAGCATGTAAAGCGAGTAAAAAGGAGAGCTAACAATTAAAGTAACCCCGTGACGCCAGAGCGAGGGTAAGCGGAGTGGGAAGGGCGCGAAAGAAGAGAGGTTTATAAGGGGTTGGAACTGTGGAAAGCTTCTTCGAAGAAAAGCGGCGAAGAGCAAAATAAAATAGAGCAAACAAATCTGAAGTTGTTGTCCTTGTTGCTATTCCTTCCTTCGTAACACATGGCCACTTGGGTAATTGGCCCGCCATTGGGAGCTTTGAGGAACTAACGTGGCCGATTCGCAAGATTCATAACATGTGAATTTGAAAACTAGCAGTTGCAAAATAGTGCGTGCAGAGTGAAGCCTGAACGTGATGTCACTGGAGGAGGACAGGTGCACACCACCCTCGCAAAACCCCGATACTAACTCGGTGACAACTTAAGAACGGCACCGGAAGTTGCCGCTGTGCATTATCACCGTAGCCGGATGTTTCTCCGCGCAGCGCAAGTAGGGCGTTACTGGGAATATTTTGAACATGGCTGAGCCGTTCCCGTGATTTTTTGGACTTAATATGCTTATAAACGACTCCAGTGACGACAAACAAACTGCGTGAGACAAGGCAGACGATATCACGCATTCATAGCAAACACCTTTCAAAATGCGCGCGCACTGACGTCACGGGTCCGGCGCTTTGGCGGAGTGATACAGTACATGAGGTGGTGCTGTTCTTGAGTTGTAACCGAGTATGGGGAGGCTGTGGCGTGTTCGAGTCTGCTTGCACACTAAGACGAACAAATAAAATAGAAGAAACTGCCGCAGACACGTAATAGCCGAACAGAAGCCGTTTAAAATAATCCGTGACAAAAGACAAAGAAACGGAAGCGAGGAAAAAGGCGCAAGTACAATGTATTAGAAAAGAAGTTGCTAATACGTATCGCGAGGCTTTCGCCTTAGAAGTACGTAGGCAGACTGGACCGAACCGAGGAAATTTTGTGTAGAAAAGCAGAGTGTTTCGATAACGTAATACGAGCAGCAACTGTTTTGAAAGTGGCGCGCTTCTATGACCCGCTTTCTTTTTTTGCCAGTCGGCCATAGTTACGTGATTGCGCTGTCTGCCATCGACGGCAGAAACTACTTCTTAGGACGAAAAATATCAAACAAAAAGCCCATACGAACGGCTGGAATAAAAAATAAAATGAACTTTAGAGTGAAACACAGATTAATAAAGGAAAAGTACAATAAAAAAATCGCGCGAAACCACCCCGTGAATGTGGTTGGAAAGCAAAGCTGTAAACTGCACCCATAACGATTACCCATGCGACGTCACTTAAATTTACTCACATCGCTCTACAAATAGTAAAACCAGAGAGAAGTGAAATGCACTTAACACACCATTTATTACTTCAAAGAGATATTCTTGGTAAGGTTAAATCAATGCATGAACGGTGTTTGGTTGAGTTGTATTGGTGTAGCACAAGAGTGGAAACTTTTTTTATAAAATTAAGTAAGCTCCAACCCGGTGTTAGACGATCTGACTTCTCCGTCTCTGCGCCGCGGACGGAGGCGACGAGATTTGCAGGCAGAGAAGGAGAAGGAAGAAATACTCCTGTTCAGATTTCTGAACGGCCCAGAGTACAGCCCTGGGGAGCGATTCCTTCTTCTGTGGGGCCCATATGCAGTCCGCGCGGCCTGTGTTCTGTCCACCCGCTGAAGCTGGGTAGGTAGAGAGGGCATGGACGGAAGCATCTCCCATTGCTCTTGTTGGGTAGTTGACGGAAAGAGAGGAGGGTGCTCAGGGCTAAAGTCGCACACCCCGATTACGGGGCGGAGTGTTCCTACTTCTGAGCAAAATTTACATTCAGCGTCGTAGCGATTCGGATACATTAAGTGAAGACGCGTAGGCTGTGGGAAGGAGCCCGGATTTTATGAGCCGTAGGGTAGTTTGTTGTTCTCTGGAAAGGTCAGGGTAAGGCGAAGGTACGGTCTGTCTCAGAAGGCGATAATTGTGGGTTATCTCTCTGAACGTGACAAATGGGTGACTGTCCTCGTGCAGCTCCATAGCACGGGAGGTAAAAGCGCAGGCTTGTTGAGTGGGCGTATTTGTTGCCCTCCATTGAAGCGTGAGGGGGTGTCCAGATGAGCTGAATGGAACCATTTGGGGAGTGGTTTTTTAGCACGCGCAGTGCAGGTCAGGACACCCAACCCGACTGGTAATTCCAGAATGCTTGCTGGGAATCAGTGACTACCCTCCGAACGCCTGGTTGAGTGAGAGCCAAGGTGATGGCTGCCTCTTCTGCTGCCGTCATTTCTTGGGTCCTAAGCGAGGTACACGCAAGGAGGTTGGTTCTGGAGGTAGCCACGATGATGGCGTATTGCTGCCCTCGATGTTTGTAGGCGTCTGTGTAGATAACTGCATCATCCCCATCGAGGGTGGTGTTTAGCGCTTCAGCCCGTGCTTTCCGGTGACCCTCGTCATGTGAGGGGTTCATATATCTAAGCAAAGGTAGCATCTTTAGTGTTAGTCGCCAAGAGTCTGGGAGTACGTCAAGCGGAGTGACATTCTGGGCTGCCCAGCCAATTTGGTGAAGCATGCGTTTACCAACCGCAGTTCTGAGCCGGACCTTCTGGTTAGAAAGATGGCCTTCTATCAGCTCTTCCACCGTGTTGTGGAGCCCCGTGCTAAGCAGCCTCTGTGTGGACGCACTCATGAGAAGACCAATGGCCTGCTAGACCGCCTTTATAATCATTATATAAAGCATCTGTATGTCTTCCTTGTCGAGAAGAAGACAGGTTGTTGACGTGACTCTCGAGAGGACAAAAGCTTCAATTAATCGAAAGGCACCGGATTCCTTTAGACCTCGCTTCTTGGTGGCAAGTCGCCTGATCATGTGTATGATTTGATTATTGCTGTTTTTGAGGCGCTGCAAGGAGACGTCACTCTTGGTGTTAGCCTCGAGATGTAGGCCGATGATCTTGATTCTGGGGCTTGGAGTGATGACCTTGCATGCCATCAAGGAGTATTTGAATGTATTCCTTGGTTTGGCGTGAGGGCGGACGACAAGGAGCTGTGATTGTTTACGTGAACACTGGAGGCCACAGGCTTTAGCACATTGGCGTACTAGAAGTGTGATGCCATGCATTGGTGTGAGCTTCCTTTAATTTTTGTAACTCTTAGCACATGAGCAAGGTGCGCACAGGGCCGCTAGACGGGCGTGAGTGGTCGCGTGACGCTTTCGCGTGGCATTCAGCGAGAATGCAGGGGGTAAACCCGTAGATGTGCTTGGTGAGTACACCACCTGTCTTCCCCGTCTTCACGTGCGCTCGTAGCTAAATCGGTAAGACAACGGGCTCTCGCTTTGTTTGTCTATTAGTTCCAGGTTCGATTCCCGCCGGTGCCAGTAAGTTCTTTTATTTGCTCGCTGGAGTTTTCTGGTGACACCAACGGTCGCGAGAGAACCCTTGCGGGGGTAAAGGTAAAAAGCTTTGCTTTAATAAAGTAGTTGGATTTCTTGTCCCCAGTAGCCACCCGTGCAGCAGTGGAACGAGAGAACACACTGAAAGATGCGACACGCCCTAGTCGCGGGTCCAGGATAACAATATCAAGGTCCCACTGAGTCGATAAGCGATACTTTGCGGTCTCCTTTTCGCTCGGGCCAGTCCTTAATTCTTTAGCGTGGATCGCTCAAACCCAATCCCGGGGCAACGACAAAGGTGCCGACTGTATGGTCCCTGCTTGAGGGGGTGCTAGTCGACTCTTCTTTGCTGATCCTGTGCGGGGGGGGGGGAGGGTGCGGAAGGGGGGAGGGGCACTAAGATGGTGGCTGCACAGAACAGGAGGTAAAGTGTTGCCTCGGTCATCAGGACCCCCAGCTCATAATTTCAATTGTCCAGCATGCGCTCAGGACGTCAGTATGCTCTAGGTTCGAGTCTAGAGTCAGTGTGCCTGGTGCTTACGGTTTGATGCTGCGGCTATCGTGAAAGAGTGGGAATCTGGGTACAAGGGTTTTGCTTCACGGCAGGGGACTCATCCTTGCCTTGCCTTGTTGATGCTGCCGTTGCAAGGGCCATGCCTTTAGCGGTCGATCATCTCGCAAGGACTTTTCAGAAGGCTTCCAGCAAACGACTTCACAAGTGTACAGATTACATTGTCACACAGTTGTCGCCACTGCTCCAAGTCTTCCGTGGCATGCTCGCTGTTATGCAACGGCTAACTTCAAACACTGCTCCTGGTATGTTGGGCTTTCTACAGGCCACCGCCGTTTTGCCACAGATCAATCCAGTTCACCCACAAATGACAGCGCCTGTGGTGCCGGCATCTCTAACCGTCCTCTTCATGGTTAATAATGCGCCGGTGATAGAACCAGCGCTTACGCACAGTTCTCTACCTGCAGTCGCTCTCATTCTCTCCGCTGTGGAGCCCTTCTCCAGCAGCTGAGGTTCGGAGACGTGCACTTTGTTAATTGTTTCTCAGACTGCTTTCCCCCCGACTTTCGACTGTTCCGCCTTCCTCACTGCCTCCTGATCGTTCTGGTAACGAATCGTAAGAGGGCATGATGGTGACTTGCTCCAACAAAAGGGGCTCGCCACTTCTGCGAGCCCTTCTGCGAAGTTCTGCAACGGCAAACAGTAGAAAAGGTCAGTTCCGTGATGAGCCTCCGAAGGACAGACTAACGAGAGCGGCAATGGAGGCCAATCTTAGCTCAGTAGCGGCCTGGCTTAAAGGGACACTGAAGTGATATGTAAACATTGCATGTTACTTGCGCAAATTGTAGTCCGGAGTCCCCAGGCCATGTTTCGACCACCCTGGGCGCGTTTACGCGATTTTATTTAGTAGAAAAATTAATTCGAAAATGCTGTCCTCCTTTCTTTACGCTCGCCCATTTTCTGCGGCGTTTTCGTGTGACGTCGAGAGGAGCCGAGCTCGCAATTGGCTGCTCTACTGCACGGCTCGCCGACCTTCCGCGACCGAGTCAGTCGGCCCACCGTTTAGTCCGCCGGCCGCCAACGGGTCGTCGCAATTCGCTCGATCAGTTGAAACTAAGCCACAACACGTTTGGGAATGGAAGAATGCGCCTTTATTTACTTCGTTAGTTTGTACACCGTATCTAGCTCCAAGTCAAGGTCGCTTCATACAAGCGCTGCACAAGCGCACATGCGACGCTTCGCTGACTGGTACGCCAGTAGGAAAATATAAGGCCTGTTGAAGGCGGGAGAAGAGTCAGCGAAGTCAATATAGGTACTAAGGAAATAAAATCAACTGATATTTTTACAGTACAGCGTAAAACTATGGCGTGGAAAGCACTTTTTTGCGCTGGGCGAACAAGCACAGAGGTCAGCAGCAAGACTACGCATCTGCGAACGCTTTTCCGTCTACGAAATGCAATTGCTAGACGTGAGCTACTGTGGAAATTCGGGCGACGCTTACTGCACGAGCGCAATACAACAAATAGTCACCTAAGCTGCTTGAAATGCCAAAACTAAATAAAAGTGTAAACTGCTTATACAATATATACCCTATATTAGCGAGGCCAGTGCAGCCCGCTCCGTGGCTTAGTGGTCTGGGGCGCTAGGCATGTCACCGCAAGTGTTTTGCAAGTCACGAGTTCGAATCCCCGCGGCTACGTGCTTTTTTTTTTGTAAGTTAACTTTTTTGTTTTCCGCCGATGTTTTCTATATTGAGTTCACCTTTTTTGGGGGGCCGCAACGTTCATGGCTCCACGAACTAGTTCACAAAACGCGCGCAGGCTGGCACTGGCGCGCTAGCGAGTTCTCGTTGGCGTGCTGTTGCCATAAGCACCGACTGCTTGCAGGCAGTGGGCACAAGCCAGAATGAACAGACCCTTGGCCTGGTGCGAACACGCTTTTTACGATACAGGCATGAGGGAGGCAAGCTCCAAATATGGGGGAAAAGCGCATGACATTTGGGCGTCTGCGGGTACGCGGAGGGCGTTCATGCACTGCGTAGGTCTCGGCTAGTGAATGCTACCCGCCGCGGTGGCTCAGTGGCTAAGGCGTTGCGCTGCTGAGCACAAAGTCGCGGGTTCGATTCCCGGCCGCGGCGGCCGCTTTTCTGATGGAGGCGAAAAGCAGAAACGTCCGTGTGTACGAGATTTCGGCGCACGATAAAGATCCCCAGGTGGTCAAAATTAATCCGGAGCCCTCCACTACGGCGCGCCTCATCGCCTGCGTTGCGTCGGCGCGTTAAACCCCACAATCAATCAATCGGCTAGTGAATGCTACGATTCCAAGCCGTCCTGGGAGGCTTATCTTTATGCATTTTTACAGCTGACAACATGGCAGAAGCGCGGTACGATGATTACTGAGTTATTGAGAATGCCCATCCAACAACACCACCGGTTGTATTTTACAGAACCGAAACCGAAACTTGTTTGGTTTCTCACCTTGGGCATCGTCCAATCACGGTGCCCGCTCCTCCCAACGTCACAGCTTTAGTTGGTGCGGCCGCCGCAAACCGCGCATGGTAGTTTTTCTTCTTTCGCGCTTTGTAAAATAATTACCGATTTGTCAACCGGATAAACGATGAAAAGGGTGCTAATTTGAGCCAGTCTACGCAGTGCAAGCAAAAACGGGAGCTTGACAAATACACTTCAGTGTCCCTTTAAGGCGCTGCAATGGCATGGCCGTTCGATTCATTCAGCTTTTTTGGATCTGTATTAAGTGCCAAGCTTTTCTCGGTAATTACTGTTCTACAAGAAACTCGGTTGGACATTAGCACACCTAGTTTTCTGTAATGCCGAACCTTCCGCCTTGATGGCCAAGGTAGCGTGGTTTACTATTATATTTAATAGATTTTGTTTCCGGCGTTTCCTCGATCACTGCCCGTTGTAGGCAGGAAAAGTACGGGAGTTACAAGGTTTAAATTTCGGCCTTTGCTGCTCCTTACAAGTCGGAACACATGCTCTCTAAATATTATGTATAGACCAGATACGCTTAAACAGCAACGGACACATTCACAAGCTTGAAGGCAACACGGACAACTTCAAGTTCGGATGCAAATGAAAAATAACACCACTTTGAATTTCGTGCAATCATCCACCGGTGTTTGACTCTATTCACTGGTGTTTCACTCTAAGTGCACTTCAATTATCCTTAAAAAATTTCGGCCACCTTCGCAGTTGAGATCCAAAGATTAAGGAAACAGCAGAGCCGGTGCTATTCAAGCTTTCACTTGGCTGTTCTTTGGTAGTCCTCGTACGGAATTCCGGATCTTCTTGACGCCGCTTGACACGCTCACCATAGGCCTCCCGCTTCCTTCGTCGACGGTCCGCTTCTTCCTTGCGGGAGAACTTTCTTACGTCTGCCCCTCTTATCGCTAGATCGCACACTGAAGCCCGCCGAGCGCACACCGGTCTCTCTTAACTATGAGAACACCTCCACGTCAGAGCTTACGTGATCACTGGGCGAAGCCAGTCCCCGTAGAGCGCCTCCCCACCAGAACATCTGCGCCGCTAAGCGATTTTCCTACACCTGCTCGTCAGCTCCTTGCCTCCTCGCCACTTCCCCTCACATTTCTTGGCCTAGCATTTCCCTCCTCCTCTCCACTCTGCTGCGTCTAGTCTTGAGCGACGCCCGGCACGGCTGCAACTCAAGCTTAAACAGCTCCGCTGTTAAAACATGCAGCATCGCCCTGTTCTTGAACCGAGGGACGCGCGATTGATCGATTGAAAACACGTTTATTCAATTTTGTTGCGCTCGGGCCTGCTATGAATAATCATAAGGTTTGTACGGGGGTTGGAAGGGAAGGGAAAAGTGGGAAAGGATACTTATGCTGCCATTTACTGCGTCTGCGGCCTGGACGAAACAATGCGGTAGCCTGGAGTCGTACCTGTCGTTCTGTGCTGCGCGTCGCCGCAAAGCCGGTCACCAACGACTGGTGCTGCGGGGTCCAACAGAAAAAGCAGCCGGGCGCGCGGCAAGCTAGTAGTGTACCCAGCAGGAGCTTTGGGGGGCGGACAGGACCAGGACTGGAGTGAAGTGGGCTACGGTCCAAGTCGCACGTTGGTGAGGGCTCGGTGTCGAGGAATACTGTAACGGGGGCAGTCCCACACTAAATGTAGGTCTGCCCTGGTATGGCAAGTGCTGCAGGTTCTCGTGACACTGGGAGCGGCCCTACGGCGATGAAAACGGTGGAGCAAAAACGGTGTGATCAGTGTTCCCGTATGAATTCGTCGTATGGTGAGTTTCCCGCCACGAGAACGCACGGGAAGGAACTGGAGGGATGTGCAGAGGGTTGGCCATGGCTGCGAGGTAAGCTGTCCGGCGTGCTTGGCTAAGCTGTCGTTCAGCTGTGGGATCGGCTTCTTCTCCAGGGACACGCGAGGACGCCGTCGTCACGACTGCGGAGGGGTTCCGAGCTAGCACGGAGAGTGAATGCGTGCGTGCTAGTCGATGCGCGTTTTCATTTCCGAGGACGCCGCAGTGTGCTGGTACTAGTGAAGTGTGAAGCCGTTACCCGATGCCCGGAGTTTCAGAACTTCTCGGCGGATGACTTCGGTGACGGGGCTGGTGAATTTCACATAGGCACAGGCTCGATACGCTGCTTGAGAGTCCGTGTACACATGGTTATGTACAGGGGAGCTCGTTAGGTCTTCCTGGAGAGCTGCGGCGACATAGTCACAGGTTGCCTGCAGTTCAGCTTGTGTGGTGTGGGCCGGAGTGACACCGACATTGTGACGGCGACCTTGAATTCAGTAGTGTCATCGAACCACGCCGTGGCGTACTCACACAATGTGTGAGTCTGCCGTAGAGGGCATGGCAGCGTCCGTGTAGATGTCACGCTCGTGCTTAAATGCCGCCTGTGTGGAGCGAGCATGACGTTTCGCATGGGCTGCTCTTCGACCGCCGTGATTAGGTCCCATGTGAACGGGTAGTGGCTTGCCATCTGTAATGGTAATGTAATCCCACGGAGCTGTGCGTCGCGGGAGTAATGGTAGACCACTAGTGTTATAGCCTAGACGGCGAAGACGGACTTCTTGCGTGTGCCGGTGAGTGTCTGTGATCTCAGACAAGTTGGTAATGAGGCTGCAGCTCTTCAGAGCTTCGAGACGGGTGTAGCGGGGAAGTTTCGTGACAATGCGTCGTGTTGTGCTGCTGAGAACGAGGTCGCGGGTTCGATTCCCGGCCGCGGCGGCCGCTTTTCTGATGGAGGTGGAAAGCGAAAAACGCCCGTGTGTACGAGATTTCGGCGCACGATAAAGATCCCCAGGGGGTCGAAATTAATCCGAAGCCCTCCACTACGGCGCGCCTCATCGCCTGCGTTGCGTCGGCGCGTTAAACCCTACAATCAATCAATCAATCAATCAATCAGACAATGCGTCGTACTTCGTTGAGAAGCCTTTCCAGTGCAATTTTCTGGGAGCGATTGACCGGGTGGTAAGGACGTCCGTACAAAATAGGAGATACTGGCAATGCTTGCACGATCTGCCGCATCTCCCTTTCATTCACGCCTCTCGTACGGTTTGAAATACGTCTGAGAACGTGAAGAATTTGATTGCACGTCTTTAATGTCCTTTGGAACTAGGTAGAGCCGGTGCAGTTCTCGTCCAGATACATGCCTAGAATTCTTATGGATGGTTTCCTTGAAATCTCATGGCTTCCAATCCACCATCTGTGTGCCTCCGTCTCCGCCTGTATCGCCGTTGAACACCTGCCCCCGTGAATGACCACAAATTTGGTCTTACCTGGGGTAATGGTGACGCCGACACCGCACGTGTAGTCGTATATGATTTCCAGCGCCTGTTGGAGCACCCCGCACGGGACACGTTGAGTAATCTTGGTGACGGTATTGGCGACACCGCGGACCCCGAGCCCCCATACATAAGTTGTAACCTACCGTGGCGATGTGTTTAAAGGTGGAGGGTTAGAAAGCACAAACGGTATCCGTTGGAGCCCAGGTCAAGCTCCGGCGGGTGGGCTCCCCGTCAGCTTACGAGGCAGGGAGCTCCGGGACCTCTTCACCTATCACGGTAAGGCTGATGAAGAAAGTTCCCCCGTCCCCTGATTCTTTTACATGCCATATGGTATCCAACTTTTCTAAATCCAAAGATCCGCCCCCTAAAAAAAGGCCGCACCGAAGTACCCTTTCCTCCGTTGCAAACCATAAGTTTCCGAAAGCCGGATTACTTATCCTAGGTTTTTGATAATGAATCTGTTGACACGTCAAACCCCCTTGCCACAAAGTCTGTCGTTCTGATCTCCAAATTTCTTGACAGGCATTGTTGGTCAATCCTACAAAGCCAAAAAACTTAGAACCGGAGAAGTTCTTGTAGAAGTGAACGACAAGCAACAAGCTACAAATCTCTTGATTCAAACTCGCATTGCAGATCTGCACATCAGGGTCACACCCCACCGCAGCCTTAATAGCTGCCAGGGTATGATCTCTGAGCCAGATCTGATGGATGAAACTGAAACTGATCTGCTGGGAGTCCTTAAAGACCAAGGTGTGACAGCAGTGAGACGTATCATTATTCGCCGAGATAACAAGGAAATCCCAACAAAACATGTAATATTGACTTTCGACCATTCCACAGTTCCTGAATCAGTAAATGCAGGCTTCATTCATTGCGCCGTCAGGCCATACATCTCCAACCCGCGCCGGTGTTTTAAATGCCAGCGGTTTGGGCATGTCACTAACGCCTGCCGTGGACGACTAACATTCGCGAAATGTGCACAACATGATCATCCCTCAGACAACGGTCCCTCACAAAATCTCATCTGTACAAACTGCCAGGTACCACACGTTGCATACTCCCGAAAGTGCGAAATATTTTAGCTTGAAAAAAAGATAATCAACATCAAGGTCACGGAGGACGTCAACTTCCCAGAAGTGCGAAACAGGTTCGCCTCTTTCTCCCTGGGGAG
The DNA here is from genome assembly GCA_013339765.2 of Haemaphysalis longicornis. Classification (NCBI taxonomy): domain Eukaryota; kingdom Metazoa; phylum Arthropoda; class Arachnida; order Ixodida; family Ixodidae; genus Haemaphysalis; species Haemaphysalis longicornis. The sequence continues at coordinate 80,191,012 of CM023448.1, read as the reverse complement.
GTACGCCGACGCAGCCCGCCGGGGGGCGGAGCGGCGTCTGGTGTCCACAGGGGCACAGTTCAGCGAGTCTGACCTGGTCCCGCCCCCGCACCCCTCTGGGTTGCCTCAGGCAGCCCAACCCGTCAACACAGGGCTTGCTGAGGCAGCGCGGTTTTGGCGCCAACCGCCTCCGTCGGGACCGATGCCGCTCCCGCCCCTTTCACCCCGTCCTCCAGTACGTTGGAGGGTGCCAAGGGATGGACACCAGGGGCCCCGCATCGGTTCGCAGCCCCACCGCACCACCCGTGCCACTTTTGGCGCCCCCGACGCCCTCCTCGGTGGCAGCTCAAACGAAGGGCCCCCGAAGGGGGCCAAGTCCAGGGGGCCTGTTAAGTCGGGCACCCCTTTGACATCTGACGAGGACATAGATGTCGGGTCGTTCCTGCCTGCAACGCAGCGCAAGGCGCCGCCTCCGAGGTCCAAGCCAACAGGAAGGCCCAAAAAGCGAAATCCCAGAATAACAGCTTCGAGAGACAACACATGAACAGATACACAAACAGAAAACATCATTCAATGGAATCTGCAAAGGCCTCCTTAAAAATCTTGACGATGTGTATGAGATGTTACATGCTAATCAGCGAAGTGTCATGTGTCTCCAAGAGACACACCTCAATTCCAAACAAATTTCTTATATAGGTACGTGGTATTCAGAAAGGGCAAGGTTGGCTCCACACACTCTTCAGGTGGTGTGGCCATTGTCACCCGAAGTCATTAGCATGCCACCCTCTCTCTTTGAACACTGTCCTTGAAGCTGTTGCCATCCACACGATAACATTTAATAGGTTGATAACCATGTGCTTCATTTACATTCCTCCCTATCTTGCACTCTTGAGCTCTGGCTTCAAGGAGCTGGTTTACCAGCTTCCCGAACCGCTCAACACCTCCTGAGTCGGTCAACGGAGGCTTCATGAGATGTCCGGCCCGACCCTACGTGCCAAACCCACGCCGCTGCTTCAAGTTTCAGCGGTTTGGGCACGGCACAACCTCTTGCTGTGGTAAACCGACGTGCGCAAAATGTGAAGACACGATCACCTACCCGACAACTGCGAATCCGAGAGCTTCACCTGTGCGAACTGCCAGGGACCGCACGCTGCCTATTCTAGGAGCTGTGAAAAATTCAAACAACAAAAACAGATGAATGCCTTGAACATCATCGAGAACATAACTTCCCAGAGGCGCGAAAGAGGCTCGTCTCTTTCCCCTTGGGGAGGTACGCCGACGCGGCTCGCCGGGGGGCGGAGCGGCGTCTGGTTTCGGCGGGGACCCAGTGCCGCGAGTCGGACTTGGTCCCGCCTCTGCCCCCCCCCCCGCTTGGTCGCGTCCGACGGCCCAACCCGTCACCACACCACCAGCTCAGTCAGGGGTGGTTGTGTTGGCATCCACGTCCGTTGGGATGCTGCTGCATCCACTGTTTCCTCTCCACCGGCCCGAGGCACACGCGAGGGCACGGAGGAGATGGAGACAGAGCAGACCGCAGAAGCCCCCACCCCCGCCGCACCGCCTGTGCCACCGGGGCGCTCCTGAAGCCCTCGGCGGTCGCGGCTCGAACGAAGGGCACCGGGAAGGGTGCTAAGTCCGGGGGGTCTGGTCCGCCGGGTACCCCTTCTAAATCTGATGACGACATAGATGTGGGACCTTTCCTGTCTGCCTTGCAGCGGAAGGAGCGGGTCCCTTCATCCAAACCTCCAGAGAAGCTAAAAAAACCCTTCCAAGAGTCCAAGCCCCGAAACACCTTACGTAAATAGTCACACTCCAGTAGTTCTGAAAACTTCATAATGGGAAGAGAAAACATTACACAATGTAACTGCAGAGGCCTTCTTCAAAATCTTGACGATGTATACGAAATACTGCATGCTAATCAGCCAAGTGTAATGTGTGTTCAGGAAACACATTTGAATTCCAAACACAGAAATTTCGTGAATAGTTGCCTGGTATACAGAAAGGACAGGGATGGCTGCACACACTCTTCAGGTAGTGTGGCCATTGTCACGTGAAAGTCATTAGCATGCCACCCTCTCTCTTTGAACACTATCCGTGAAGCTGTAGCCATCCGCACGACAATATTTAATAGGTTGATAACGATGTACTTCATTTACATTCCTTCTTATCTTGCACTTTTGAGGTCTGACTTCGAGGCGCTGGTCTACCAGCTTCTCGAGCCATACATCCTCACAGGCGACCTAATTGCGCTCAATTCTCTTTGGGGCTCATCCCGCACGGATGCCCGAGGTCGCCTGATAGAGAAGTTTTAAAATCCTCTGGAGCATGCCTTTTCAACAAGAAACAGTCTACATACCATAATATAGGGCACAACACATACTCATATCTTGACTTGGCTATTGGTTCCGCAGTTCTCTTTCCTTGTCTTGAGTGGGGCGTGGGCACGGACCCATATGGTAGTGACCACTTCCCCACATCACTAATATATATAGGTAAAGGCCCATGCAGTCCATCTTCCCATAACAGGTTTAATGAATCAAAAGCAAACTGGAGTATATTCACAGATACATCGAAACTACAGCACACAGCCATAGCACACTTACATGTAGACGAAGCCGCCCAACTCCTTACGGCCCACATCCTCGATGCTTCCAGAAAGTACATTTTCCCAGGCCTCCGGTTCGCCGCGCAACCCAAGGAGGACCTGGTGGAACGAGGACTGCAGGCGAGCACGAGAGGTCCATAACAAGGCGTGGTGTGTGCTTCGCCTGTACCCCACGCCCAACAACCCTGTATTTTTCAAACGGGCAGAAACGCTTGGGGAATGCGTACGCCGTGAGGAAAAAAGGGACAGTGGGCGCACCTTCCTCACATCCATTAACTCATACACCGACAATCACAAAGTGCTGAAATGTATACGAAAACTAAACGGACAATAAACACACAGCCTGCCCCAGGTTAGTGTAACAGGGGACACACTAGAAATTCCGGGCTAACACACTCGCACAACACTTCCAACATGTGTTCAGTTCAGCACACTACACCAACACTTTCATAAAACACAAAACATCCTGTTAGAAGTCCTTGCGAGATAAAAATAAGTCGCCTTCAACTTATAACACCCCATTCTCACTTCATGAGCTGAATATCGCACTCAGTACTTGTAAACCTTCAGCTCCAGGCGCAGACAACATTACATACACTATGATACAACACTTACATGCAGACACGCTAGAAACACTCCTTCACCTTTACAACAAAATATTTCTTTCGGGGTGCCTTCCAGGGTCTTGGAAGGAGGCCATCGTAGTGGCCTTTCTGAAGGAGGGGAAGGACCCTTCCTAACCAGCATGTTAGCGTCCCATCACCCTGACAAGCCACCTGTGTAAGCTGCTCGAGAAGATGATCAATAGGAGACTCATGTACTTCTTAGAGTACAATGGTCTTCTCGAGAGCTGCAAGGCTGGCTTCAGGGCGGGAGATCCACCAACGATCAACTGGTTGCGTTGGAATCGTATGTAAAAGATGCCTTCATCCATAACCAGTTTTGCATAAGTCTTCGATATGGAAAAGGCCTATGACATGGCCTGGAGGTAGGGCATCTTGAGTGACCTCAAGTCATTTGGCGTTTCCGGCAAGATGCTGAACACCCTCGCTAGCTACATGTCGGAAAGAACCTTTCGAGTGAGGGTTGGCAGTGCACTGCACTTTCCAATGTATATGTGCAGGAAAACGGACTCCCTCACGGCGGTGTGTTGAGCTGTACACTATTTATTATTAGGATGAACTCTCTCCAGAAGGCATTGCCACCAACCATTTCCTCTTCTATATATGTAGATGGACGTTCAAATATCTTTTAAATCTTGTAACTTCTCCATTTGTGAACGCCAATGCCAGCTTGGGGTGAACACACTTGCTGGCTGGGCGGACACAAACGGTTTTAAACTGAAACCTGGAAAAAGTACTTGTGTTCTCCCGGAAGCGCGTGATTCACACAGACCCTGATATCTGTATTATTGGTGTAGTAATTCCTGTAAGAGGAGAACAGTTTTTAGGCCTAATATTCGATAGTAAACTCACATTTATCCCTCACTTGAAACAGCTCAAACACAAATGCCTAAAAACAATGAACATTCTTAAAGTACTCTCGCACCAATTCTATGGTGCTGATAAAGAACTCCTTCAACGTCTGTACAATGCTCTGATCGCATCCCGGCTGGAGAGAGAGAGAGAGAGAATAACTTTAATGAAGACCAGCGATGTTAGCCGAGCCGTCAGGCTGGCTTGCTACGCTAGATGAGAGAAGAAAAACAGAAAGAAAGAAAGAGAAACAAATGTGAAAACGAAAAGATGTCATTTGATGCGCCCAAAATTTTCAATCACAAAACTGTCCAGTTTTGTGCTCCGAAGAAACTCCAAGAGAGCTTTGATTGCACGTGCAACCTGACTGGGACCCGACCAAGGACCCAAAACATCCCTCAGCTCAAGTCCCGCACCAAGCTGCCTGCACAAAGATAATATGCGTTTCTGTCTTTGCACGGTTTCTGTCTTTGGACACACGCATATAATAAGATGAATGTCTTCTCGTGGGTCACACCTGGAACAAAGGTGAAGATGCCTGCTGGATTTTGTACAGGTAATGTCCCGTGTAGGCCTCATTCAAACGCAGCCTATGCAGAATAGCTTCCTCGCGCTTGTTAAGTCCAGGTGGCATTCTGAAGGTGCAATTGGGATCAATCGCATGAAGAGGTGCGTATTGCTGCCTTGCATCAGTCCAGATTGACATCTGCGCTTTCCATGCGGTTGATGAGGCGAGTATTGCCGCATCCTTTCTAGTAAATGGGATCAGCAGAGCTTGGGTGGAGAGACTGTGGGCAGATGAGGCGGCTTTGTCAGCTGCGTCGTTGCCGGCAACTCCGCAGTGTGCAGGAAGCCACTGCAGACCTACGCTGTGTCCCCTTTGTATGGCTTGTGAGTGCAAAAGATTGATTTTCCAAGCCAGCTGTTCTTTTGGAAGCGACTTTATGCTCTCTAGTGCTGACCTGGAGTCTGTAAATACAGCCCATTGATTGGCCGGCTGCTTTAGAATATACTGAAAAACAGCGCGCACTCCAGCCAGCTCAGTAACTGTCGTCGAGGACTTGTGGCTAAGTAGGGCGCAGATGGTAGTGCAGCGACAAAGGAATCGAGATCCCTATCGCCGACGATGTAGCCGTCACTGAGCCATCAGTGTGCACATGAGTGTGGCCTCTGTATTTGTTGTTAATATGCTCCAAGGCAAAGAACTTTAGAACCGGGGCTGGTATATCCGCCTTCCGCTTAAATATAGGTACCGTGGTGAGAATTTTCATTGGAGGCAATAGCCACGCACGGAGGGTGAGGAGAAGAGGCTGAAGGCTGACAATGGGAGGGCATAGCGTGCTGCACTTCAGAGGCCCAGGCGGCAGCAAGAGGATGCCCATGTTGCCTTGCCACAGCGCGCAGGCGCGTGCGAAGTTGTTCCATTGCCTGCAAAGCAGTGGGCGGAAGCCGTCTGCTCTCTGTCATGGTTCCCATTGTGGAAATGGTCTTTTGGACACAAAGACGTATCCTCAGTATTCGGGCCTGCAACCCCTCTAGTATTTTAGAAGTATGGCAGTGTTGCCTATGGGTCAGCGACAAAAAAACATCCCTGAAAATGCTGGACTCAGTGCTGCACCTCGAGGTCCGGCTTGTATGTGGGGCTTTCCTTACTAGCCCAGTTGGAAACCTCTGTGTAGAATGTAATAAGTGGAGCCTAGAAGGTCAGTGAAACTGCATGGTCCATCTTTATGTTTTTAAAATTTCATCAGTGCCTAACCATCCATTTAAGTCAGTCTTTTATGATACATCCATACAGGCGCGTAGCCAGGAATTTTTTTATGGGGGGGGCGTGGTTTATCAAAAGATTGGATGGGGAAATATGTAGGCAAGGCTTCTTCAGCGTTATTTTTCAAACGAGGGTTGTAATAACTGACTTTAACATGCGATTTGTGTATGCTGAACGCTAACAGTAAAGTCCAGCTTAAAGAGCTTAGATGATGATGATAATGATGATGACCTAAATTCCCGTTCGCCGGTCTATGGGTAGGCCACGGGGGATTTGTTCGTAGAGCAGGCGGTTATGCGGGCACGCGTTCGTGAGCGTGATCATGAGTGTGCTCGTGAGTGGCGCGCGGTCCCCGAAGCTCGCCAGGCGGAAGTGGAAGCCAACACTGGGTGTTTACTATCAAGATTCGCGCGAATTCCGGTTAAGCAAATATAGAATGCCGTATCTAGCCAAGAGGGAGGTCAAGGAAACAATGGAATAATGCAAAAAGCCAAAGCTCCGCAATAAAGAGAATTGTACAGTTTTGTTGACGAGGAGGAAATAAAAGATGGGCAGAGCAATGGTTTTCATTCAGCAGAAATTATGGAACTGCAATAGTCAATGAAAGGCGATGTTGGTAGCAAAAATAAACATGTCAAGGATTGATAGTTGACTGAACAAAATACAGTGACATGCTCGGTCATGTGATTATACTTTGTGCCAGTGTAAAGACAAGGAATGACACGCTAAAGTACAGACCATATGTATGCCTATATGAGGCTTTTCTGCTGTTCCGCCATTACCCGGCCGTGCTGTTCCGCCAGCGTAACAGCGGGACTGCCTCGATCGGCTCACGGCAGGTTCCCGGCGCTGCTCCGTGAATCCGGCGCGAAATGCAGCTGGGCTGTATATGTTGACATGTACAGCATCTGGAGTGGGCACAGGAATCAGACGTTGACGTATGTTTTCAGCTTTATATGAGCAAGAATGTCCTTAAAACTGCAAGTTCCGCGCCTGCAAGCGACTTCAGCCGGTTCTTTAGGCTACTTAAACCGCACCCCAGCCTAGCACGAAACATTTCGAGGGGGGGGGGGGGGGACGGGCCCGGTGTGCACCCCCTGGCTACGCCCCTGCATCCATATCACAGCTTTTTATCTATTTCTTCTCCGTTCTCATACTGAGCTATAGAGGAAGCATCAGCACTCTCAGTCTCCTTTTTAGATACCATGAAAACGACTGTTACAAATTTTGTAGCCCCATGGCATCTTAGTCCTATACCATGTGACTTATCTTTTATACATATCGAAAAAAACCGAGTGCCAACAAGTGCGATCCTGCAACACTTCTTGTCTCTTCAACACTAATACAAGTGCGCAGAATTTTATACTGTCGCCTCAAAAACTGCCACCACTGTGTCCTGTGCTGCGCACGGACCCAGCTTGAATATTTGTAAAACCATGAATGTGTAGTATTTTCACGGCCCAGGCTCACGGTATACTACTTGTCGTGAACCGTATGCTCCAAACTAAAATTCCACAGTCCGTAATCTATACTGATTCCAGACATTGTCCGGACTGTTGTCCGGACTGTCCGGACTGTTGTGCGGACATTGCCAGCTCAAAAAACTTCTAAAAACCATGTGGTCAATCTTCTGATTAGCACCATTATGTCTTTATATGCGTTAGACCTCGAAGTGACCGTGTGCTAGGTGCCAGGTCACTCTGGGATCGTAGGGAACGAGACCGCAGATCAAATGGCCGCTGCTGCAGCACCTAGTACAACAGCTGACATAACAACAGTACCATACACCGACATGAAGCCACACATCAGAAAACAACTTCGAAAAACTTGTCAAACACACTGGAGTGGACAGACAGACAACAAATTAGACGTAATAAAACCACACTTGGCACCATACACCACTGATACACACAACAGAAACACAGAAGTTGCCTTTGATAAGCTACGGATAGGGCACACATGCAACACACTCATATCTGCTCATGGGGTCTTCAAGACATCTGTGTAGCAGGTGCGGAGAGGCCCTATCAAGACCTCTGTGTAGTTCACATACTCATTCAATGCAAAGCACTTCACGCAACACGACGGAAACACTTCCCACAACTGTAAAGACTACTCATACCATTACACCCAGCCCTTTTCCTCTCTGACGATCTTATGTTTTCTTACCAGTGTGTCCTTAAATATTTAGCAGAAGCGAAATTTTGGACCTAATTTCACACCACGCATAATCACAACCTGGCCTTCTACACCAGTCATCCTCATGGTCTTTTAGTGATTCTACTTCCGTTCTTATTGAGTAATTTTAGTGTTTAGATCTTCATCCCTCATAACAATCACTGTTTTGGCGCTGTGTGCCCCAGTTGGCCTTCGGCCATTAACATCCAACCATCATCCTCAGCCTGTTGGAGCGTGGCCTCTCGTGCACCAATGGAACCCTGGTGCGTCCACACGGTGACGTCGTCGGCATCAATGTCGCATTTAAGCCCAGCTACCACTTCCAACTTGCGCGGAAGGCCGTGCACGGCAATTTTGAAGAGGGTAGGCGCAAAACTGAGGCTTGAGGCACTTCCGATGTTGTTGTGATGTATAGCCCTGGTCGACTTGCCAAATGTATACCTGATAGGTGCGGTCTTGCAAGAAGGCTGCGATGAAGTTATAAAACCTTCCGCATATATGGAGCTCTCGGGTCTTAGTCAGAACCGTGTCACGCGGAACCAAATGGAAAGCCTTCCTGATATGCACGAGGCTGGTTAGAGTGCTTGCCAACACGTCTTCTCGAAGGCCAAGTAGCACGTCTTACGTGTTTGCCTTACATGAGTTGGGCACGTCTTGAGTAGACAGTGCAGATCGGAAGCCATACTGCGTTGGTGGCAACAGCTGGTGCTCCTCCAGATACCAGATTAATCGTGTATTTACCATGCCCTCCATAATTTTACACACGCACGATGTCAAGGAGATTGGTCGAAGGTTGGACAGAGAAAGAGGGGACTTGTCTGGCTTCGGGATGGGTTTTACGATTGAGAACTTCCAGGTTTTAGGTAGCTCGTTACTGTCCCAGATGTGGCTTATTTCATCAAGAAGTGCATATTTGTGCCTTCCGGCAGGTTTCGCGAGTGGGCAACGCATACATTGTCAGCCCCTGGCGTGCTGCGAGTGTTCGCTCGTTCCAGGGCATGGTGTAATTCAGTAATTGTGAAGGGGACGTTGTAAGCCTCCTCATCGGGAGACGTATCGTCCTGATTGTAGGTAATTGCAGAAGGGTGAGTAGTCTGAGGGGAAAGAGGCGGTGGCAGCCTCTTGAGCGAGCTCGTCTAGGCTCACACCTTCGCGAAGTGCGACCCGTGCGGCACCGTTATTTGTTTTGCGCTGTCCAAGGAGAGATCGAATAAAAGCCCAGACTTTCGAAGTGTGTATATGCCCATTTGTGGCCTCGCACACATCCATCCAACGTTAGGTGGCTAGTGCGTTAATGTGACCTCGAGGAGACGTCGCTTGCGATGTGGCGCACGACCAGACTTTTTATTTTGGCCAAAAAATTCGCAACCGGCGGTTCCACAGCGTCACCAAGTGTCTGTCTGGCTCCGGGTAATCTGGGGGGACGTGCAATTTCTTGGTAAATTGTTCTTTTGCCTTGCACAGCTGGTCTGTGAGATTTCAAATTCCGGCGGCTGGTGGCTCTTCCATTAAAATGCACCGATACTTGTCCCAGTGTGTATTGTACGCCGTCTTGGCGTGGGACCCAACGCTAGTTCGATGTGGACGTAATCCGCCAGTGCGGAGATGAATTAATATGGGCAGGTGGTCACTTCCTAACATCTCCTCGTAAATTTCCCACCGGGCTAGCTTCGGATGCGACACCCACGAGAGATCCGGTGTCGTGTCAGCTTGCTTTTGAGTTTGGCCTAATCAAGTGTAAAGCTGCGGTGTGTTGAGCAATGTCAGCCCGTACGCCGTCGCGTCTGCCATATTGCGCTTGCCCCGAGCACTGGTCTTCTCATAACCCAGGCAACATGCTGAGCGTTAAAATCCCCGCGGCCTTCGAGTAGAGCTTCTGGAAGTGCTGGACTAAGCTGAGGTCCATGCTCGATAATTGCGATTTCTTGCGCGCGCCTTCTGGGCTCACATACACAGAAAACACCAAAATTGTTCGGTGTGGCGATATCTCGACTCGACACCCTGCTACTTCAGTGAAGGCGTTGAACCACGGTTGAGTGTCGAGTTCTTCGGGCGCAACCCCCCTGTGGATTAACAGTGCTGCTTTGACAGGTTGTGTGGGATCGTCGTGGGGTGCATATCCTTCATACAGTGGGATCCTTACGAGGGGTCCGTTAACCTCCTGAAGTGCGATAATAGCTGAAGTTTTTCTCCCGTGAATTAATTGAAATTTGTCGATGAAGTCCGCTTTCTCCCTCCTAAAAGAGCGAAAGTTCTACTGCAATACGGTCGTCCACGGGCGGTAACCCGTGGAGTTTAAGCTATTATGCTGTGTTATGGTAGATTTCTTTAGTGCGCACTGCGGCTGTCGAAGGTGTAGCGATGGAGCCGGTTTGCAAGGGGAGGATTCCCGCATATATCAGTCTGCCCATTATGGTTCGCACGCACGTCTCGACGATGTGCTCTATTGTGTACTGGCCTTGCAGCGAAGTTTTTACCACGCTGGGCGGCGACATCACCATGCGTGTCGAGGCGTGCTCCGCGCGACTGCCCTGTTGGCGCGCTTGGAGCTGCCTCCGGCACGCAGCTTTCTCAGCAATGCGGGCGTTGACTTCAGCCAGTACCCGTTCCATCTCAAGCAGAATTTCTTGTACCTGGTTCTGCAGGTCTCACTACTCTTCTCGGAGAGCCGCGATCATAGCTCCCAGTTCGTGGTTTGTTGCAGGAGTCAAAGCGGGCGAATCTTGCGAGTAGGACGGTTGGGCCGACCGTTGGATAGGAGCTATGCTCGACGCGACGGCAGATGCACACGTGACCTTTTTATTGGTCGACTGTTTAGCGATTTGCGATCCAGGAGAAGCGGTTGCCCTGTCTGGCTGTGACGCAGCGGGGGCACCAACACTACGGCTCCTGCTGCGGCTGGGACTCGTCTCGGAGAGGGTCATGTAGCGATTACCGTGGTTCCTAATGGATGAGCGACGCCTGCTACTGCGGCTATTGCGACTACGCGAGCGCCGATCTTCTGCCAGCTCCTTGCTCCGTTCTTCATACCGGCGACGCGTGGGGCACTCGGCGTCAGTACATAGGTGTCCACACTTTTTGCAGTTTCGGCAGTAGGGTGTCTGATCCATGCACTGGACATCAGCAGAGTGCTACCTTCCGCATTTGGCACAGGTGCTAAGGTGCGGGAAAATGTCTTTATTGTGTTCGAAACCTTGACAATGGGGGGCGATGTGGTCGCCGTGCTGAGTGGACGTGTTCCTATCAGCTCCGTCCTTAATGCCCGCTTTCGCAGTGTTAATTAGTTTGGATCCTGAAGATTTGTTTACCGATGTGTTTGTGAGGGTGTCCGCTATCACCCGATACGCCAGTTTCCATCGAAGGTACGTTTTTCATCGATTTATCGGACTTTTCCCGGTTCATCGCCACAAGGAGCCGCTAAGCCTAAGCGAACCGAGGGCTCGCTAGGCCTAGCCAGCCGTTCTCCTGCCACGACAATATTGAGGGTTCCGCCGCCGCTTCGACGCATGGTTCCCAGGTCTCCCAAATGTGCGTGCAAGTAGACGGAGAAGAAATTACTCCCGAGGAATTTCAGCGCTAGTCCGGATGGCTGCACATCGGCGGGCACAAGAGCCGACCACGCCGGCAAGCAACTCAGGGTGAGTCGACTTCTGGAACCGCTACTCCGAGCTCGCAACAGAACCCTACGTTCAACAAGAACCTCCGGACCACAGTTATTCGGGCAGCTCGCATGTCAGCCATGCCTGCAGACGAAATTAAGATCGTCGTGCGGCCCCGCGGAGGGCTCGATATTTCCAAGGCAGTAGCTGCTAGCGTGGCAACCGCGATCATGGCGGCAGCGGCAATTGAGAAGGCCGATCGCGCTCACGATATGGCGTGTCCGAGTACCCAGCAAAACATTATGGTGCTCAGCACTCCGAGCATCGAGTGAGCGGAGAAGTATGCGCGAATTCAAGCCATCAACATCCAAGGCAAAATATATGAGGTGAACGCTTATGGAACGACGGCCCACGACACAGTCAAGGGCGTGATCAGGGGCATAGGGCTCGAGGGCAGCGAAGCCGAAATAATACAGCAGATCGTTACCAAGTACAACCCCCTTGCCGCGGGGGCGAAGCGTATTGGGAACAGGACGACAGTAATTGTAGTCTTCAACGGTACCAAGGTTCCCAGGTATGTGCGTTACGGATCCACGCTCTACCCGTGCAGTCTCTACAGGAAGCAAATATAAGTGTGCAAAGTATGCGGCAAGGTCGGTCACAGGCACGATGTGTGTCCCACACCGAATGCACGTGTTTGCCTTACATGTGCCGTTTGTAATCCAAGAGAGGGCCACAAGTGTATGCAAGCTCTGCGGCGAACACCCCACCGGCGACCGCCTCTGCAGAGCCAAATACAAGGTTCCATACGTCGCGCGACGACGGCGATGGGAACGCCGTAACGCCGAAGAACAGCAAAATCAAGCACTCGAATCGGGCTCGTTTCCACGCCTTGGACACTCCCGCTCACGTAGTGTTTCCCGTAGCGGATCACGCAGCGCGTCGCGCAGCGCATCGCGCCATGCCTCACGCCACGCTTCCCGTCGTGCATCGCGCAATGCATCCCGCGACCGTGACTCATGTGACAGAGTCAGCTGGGCGGACGCAGCAAAAGGCAAAGTTAGAGGCAGCAGCGTCAGCTCCAACAACGCCACTAGTGGCCGAAGCACTCCGAACAGCTGGAAGGCGTGGATTACCAGCCCCTACTACAAGGAACTCGAACAACTCCGCGCAACCAACGCGGCGCTGGTAAAAACCACGCGTCAGCTTGCCCAAGAGCTAACCGAGGTCAAGAAAGAACTGCAAGCACAGCAATCCCAGGCAACCACTGTCCCAGGTCAGCCACCCGACACATCTACACACGCCGCTACTCCCGAGCAGAGCATCGGCACGCCATCACACCAAGGCACACAATCAATGGACACAGCCCAAGACGCGCCCCAAAAAGAGAAGACCACTGATCCAACCCCCAAGAAACGAGCACGCACGTCATCACAAAACCACACGGAACTGACCCAACTGGAAATTCAGCTGAAAGCAAAAATTGAAACGCTCACCGACACATACGCCAGCACAGCTGCCCTCACCGACCAACGACTGGCGCGGCTGAAGGAGTTGATCACCACATCCTTCAGCAACATACAAAAGCAGTTCGAATTCATTGAACAGACCCTCAAGCCAATAGTCTGCAGCCCCATTTTTGCGGCGCAATTCGCCAGCCACCCATACCTCCAAGAACAGACGCAAGCCCCAACTCCGCTAGAACCATGTCCCAGCCCCAAGCCACAATAAGATCGCTGCCAGGCCTTACGGTCTGGCAGTGGAACTGCCACAGTTACAACAACAAGAGAGCAGTGCTGCAACAACATATCACCACAGTAACCAAGAAACCCGACATCATCCTGCTGCAAGAAACGGCGATGGTGACTCCCACCCTCCTTGGGTACCGTGTTCACGTTAGTCCGGCGGAGGGACGGGGCGTCCGCACGTTCGTCCGCAAAGGCCTCATGTTCGTCGAGCACCAACTAAAACACGGCCGCAGCAGGGTGGAATACACCTTCATGGAAATCCTTCCAAACAAACAACGGAAACGCAGCCTGTTCATCGCCAACATCTACAGTAATCCCAAGCACCACACACAAAAATTCAAGACTACTACACACAGCCAGCACACAAGCCAAAGACAACACGTTGCTGATCGGAGGGGACTTGAACGCCGCCCATCGAGCGTGGGGTTACGTTAAGGACACGGCCAAGGGACGGGACCTGTTACAGGATGATCTGGACCCCAACTGTGCCCTGATAACGGACCTCGCTCATCCCACCCGCATCGGCAACTCCGTAGCACGAGACACCACACCAGATCTTACATTTGTCAAGAACGACCACGCGGGAAAAGTAACATGGCACAACACCATCGTCGACCTGGGCAGCGATCACTACATCCTCGAAATCACGGTACCCAACCTATTCCGGCGCAACACCATTGCACACAAGTGAACCGACTGGGACGGTTTCCGTAATGGACGTCCCACCACAGCACAAGACATCACAGACATCGAAAACTGGACAGCAGAGCTCCGCGATGCAGTGCAGTCGGCCACCAAGACCATCGAAACGGACGAAGACGTCGTTGCCATGGACAGCCGCCTGGCCCATTTGATCGAGGCCAAACTTTCGATACAGGCGCGTTGGAAGCGGCAACGGCTGAACCGCAAATTTAGAAAGAAGGTGGCTGACTTAAACAGAGCCATTGAACACCACTGCAAGGTCCTTTGCCGTCAGCAGTGGAACGAAATCTGCAGCCGAGCTGACGGGCATATGCACCGCGGTTGCTCCTGGAATCTAATTCGGCACATCCTAGACGAAACTAAGACCAAGTCACACCAGCGCGACCGCCTGGCCCGCCTCATGCACACCACCACACAACATCAAGGAAAAAACGCTGTTATCAAGCGACTGGAAGCCAAGTATCTATTGGACACGCCAACGGAAACCCACCCGCGGTACGGGGGGCTGCTTAACGCGTGGCTCGACCGAGACATTACCACGTCAGAGGTGCGGGTAGCGCTGCACGAGCTCAATACCCGCTCGGCAGCCGGCCATGATCTCGTTACCACCAAGATGCTACGCAACCTCGATGATGCGTCGATCTAGTCCCTAACCCGTTACTTTAACGAATGCTGGCGTTCGGGCAAGCTCCCCAGACAGTGGAAAACGGCAAGAACGATTTTGATCCTGAAACCGGGCAAACCACCGTATATTGGCAACCTGCGTCCCATCTCGCTCACGTCCTGCGTGGGCAAGGTGCTGGAGCACGTGGTAGCCACACGTTGGCAGGAATACTTGGAGAAGGATGGCCTCTATCCAGACACGATGATCGGCTTCAGGCACAGACTCAGCACACATGACGCCATGTTACAACTCAAACAAGAAATCATCGGCAACAAGACACAAGACAGAAAAGTAATTCTGGGGATTGGTTTACAAAGCGCATTCGATAAAATCAAACACTCAGCCATATTAGCACAAGCATCAAGACTTAACATGGGGGTAATGAGCTACAATTATATCAAGGACTTCTTGCCCAACCGCACGGTGGAACTGCACGCCGGAGACCTCAAGCTTCCCGAACGCAAGCTCGGCAGCATGGGTACACCGCAGGGTTCGGTCATCTCGCCATTGCTCTTCAACCTCGTCATGATCGGGGTAGCGAGGGCATTGGCGGGGACCGGCGTCCGGCACACAATCTACGCCAACGACATTACCCTGTGGGCGGCCGGTGGCACCGACGCCAGCATCGAGCAATAGCTGCAAGCGGTGGTTACCACCACTGAGCAGCACCTTGAAGGCACCGGCCTAGTTTGCTCGCCCGCCAAATCCGAGCTGTTCGTCCTCACACCGCTACGACCGGGGCGGAAACGCGCTCCCTCTAGGGAGAGCGATCACATCAAGATCGTGACAGCATCAGGGCAACGCATTCCCGAGGTTTCCAAGATCAGGGTCCTGGGTCTACTGCTAAACAAGAGCGGCCGCAACGACGACACCATTACCAAGCTTACCACCAAGGCAATGGACGCAATCCGGCTCATACACCGAGTCTCGACGCGACGGGCGGGCATGCGTGAAGACAGTCTCGTGCGCCTTGTCCAGTCGTTCGTGATCAGTCACATCGCATACGTTGCGCCCTACCTCAACTGGCACGTCACCGACAGGACCAAGATCAACACGCTGATCAGACGGGCTTATAAGACGGCGCTGGGCTTAACGGGGACTGTAGAAACTTTATAGGTGTCTTCATTGCTGCACCGATGTGATCACCATCATCGGTGCCCATAGTCGCGTGAGCAGCTCTCGCTCGAGCTGCTTCGTCTTCATCAGTCGCCATCTTTGTAAATAGAAGCACCATCGAATCACCGGGACGTCTCGGCCCTTGGTCCTCTTATTCCACATTTTGGTGCCGATAAACCCGGGAAGAAGGCCCAGCGCGATTCGGAGTCATCCGAACTTTGGCCTACGAGAAGGAGGACCCCTCGACGCCGACGACGGACCATTTGATGGACATATCGACGATGGTGCTACCCTTGGCTGACCGACGCGATGGGCAGGCAAGACGACGAGGCATCCTCCCCTCCGAGGATTTTCTTCGGTGGGTCTAGAAAGCGATTCCGCAAAAGGTGAGGGGAGTGCCGCAGCTCATCGCGCAATGAAAAACAGACTAGTACCTCTGATGCACGAACAGGGTGTTCCTCAATCTAAGATGCGCCTGCACGAACTGAAGATGACCAGAGAAAGGACGCGGTCAATTGCTCTTGAACTACGCAGAAACGCAGAAGCCGCATTAGGGCTGACTCTAATGACGAGCGATGTTTGCGAGCTGTTGACGAGCTTTCTGCGCCAGCTTCGGAAAATTGAAGTTGAACTTAGACGGTTGAATGAGGACATTGAACCGCTTATTGACATCGACCACTTGGATGAGGAATTCGCAACCAACGCAGAGTACGATGACGATGTTACTCACGTTATGATCCGCATATACTATCGATTGAAAACCCAAAACTACGACACCACAGGACATTGCAAGATCCTCGAGAAATTGAATTCATCTAGAAGTTTCGGAGAGTTTTTTACGGCTACAGAGGAATGCTACGACCCACGTGATCTCGAAACTTCGGATGAAGAAACTGTCTTGACAGCAACATCACTGCCATCAGATTTCGTACCGCAAGCAGAACAGGAGAATGCGACTCCCTCATTGGCTGCGCTTGATTTTCAAACTGAAGATGCCTTACTCTCGTCTGTTTTTCAAGAATTCGTTGACACTACTTCGAGCGAGACAGTTTGCTCATTAAATTCCCTACCACCAGCACAGGCTACGTATGACGGACGTATCGAGCTGGAGACAACGAATGTACTACCTGCAGCACATCAAGGGCAAGACAAGACACGAAAAGGAAAAGCGATGCACGACACTGAGGAGCGGGATGCTGCCATTTTCGAGAAATATCCCAAGAGGAGTGCTGCAGAACTTACCAGACAACCCGGCGTAAGAAAGAAAGTTCGCGGAAAGCATGATTTAAAGAAAAAGGAAACATCTGATAACTGCAACAGAATTGTCAGTGTACAGAGCCCCAGAAAGAAGCAGAAGTCCCAGGGAAACTTTTTTCGGATCTCGAAATGTGCATTTGAAGAACTAACATCTAAGTACAAAAGCGTTGAAGACGGCTTGCGAATTTCTACCTGGCTGCGTCGACTGCGCCGATATTCCCAGCGAGGATTCATTCAAAAGACGGCACCTGCAGCAGTTTCCCCTTATGACTGCCTACCGGATCGGATCGGAACGAACTTGTGTTAGTTTATGGAAGCGGACTGACCACGGTTCGTTGTGGGCGGGGAAGATGTAGAAACTTTATAGGTGTCTTCATTGCTGCACCGATGTGATCACCATCATCGGTGCCCATAGTCGCGTGAGCAGCTCTCGCTCGAGCTGCTTCGTCTTCATCAGTCGCCATCTTTGTAAATAGAAGCACCATCGAATCACCTGGACGTCTCGGCCCTTGGTCCTCTTATTCCACAGGGACCACAAGTACGGCTCGGCTCCTGCAACTCGGTGTCCATAACCCCCTAGAGTAAATATCCGAGGCGCAGCTCACCGCAAAAATGGAGCGCCTCTCTACCACCAAGACAGGCCGCAGTATCCTGGCATCCCTAGGTCACAACCCGCCAGCTCCCAGGCGGCAACCGTGCGAGATCAGCGAGGAGGCGCAGGCCTACATCCGCGGCGTGGACCCCATCCCGAAAAACATGCACCCTGAGTATAACCAAGAACGGCGGCAGGCGCGGGCTAAGAACGCAAGGGGCAGAGAACGCAAGGTTGCGTTCTCTGCCCCGTGTAAACTTGCGCGCCTGTGCTCGCGCATATCGGGTGAACGCAGGAAGAAGGAATGTGGGAAAAAACACGCAAATCGCTATGTCGACTGTGCAGTCGGTGTTGTATATGAAATCCCGCTATCTTGCGGAAGGTCTTACGTTGGCCAAACGGGCCGGTGCGTCAACGAGAGCGCCAGGGAACATGAATTGTCCCTTGGAAAAGATAATGGAGCACATTTGCCCACCCATTCTCGTGCCTGCGGTTGTGAGCCACGGTTTGAAGATATAGATACTGAACAAAAGCAAGAATAGGGCTGCGAGAGAATTACCGAAGCGTTTTATATCAAGGAGAGGGCGAATGACCTCGATTGCTCTTTATAGTAGCGAAATGGTGTTTCTAAAAAAAATCGCGCCAATCCACCCCGTGAATGTGGTTGGAAAGCAAAGCTGTAAACGGCACCCATAACGATTACTGATGCCACGTCACTTAAATTGACTCACATCGCTCTCCAAACAGCAAAACCAGAGAGAAGTGAAATGCACTTAACCACACCATTTATTACTTCAAAGAGATATTCTTGCTAAGGTTAAATCAATGCATGAACGGTGTTTGGTTGAGTTGTATTGGTGTAGCACAAGAGTGGAAACTTTTTTAATAAAATTAAAGTAAGCTCCAACCCGGTGTTAGACGATCTGACTTCTCCGTCTCTGCGCCGCGGACGGAGGCGACGAGATTTGCGGCGAGAAGGAGAAGGAAGAAATACTCCTGTTCAGATTTCTGAACGGCCCAGAGTGCAGCCCTGGGGAGCGATTCCTTCTTCTGTGGGGCCCATATGCAGTCCGCGCGGCCTGTGTTCTGTCCACCCGCTGAAGCTGGGTAGGTAGAGAGGGCCTAGACAGCAGCATCTCCCATTGGTCTTGTTGGGTAGTTGACGGAAAGAGAGGAGGGTGCTCAGGGCTAAAGTCGCACACCCCGATTACGGGAAGGAGTGTTCCTACTTCTGAGCAAAATTTACATTCAGCGTCGTAGCGATAGGGATACATTAGGTGAAGACGCGTAGGCTGTTGGAAGGAGCCCGGATTGTATGAGACATAGGGTAGTTTGTTGTTCTCTGGAAACGTCAGGGTAAGGCGAAGGTACGGTCTGTGTCAGAAGGCGATGATGCTGGGTTATCGCCCTGAACATGACAAGCGGGTGACTGTCCTCGTGCAGCTCCATAGCACGGGAGGTAAAAGCGCAGGCTTGTTGGCGGCGTATTTGTGCCCTCCATTGAAGCGTGAGCACGTGTCCAGATGAGCTAAATGGAACCGCTTGGAGAGTTTTTTAGCACACGGAGTGCAGGTCGGGACACCCAACCCGACTGGTAATTCCAGTAGGCTTGCTGGGAATCGGTAACTACCCTCCGAAACCCTGGTTGAGTGAGAGCCAAGGTGATGGCTGCCTCTTCTGCTGCCGTCATTTCTTGGGTCCTAAGCGAGGTACACGCAAGGAGGTTGGTTCTGGAGGGAGCCACGATGATGGCGTATTGCTGCCATCGATGTTTGGACGCGTCTGTGTAGATAACTGCATGATCCCC
The DNA here is from genome assembly GCA_013339765.2 of Haemaphysalis longicornis. NCBI lineage: Eukaryota > Metazoa > Arthropoda > Arachnida > Ixodida > Ixodidae > Haemaphysalis > Haemaphysalis longicornis. Next base: position 80,171,522 of record CM023448.1, on the reverse strand, counting down.
ACCGAGGGTGGTGTTTAGCGCTTGAGCACGCGCTTTTCGGTGACCCTCGTCATTTGAGGGGTTCATATTTCTAAGCGAAGGGAGCATCTTTAGTTTTAGTCGCCAAGAGCTGGGAGTACGTCAAGCGGAGTGACATTCTGGTGGCCCAGCCAATCTGGTGAAGCATGCGGTTACCCATCGCAGTTCTGAATCGGACCTTCTGGTTAGAAAGATGGCCTTATATCAGCTCTTCCACCGCGTTGTGGAACCCCGTACTAAGCAGCCTCTGTGTGGACGCACTCACGAGAAGACCAATGGCCTCCTCGACCACCTTTCTAATCATTATATAAAGCATCTCTATGTCTTCCTTTTCGAGAAGAAGACAGGGGGTTGACGTAAGTAACTCTCAAGAGGACAAAAGCTTCAATTAATCGAAAGGTACCGGATTCCTCTAGGCCTCGCTTCTTGGTGGCAACTCGCCTGATCATGTGTATGATTTGATTAATGCTGTTTTTGAGGCGCTGCAAGGACACGTCACTCTTGGTGTTAGCCTCGAGATGTAGGCCCAGGATCTTGATGCTGGGGCTTGGAGTGATGGCCTGACCATCAAGGAGTATTTGAATGTATTCCTTGGTTTGGCGTGAGGCGGACGGCAAGGAGCTGTGATTGTTTACGTGAACACTGGAGGCCACATGCTTTAGCACATTGGCGTACTAGAAGTGAGATGCCATGCATTGGTGTGAGCTTCCTTTTATTTTTGTAAGTCTTAGCACATGAGCAAGGTGCGCACAGGGCCGCTACACGGGCGTGAGTGGTCGCGTGACGCTTTCACGTGGCATTCATCGAGAACGTAGGGGGTAAACCCGTAGATGTGCTTGGTCAGTACATCACTTGTCTTCCCAGTCTTCGCGTGGGCTCGTAGCTAGATCGGTAAGACAACGGGCTCTCGCTTTGTTAGTCTATTAGTTCCAGGTTCGATTCCCGGCGCTGCCAGTAAATTCTTTTAATTGTTCGCTGGAGTTTCCTGGTGACACCAACGGTCGCGAAAGAACCCTTGGGGGTAGAGGTAAAAAGCTTTGCTTTAAAAAGTGCTGTAGATATATCTGGTTTTGTTATCATCTGTGTATGTGCACGCTCCTTCTTTCTCGCCATTTTTAAAGCAAAGCTTTTTACCTCTACCCCCCAAGGGTTCTTTCGCGACCGTTGGTGTCACCAGGAAACTCCAGCGAACAATTAAAAGAATTTACTGGCAGCGCCGGGAATCGAACCTGGAACTAATAGACTAACAAAGCGAGAGCCCGTTGTCTTACCGATCTAGCTACGAGCCCACGCGAAGACTGGGAAGACAAGTGATGTACTGACCAAGCACATCTACGGGTTTACCCCCTACGTTCTCGATGAATGCCACGTGAAAGCGTCACGCGACCACTCACGCCCGTGTAGCGGCCCTGTGCGCACCTTGCTCATGTGCTAAGACTTACAAAAATAAAAGGAAGCTCACACCAATGCATGGCATCTCACTTCTAGTACGCCAATGTGCTAAAGCATGTGGCCTCCAGTGTTCACGTAAACAATCACAGCTCCTTGCCGTCCGCCTCACGCCAAACCAAGGAATACATTCAAATACTCCTTGATGGTCAGGCCATCACTCCAAGCCCCAGCATCAAGATCCTGGGCCTACATCTCGAGGCTAACACCAAGAGTGACGTGTCCTTGCAGCGCCTCAAAAACAGCATTAATCAAATCATACACATGAACAGGCGAGTTGCCACCAAGAAGCGAGGCCTAGAGGAATCCGGTACCTTTCGATTAATTGAAGCTTTTGTCCTCTTGAGAGTTACTTACGTCAACCCCCTGTCTTCTTCTCGAAAAGGAAGACATAGAGATGCTTTATATAATGATTAGAAAGGTGGTCGAGGAGGCCATTGGTCTTCTCGTGAGTGCGTCCACACAGAGGCTGCTTAGTACGGGGTTCCACAACGCGGTGGAAGAGCTGATATAAGGCCATCTTTCTAACCAGAAGGTCCGATTTAGAACTGCGACGGGTAACCGCATGCTTCACCAGATTGGCTGGGCCTACCAGAATGTCACTCCGCTTGACGTACTCCCAGGCTCTTGGCGACTAAAACTAAAGATGCTCCCTTCGCTTAGAAATATCAACCCCTCAAATGACGAGGGTCCCGAAAAGCGCGTGCTCAAGCGCTAAACACCACCCTCGGTGGGGATCATGCAGTTATCTACACAGACGCGTCCAAACATCGATGGCAGCAATACGCCATCATCGTGGCTCCCTCCAGAACCAACCTCCTTGCGTGTACCTCGCTTAGGACCCAAGAAATGACGGCAGCAGAAGAGGCAGCCATCACCTTGGCTCTCACTCAACCAGGGTTTCGGAGGGTAGTTACCGATTCCCAGCAAGCCTACTGGAATTACCAGTCGGGTTGGGTGTCCCGACCTGCACTCCGTGTGCTAGAAAAACTCTCCAAGCGGTTCCATTTAGCTCATCTGGACACGTGCTCACGCTTCAATGGAGGGCACCAAACACGGCCGCCAACAAGCCTGCGCTTTTACCTCCCGTGCTATGGAGCTGCACGAGGACAGTCACCCGCTTGTCATGTTCAGGGCGATAACCCAGCATCATCGCCTTCTGACACAGACCCGTACCTTCGCCTTACCCTGACGTTTCCAGAGAACAACAAACTACCCTACGGCTCATACAATCCGGGCTCCTTCCAACAGCCTACGCGTCTTCACCTAATGTATCCTATCGCTACGACGCTGAATGTAAATTTTGCTCAGAAGTAGGAACACTCCTTCCCGTAATCGGGGTGTGCGACTTTAGCCCTGAGCACCCTCCTCTCTTTCCGTCAACTACCCAACAAGACCAATGGGAGATGCTGCTGTCTAGGCCCTCTCTACCTACCCAGCTTTCAGCGGGTGGACAGAAACACAGGCCGCGCGGACTGCATATGGGGCCCCACAGAAGAAGGAATCGCTCCCCAGGGCTGCACTCTGGGCCGTTCAGAAATCTGAACAGTGAGTATTTCTTCCTTCTCCTTCTCGCCGCAAATCTCGTCGCCTCGTCCGCGGCGCAGAGACGGAGAAGTCAGATCGTCTAACACCGGGTTGGAGCTTACTTTAATTTTATTAAAAAAGTTTCCACTCTTGTGCTACACCAATACACTCAACCAAACACCGTTCATGCATTGATTAACCTTAGCAAGAATATCCTTTGAAGTAATAAATGGTGTGGTTAAGTGCATTCACTTTCTCTCTGGTTTTGCTGTTTGGAGAGCGATGTGAGTCAATTTAAGTGACGTGGCATCGTAATCGTTATGGGTGCCGTTTACAGCTTTGCTTTCCAACCACATTCACGGGGTGGATTGGCGCGATTTTTTTTTTTGACAGTGCGCTCGCTGACAGCGGTCCCCTCAGCCCGACCGGAGCGTGAGCAGCAGAAACACGTTTAGCTAAGCGGTAACCATATCTCCCTCGGCGGGAAATCATTCGCGTCACTGGTCGTGCCCTGTGCGCGTGCACACCAAGGCATCATACGAAAGGAAAAATAAGAACTGATATTTCAGTCACGGAAAATGCCGCGTTTATTGCCTGCCTCACCATTTTCATATAATACAGTCGCTGATAAGATATGAAGGCCTCCCATATTTTTCTTCATGTGCCCCGACTTAAAATGTTTCTTTCAACTTTTAGATTAGGCGCTTCCGAGTGATGATGTTAGGCTGTTTGACCCTATTAGACCGAAAATTCAGAAGGGGGGAAGGAGTCGCCTATCTTAATAACGCACATGTAAATTTACACGGACAGGTATCACGTGTAGCCACTGCAGGGCCAGGGCAGTGGCAAATGCGCGCGCGCCGCCGCTCTACCCCGCCCGTGCTGTAGGTCAACCGGCGAGGGTTGGTCTGCAGCGCCACGAACTAGCGGTGGTGAAAGGTGGGAACTATACCCGAAGCGCAGGCCGTATGAAAGTGCGCGCCCGCCGCTCCTCCAGCCCGGCCGTGGCCGAGACCGCGACGGAGCGAACGGGCTGACTACGACGCATGCGCGCGCCAGCTGCTGTTGAGAGAGAAGAGGGAAGGAGGAGAGGCGCACCTGCTGCGGACGCGGTGCTGTGGACGCCGTCCGACGCAGGAAGAGGCGAGGCTAAGAAATGCTCTGCATTTAAAATGAAAGCCAGGGCCAGACAGGTGATGTACTGACCAAACATGAACTCCGACATTGCTGCTCTCGCGAAGTCGTGCAGCACTTGCGAAAAGTATAACAAAAATTAGCGCCAATCCACACTGTGAATGTGGTTGGAAAGCAAAGCTGTAAACGACACCCACAATGATTACCAATGCGACGTCACTTAAATTCACTCACGTCGCTCTACAAATAGTGGAACCAGACATAAGTGGAATGCACTTAACCACACTCTCTATTACAGCAAGGAGATATTATTTGTAAGTATAAATTAAAGCACGATACACTGAACGGTGGTAGATTGAGTTGTATTTGTGGAGCAAGTGAGTGGAAAGTCTTTTTTTATAACATTAAAGCTCAAGCCCGGTTAGACGACCTGATTTCTCCGTCTCTGTCGTCGCGGACGGAGGCGATGAGATCGGCTGCAGAGACGGGGGAGGAGCAAGAGAGGAGTGAGAGCATGAGGAAATACTTCTATTCAGATTTCTGAGCGGCACAGAGTGGCCCACAGGGGAGTGGGTCCTTCTTCACTGTAGCGGATATTCAGTTCGCGCCGCCTGTGCTCTGCCGATCAGCTGAAACTGGGTAGGCAGAGAGGGGCTGGACCGCAGCATCTCACATTCCTCTTGTTCGGTGGTTGACGGAAAGAGAGGAGGGTGCCCAGAGCTAAAGTCGCACACCCCGATTATGTGGCAGTGTGTTCCTACTTCTGAGCAAAATTTACATTCAGCGTCGTAGCGATTCGGGTGCATTAAGTGAAGACGCGTCGGGTGTGGGAAGGAGCCGGATTGTATGAGCCGTAGGCTAGTTTGATGATCTATTCAAAGGTCAGGGTAAGGTAAAGATACAATCTGTCTCAGAAGGCGATAATGCTGAGTTATGTGCCTGAACGAGACAAGCTGGTGACTGTCCCCGTGCAGCTCTATAGCACGGGGTTGAAAGTGCAGTCTTGGTGGGCGTATTCGTTGCCCTCAATGGAAGCGTGAGGTGGTGTCCAGATGAGCTGAATGGAATTATTTCGTGAGTGGTGTTTAGCACACGCAGTGCAGGTCGGGACACCAAACCTGACTGGTTATTCAGGTAGGCTGGTTCGGAATCGGTGACCACCTTACAAACCCCTGTTAGAGTGAGAGCCAAGGCGATGGCTGGCTTTTCTGCTGCCGTCATTTCTTCGGTCTCTAGTGAGGCACACGCAAGAAGGTTCGTTCTGCAGGTAGCCACAATGATGGCGTACTGCTGCCCTCAGTGTTTGGAGGCGTCTGTGTAGATGACTGCATGATTCCCGCCGAAGCTGGTGTTGAGCGCTTAAACCCGTGCTTGTCGGCGACCCCCGTAGTATGGGGGGTTTATATTTGAAAGCAAAGGGAGCATCTTTATTTTTTTGTCGCCAGAAGTCCAGGAGTATATCAAGCGGATTGGCATTGTGTGCTGCCCAGCTAATCTGGAGAAGTATGCTGCGACCCGCCGCAGTTCTGCTGATTCGGTGCTTCTGGACAGAATGATGGCCCTCTAACCGCTCTTCCACCGTGTTGTAGAGCCCCGTGCTAAGCACCCTTTCGGTGGACGGACTCATGGGAAGACAAATGGCTTGCTCAACCGCCTTTCTAATCATTATATAAAGCATCTTAAGTCCTCCTTGGCGAGAAGAAGGGCAGGGGGTTGACGTAAGTGATTCTCAAGAGGACAAAAGCTTGAACTAATCGAAACGTATCAGATTCCTTGAGGCCTCGCTTCTTGGTGTAAACTCGCCAGATCATGTGTATAATTTTATTGATAGTGTGTTTGAGGCGCTGCAAGGATCCGTCACTCTTGGTGTTGGTCTGAAGATGTAGGCACAGGATCTTGATGCTAGGGCTTGGAGTGATGGCCTGACCATCAAGGAGTATTTCAATGTGTTCTTTGGGGTGCCTTTTGTCGTGAGGGCGGACAACAAGGAGGTGAGAATTTTTACGTGTGTAGTGCAAGCCACAGGCTTTAGCATACTGGGGTACTAGAAGTGAGATGTCATGGGTTGGTGTGAGCTTCCTTTAATCGCTATCGTGTGGCATTCAGCGAGAATGCAGGGGTTAAACCCGTAGATGGGCTTGGTGAGTGCACCACTTTTCTTCGCCGTGTCCGCGTCGGCTCGTAGCTCAATCGGTAAGATAACGGGCTCTTGCTTTATAACTCTGTTAGTTCCAGGTTCGATTCCTGGTGGTGCAGTAATTTCTTTTATTTGTTCCTGGGAGTTTTCTGGTGACACCAACGGTCGCTAAAGAACCCTGGGGGGGTAGAGGTATAAAGCTTTGCTTTAAAACCGAAATGCACGGCTGCCCATGCTCAGTCACGAGATACCGAGTCTGCCGTGGCAAGTTGTCGGGGCTGATCTTTTCCACCACGAAGGCCATGACTATCTTATTCTAGTAGATTTTTACTCGTTTTTTTTTCGAGATACAGAAACTGCCCCGTACTAGCAGCTGATGCAGTGACAAATGCCTGCGCACAAGTGTTCGCGACGCATCGAATTCCAGCCAAGCTTTGGGGCCCTATTCTCGACTGCACAAATTGCCGGCAATTCAGGCAATTTTCCGGAAGTCTTTTTTGATTGGCTTTCAGTTTTGGTCACGTGCTTCCGGTTGACAAAGCGGTTGTGTGTGCTGTCGTCATTTTGACGTTTTATGACGTGAACGGGCACCAGTTCTAAAGTTTACCTTATTTCTCCTCACTGAAAGCGAATAATTCTTGTCCGGCAATGAAAAACCAGACTAGAAGCACTAGACATGACAAGGTAGGCCTGTCTTTGCTATTCAACAACAATACTGCTTGTAATACACACCCCCTCTGTGATTGGCTGAGAAGGCGTGACGTAATTTAAACAGTTGGCGGGAACGATTACTTCATGCATTGGCAACTTCAGCCTGCGTAAAAGTGACGTAATGCTACGTAAAGCTTGAAAATGGAGGCTGTTTTTGTCGCAAAATACAAGCAAAATAGGGCAAAAAATTGCCCCGGCTTACGGCACCGCGAAATGTGCGGCAATTTGCAGCAGGCGCAGTTTCGCATTCGCGCTGTTTAAAGCATGTTTCCTACCGAAACAAATTATAGTTTCAACTGCTTCCAAGTCAGCGATCATGGAACATACAAATAACATGCAGTATTTTGCTTTTATGTTTGGCAATGAAATAAAAATTATTTGATTGGCGTAACCGCAACATAAGAGGGCAGTACAAGCCTCTCCATGACAAAGAGAACCCAATGCATGGCATTTGTCCATACTTGTCCTAGTAAGCTCAAGAGAAAAATAACTCGTCTTAGAAAAATAACTTGTCCTAGAACTCAAGAGAAAAATAACAATGAAAAGTGACTATTTAGTTCATTACAGCGCTGATTGCAGTCGAGCTTGACGAATGAGTGAATCGGCGACATCGGTGCGCTCCGCGGTTATCAGGCGTAGCGCTTCGCTGCTCTTATGTGTCGTAGAAGCGATGGTCGCGGCCGTCTTTTTCTGTGATCACGCCATAAACTTGTAACATAGCAGCAGACGATGGCGTGGCGGCAGGGAAGGTGATAACGCAACAAAGCTTGCATTGAAGCAGAGAGCCCAGCTATGTTAATAAAAGCGATTGAAAGAAATAAATAGATACGATAAAAAAATTTTGTGATGTTCTTTAGCTCGACATCCTCCTTTCGCTAGCTTTTGGATCAACGTTACTCGATCGCCTTGTGGTGTTGGCGTCCAATTTGACCTCCAGAAATGTGTTTTACTTGTCAGCCTCAGCTACCGTCTTAATTTTTATAGTACATGCCAAGTGTTTTTATATCTTTCTTGCACAATATTTGATACCTTGGTAGCGATCTTTATGAGTGACTCGTCAAATTACTCTACATGTCGTCATAGCTATAGGTGCAGCACGTCACTGATTGCTTACGTCGTGCTTACGCAAAAAAAAATATGGGTGAAATGCCGGCAATTTGTGCAGTCGAGAATAGGGCCCTTGCAGCGATAACGGCCCCCCTTTCAACAGTGGAAGCTTCCGAACGTTCATGTCGCATTTCCGGATCAGCCATGTCACCTCTAGCCCCTACTACCCGCGCGGTAACGGCATGGCAGAACGAGCTGTCCAGAAAGCAAAAAAAAAACATCCCCCTCGCGAGGGGCACGATCAAATGCAGAGCATTTCCGGGGGCGCACGACGGTAAGTAGTTTGCGTTACGTTAATGTTGTTGCACTTGTTGCTGTTGGTTGTTGTATTGTAATTAAATGAGGAGACGTAATTACGTGGTCACGTGACATCATTTATTAGCAGGTGGGTATGATTATTATTATTCTTCTCTTCTCTTCTCTCTCTTTTCTTCTCTGGCTGTTGTTGTTGCGTCGTCGACGTCTAGATGCCTCTGGTTGAGTTAGTCCCCCCATTTGAGAGAGTCGATGGGAGACGTCATTTGTTGAAGTTGTTCTTGTTCTTGTTCTTGCTGCTGCTGTATCAGCAGCTTCTTGACGTAGTTTGAATGAGTCAATGATATAAGGCGCGTTCGTAGCCCTCTATTCTGTGTCGGCTTTGTGGCGCAGTGGGTAGAGCACCATGTACCTTGCGTTCCTACCCGCAGGGTCATGGGATCGAAACCAGGTGCCGTTAAGTATTATTTTTATATCGTGTAGGGGGAGGGGTGAGTCAAGGATATAAAGGCGCGTTCGTAGCCCTCCATTCTGTGTCGGCTTTGTGGCGCAGTGGGTGGAGCACCATGTACCTTGCGTTCCGCCCGCAGGGTCGTGGGATCGAAACCAGGCGCCGGTAAGTATTTTTTTATATAGTGTAGGGGGAGGGGCGCGGACTACGATGGACAACTAGAACGGGTGACATCGTGAGTTAAAGAAATGCTCTGCATTTAAAAAGTTGCTAAAGAAATGCCCATTTTCTACGCTCGCATTTTTCAGCGCCCTGTTGGAGTGGCGAAACACCCCAAGGGACGACCGCCTCAAGTATCCCGCAGAGAGGTTGATGGGACGCCACACCAGGACACAACTCCCCGTGACCAACTATCACCTGGAGCCAAGGACTGTTCCCCCAGAGGAGGTTCGACAACGACTCCAGGAAATAAGGCACAAGCAGCGCGTCTACTACAAATGATGAGGTACCAGGTGCTTGCCAGATCTTTAGAGTGGATCCAGAGTGTCTGTCTACGAGACTCGTTGCAAAACATGGGCCCCGGCCGCGGTCGTCGGCCCTGCGGGTACAGCTCGGTCTTACGTGGTATCTACAGAAAGCGGACAGCAGCTACGTCGCACGAGGGAACACCTGAGGACCACCGAAACCGATACGCATGACTCGCAAACGAAATCGGGGCCTGTGACGCACATCCCAGAAGACAACACAAGCACGAGTCTACGAAGAAGCGAACGCGTCTGCCAACAGCCCCGGCGCTACCCATTACCAGAATAACTGAACATTTGCATTTTTAAATGTGAAAAACGGCATTTGTTTTTTTGTGATTGTTTTTTTTTCTCTTCGAAGAAAAGGAAGATGTAGCAGAGCGCAAGCATACGCGCCTGCAACACTACTGCGAATGTCACTGCTACAGACGGCGCTTATCAGCTCGCATGTATAAATGCTTGCGCGGTGTTCAATAAAGGCTTCTTTTCCTTCCCAGCTGCTTGCCTAAACACATTGGTATTGGCGTCCCCGTGGTTCCCGAGCCCCCATACTCACGCTGTAACCGACCGTGCTAATGAGTTTTAAGGTGAGGAGTATAAACCCCAAACGATGACCGTCGGAGCCCAGGTCAAGCTCCGGCGGATGGGCTCCCTGTCTGTTTATCAGGCAGGGAGCTCCGGGACCTCTCTCGGTATCAGGGTAACCCGAGGAAGAAAGTACTCCCTTCCCCTGCTTCTATACTATGCTGTATGGTATTTTCTAACCCCCCTCCCCCAAACGTGATCGGTCCCTGAAAAGGGGCCGCACCGAAGTATGTTTCCCCCCCTTGCCATCCTTAAAGGGACACTGAAGTGAATTTGTCAAGCTCCCGTTTTTGCTTGCACTGCGTAGACTGGCTCAAATTAGCACACTTTTCATCGTTTATCCGATTGACAAATCGGTAATTATTTTACAAAGCGCGAAAGAAGAAAAACTACCATGCGCGGTTTGCGGCGGCCGCACCAACTAAGGCTGTGACGTTGAGAGGAGGGGCGCCGTGATTGGACGATGCCCAAGGTTAGCAATCACACAAGTTTCGGTTTCGGTTTCTGTTCTGTAAAACATAACCAATGGCTTTGTTGGATGGGCATTCTCAATATCTCAGTAATCATCGTACCGCGCTTCTGCCATGTTGTCGGCTGTAAAATGCACAAGATAAGCCTCCCAGGACGGTTTGTAGTCGTAGCATTTACTAGCCGAGACCTACGCAGTGCATGAACGCCCTCCGCGTACCCGCAGACGCCCAAATGTCATGCGCTTTTCCCCCATATTTGGAGCTTGCCTCCCTCATGCCTGTATCGTAAAAAGCGTGTTCGCACCAGGCCAAGGGTCTGTTCATTCTGGCCTGTGCCCACTGCCTGCAAGCAGTCGGTGCTTATGGCAACAGCACGCCAACGAGAACTCGCTAGCGCGCCAGTGCCAGCCTGCGCGCGTTTTGTGAACTAGTTCGTGTAGCCATGAACGTTGCGGCCCCAAAAAAGGTGAACTCAATATAGAAAACATCGGCGGAAAACAAAAAAGTTAACTTACAAAAAAAAAAAGCACGTACCCGCGGGGATTCGAACTCGTGACTCGCAAAACATTTGCGGTGAATTCCTAGCGCCCCAGACTGCTAGGCCACGGAGCGGGACGCGAATGCCTTGCTAATATAGGGTATATATTGTACAACCAGTTTACACTTTTATTTAGTTTTGGCATTTCAAGCCGCTTAGGTGACTATTTGTTGTACTGCGATCGTGCAGTAGGCGTCGCCCGAGTTTCCACAGTAGCTCACGTCTAGCAATTGCATTTCGTAGACGGAAAAGCGTTCGCAGATGCGTAGTCGTGCTGCTGACCGCTGTGCTTGTTCGCCCAGCGCAAAAAAGTGCTTCCCGCGCCCTAGTTTTACGCTTTACGGTAAAAATATCAGTTGATTTTATTTGCTTAGTACCTATATTGACTTCGCTGACTCTTCTCCCGCCTTCAAGAGGCCTTATATTTTCCTACTGGCGTACCAGTCAGCGAAGCGTCGCATGTGCAGCGCTTGTGTGAAGCGACCTTGACTTGGAGCTAGATACAGTGTACAAACAACCAAGTAAAGAAAGGCACATTCTTCCATTCACAAACGTGTCCTGGCTTCGTTTCAACTAAGCGAACGAATTGCGACCAAGCAATTTTTTTTTAACCTCCTTGATTGCGACGACCCGCCGGCGGCCGGCGGACGAAACGCTGGGCCGACTGACTCTCTCGGCCGGGGAGCCGTGCAGTAGCGCAGCCGTGGCGCAGCCAATTGCCAGCTCATCCCCTCCTGACGTCACACGAAAACGCCACAGAAAATGGGCGAGCGTAAAGAGAGGAGGACAGCGTTTTCGAATTAGTTTTTCTACTAAATAAAATCGCGTAAACGCGCCTAGAGTGGTCGAAACATGGCCTGGGGACTCCGGACTACAATTTGCGCTAGTAATCTCGCAATGTTTACATATCACTTCAGTGTCCCTTTAAAGGGGCCATGAAGAGAAATTACAACTTCGTTTAATTTGAAAGAACTAGGATTCAGTATCTCACTCAGCTCCATTACAGCCACAGGAGATGTTTTTTAACGAAAAAAATTACAACAAATATTGAAAAACTTTCAAACTTTGCGCCACAGTGACGTGTTATGGACAAGAGTGACGTCATACGGGCCAACAATAAAACATAATTTTCAGTGTGTTAACTGGACGTTAGCATTCAAGTGATGCGGTCAAATGGAACTAGAGGCCCCATTACAGACGTCCAGTCATGTGTCGTCGCGACAGGTCAGTTAGGCGGCCGCCAATCGCACAAACAAGGTTCCGTGACGTCATAGAAAAGTTGCGGGAAATTGGCTAGGCGGTCGTGACTGCTTCACACGTTTTCTTTAATATCTCCATTATTTGTTCGAAGATTGCGATGATATTGGTATCATTGTTATCGGGACTAAGCAGTCTTTCTAATAAACCCAACTTGTATTTTGTCTTCATGGCTCCTTTAACCTATCCTGAACCAGATTTCTCGATTTCTCGTCATGGAATCCCTCAGTCCAGCCCACCCTCTTGCATCGCAGTCAGTCTTCTTGATCGCAAATTATCTCGAAGCCGTATTAAAAAAATCGTAAAAGGCCAAAAAACAATAGACTGGTGAAGTCCTTATCGAGGTAAATGACAAGCAGCAGTCCACAAAGCTTCTAGCTCAAACTAGACTGGCTGATCTCGACATCAAGGTCACACCCCGTCGGAGCCTCAACAGCTCGCAGGGTGTGATATCCGAGCCAGATCTGCTGAACGAAACGGATGTAGATCTCCTCGCGGTCTTAAAGGATCAGGGCGTCACTGCCGTGATACGCATCACCATCCGCAGAGACAACAAGGAGATTCCCACCAAGCACGTCAGCTTGACTTTGAACCGCACCGTTCTTCCACAACATAACAATGCAGGCCTTATTCGGTGCTCCATCCGTCCCTACATCCCGAACCCTTGTTTTAAGTACCAGCGGTTCGGGCACGGTACAAACTCTTGCCGTGGCCGAACAACCTGTGCAAAATGCGCGGCACAAGATCATCCGAGCGACAACTGTCCATCCGACACCTTCACTTGTGTGAACTGCCGTGGACCACATGCGGCATACTCCCGCAAATGCGAAAACTTTCAACTCGAGAAAAAGATAATACACATCAAATTAACATCGAACATCTCCTTCCCAGAGGCGCGAAAGAGGTTCGCTTCTTTCCCTCTGAGCAAGTACGCCGACACAGTTCGCCGGGGGGCGGAGCGGCGACTGGTTTCCACAGGGACCCAGTTGAGTGAGTCTGACCTGGTCCATCCCCCGCCCCCGCTGGGTTGGCTCAGGCAGCCCAACCCGTCACCACACCGCCTACTAAGGCAGCAGCGGTTGTGGTCACCGCAGCGCCTGCTAAGGCAGCAGCGGTTGTGGTGCCAACCGCTTCCGCCGGGACCGATGCCGCTCCCGCCTCTGACTCTCCGTCATCCAGTACGTTGGAGGGTGCCAAGGGGATGGACACCAGAGGCCCCGCATCGGCTCCCACCCCCACCGCTCCGCCCGTGCCACTTGTGGACCCCCGACGCCCTCGGCGGTGGCGGCTCAATTGAAGGGCCCCCGAAGGGTGGCCAAGTCCAGGGGGCCCGGTTCGTCGGGCACCCCTCTGACATCTGACGAGGAATGGATGTCGGGGCGTTCCTACCTGCAATGCAGTGCAAGGCGCCGCCTCCGACGTCCAAGCCAACAGGAAGGCCCAAAAAGCGAAATCCCAGAATAACAGCTGCGAGAGACAACACATGAACACATACAAACTCCAGTTATGTAAATAATGGGAACAGAAAACATCATTCAATGGAACTGCAAAGGCCGCCTTAAAACGTTTGGCGATGCGTATGAGATGCCGCATGCTAATCAGCCAAGTGTTATGTGTCTCGAAGAAACACACCTCAGTTCCAAACAAACAAATTTCTTAAATAGGTACATGGTATTCTGAAAGGACAGGGTTGGCTGCACACACTCTTCGGGCGCTGTTGCCATTGTCGCCCGAAAATCATTAGCATGCCACGCTCTCTCTTTAAACACTGTCCTTGAGGCTGTAGCAATCCGTACGATAAAATTTAATAGGCTGATAACGGAAAGCTTCATTTACATCTCTTCTGATTTTGCACTTCTGAGCTCTGATTTCTAGGCACTGGTTACCCGAACCATACATCCTCACAGGCGACCTTAATGCGCACAACTCAGTTTGGAGCTCCTCCAGAACCGATGCCCGAGGTCACCTCATACAGAAGTTTCCTATATCCTCTGGAGCATGCCTTTTCAAGAAAAAAAACAGTCTACATACCATAACTTAGGACACAATATATACTCGCATTTTGACTTGGCTATTGGTTCCGCAGTTCTCTTTCCTTGTCTTGAGTGGGGCGTGGGCACGGACCCGTATGGTAGTGACCACTTCTCCACTTCACCAACATTTATAGGTAAAGGCCCAAGCAGTCCATCTTCCCATAACAGGTTTAATCAATCAAAAGCAAACTGGAGTAAATTCACAGATAGAGCTAAACTAAAACACACACCCATAGCACACTTATACGTAGACGAAGCCGCCCAACTACTCACGGCGCACATTCTCGACGCCGCCGAAAAGACATTCCCAGGCCTCCAGGGCACCGTATAACCCGAGGAGGCCCTGGTGGAACGAGGACTGTAGGCGGGCGCGAGAGGCCCAGAACAAGGCGTGGGGTGTCCTTCGTCGGTACCCCACATCGCAGAACCTCATCTCTTTTAACGGCAAAAGCACTTGGGAAGCGCGTGCGCCGTGAGGCGAAAAGGCAGAGTTGGCGCGGCTTCCTCACATCCATAAACTCATACACAGACATACACAGACACACACAAGGGATGGACAAGAATACGGAAACTCAATAGATATTAGACACATGGCCTGCCCCTGGTTAGTACAACAGGGGACACACTGGAAGAAGACCAGGCTAACGCACTCGCACAACACTTCCAACACGTGTCCAGTTCAGCACACAACACATACACTTTCATGCCACACAAAACATCTGCTGAGAAAAAGCCCTTACATGACAAAGACAAGTCTAAATTTGCTTACAACTCTGAATTTACACTGTATGAATTGAGGGCTGGCCTGAGCACTTGCAAATCTTCAACTCCAGGCGCAGATAAGATTGCATACACTATGATACAACACTTGCACGCAGACACACTTGAAACACTCCTTCCCCTCTAGAACAAAATATTTCTTTCGGGACGCCTTCCAGGGTCTTGGAGGGAGGCCATCGTAGTGGCTTACCTAATCGCAGGTTGCCTTCGGCTGTTCCTTCATATTCCTGAAATGTGTCGTTCATGACGTCGAGGAATACACTTCTGCGAGCGGGAAGTGTGACACCGTCGTCGTCAATAGTGCGTAAAGCGGTGTCGCGTCGGTATTCGTTATTTGGATCTATGGTTCGCTTCGTGGAAAATCTGATTGTTGATTTCTGCAAGTCAATAACGGCACCATTTGCTTGTAAAAAGTCTAAACCAAGCATTAAGTCTTTTGAGCATTCGGGTAGGACGACGAAGGTGCCGATGTACGTGTACCCTTCTAGTTTAATCCGTGCCGTGCACATACCCACAGGACTAATTAGGTGTACTCCCGCTATGCGAATCTGCAGGCCAGTTTAGTGCGTCATTACCTCTTCAGGGCGAAAGACTTACTTATAAGGGAATGGTTCGCACCAGTGTCGGCCAACGCAGTCACCTCGCGGCCATCAATTAGCACGACCGCGTCGAATGCTATACGTATTGGGTGGTACAGCTCCCCATCTGCGTCTGGTCACTTGACTCTTCGCCGTGCTCGTTGTCGCCGCAGTGGAGGTTCTTCGTAAATGTCGACGGCAGCGCGCTCCCCTCCCGGGGCCGCTCAGTATAGTTTCCCCGGCTTACAGGGCTACGCGATGGACGGTCGGCGGAACTCGGGGCGAAACTCAGACTCGAGGATCGCCCTTGCACGGGCGATGGCTAACGGGCCTCTCGGCGTCACGATGCGAAGACGCAGGCTTGCCTGTCTTCTTATCTTATCATTTCGGCGACAGACACTGTCGCTGCTGAAGACTGATGCTGACGCAATGCCTGGGGTTCCTCTGGCAAATTTCGTCACGTCTCACCAGTTCGCGCAAGTCAAGGCCTTTCCAAAACCTGTCATGCAGTTTGCGTTGGAGACGGTAGCTTCAGTTCGGCAGTACTGCCTCGCCCTTCGCTGAAGTGCCCTTTCAATTGTCGGGGCCTCGCGGACGAATTCAGCAACCGCTCTCGGAGGATTCCGTACCAGCCCCTGCGAAGATGTCCTGCTTGACGCCGCGCATGAGGTGCCGTACCTTCTTGTCGTCCGTCATAGTGGGTCTCCGTGCCTAAAAAGACGGGGTATATCCTCGGCGTTCATAATGACTCTCTCGTTCTGGCGCTGATTTCTGTCTCGAAGAGCAGTTTTTAGCCTTTCCCTTGCGGTCAGTACTCGTGTACGTCGCTTGTAGACGCTGGCGAAACTCCTCCCAAGACGAAAGTGTGTATTCATGGTTCTCAAACCACGTTGGCGCACATTCTTGAAGAGGGAGGTACACATTTCGCAACTTACGATCGTTTTCCCAGCCGTTGAACTTGACGACACGTTCGAATTAGTCTAGCAAGTCTTCAACGTCTTCGTAGGTGTCACCGTGGAAGACTTTTGGTGCACGCAACTGCTGGAGAGGGGCGTCAACCAGGTTTACATTCCCAGTGCCGGCGTTACTTTCGGTCATCTTGGTTGTCGTATCAGGTTAGGGGCCACACTCCACAAGCAGTTCGAGTAGGCGATGGCTAGTCAGCTCGTGAACGGGTGACACCTCGACGTGAACCGGCCTTGACGATTGGTGTATCGTGTACCCAGCTCCTCCACCACTTTTGTAATGATGGTAACAAGTAACTGGTAAATTCCGCTTATTTAACAAGGTGATCTTGTGCCCATAAGCAATGAGCTTCCTCTAGTTTCAACCGCTCCACGGTCTTCTTCTTCTTCCCACATTTCCCAGCGCGCTT